>CM056050.1:578232327-578714827 GCA_029574335.1 Rana kukunoris | reverse complement strand
ATACTCTGCAATACTCTGGGCATACAGCGCCCCTGTCCCCGTGAGCTCGCATGCAGAAGCGAACGCATACGCAAGTCCCGCCCACATATAAAAACGGTGTTCAAACCACACATGTGAGGTATCTTTATATAATGTTTTGGGGTTCTATGTAATTTTCTAGCAAATAAATGATGATTTTTACATGTAGGAGAGAAATGTCAGAATTGGCATGGGTGCTCCCTGCATGTTGGGCCTCTGTATGTGGCCGCACTGTGTAAAAGTCTCACACATGGGGTATCGCCATACTCGGGAGGAATAGCAGAATGTGTTTTGGGGTGTAATTTGTGGTATGCATATGCTGTGTGTGAGAAATAACCTAATAATATGAAAATTTGATGAAAAAAAAAAATCTTGATTTTGCAAAGAATTGTGGGAAAAAATTACAACTTTAAAAAACTCACCAGGCCTCTTTCTAAATACCTTGGATTGTCTTCTTTCCAAAAAGGGGTCATTTGGGGGGTATTTGTACTTTTCTGGCATGTTAGGGTCTCAAGAAATGAGAGAGGCTGTACATCAGGTGTGATGAAATTGATCAATTTTCAGTAATTGGTACCATAGCTTGTAGACCCCATAACTTTCACCCAGACTAAATAATATCCATTTTTTTTTTTTTTTTTTTTTTTTTTTACCAAAGATATGTAGCAGTATACATTTTAGGCCAAATTTATGAAGAAAAATTACTTTTTTGCAAAATGTTATAATAGAAATGAAGAAAAATTATTATTTTTTGCAAAATTTTGTTCTTTTTTTTATTTATAGCAAAAAAAATAAAAACCGCAGAGGTGATCAAATACCACCAAAAGAAAGCTCTATTTGTGGGGAAAAAAAGGATGCCAATTTCATTTGGTTACAGTGTTATATGACTGAGTTATTGTCATTCAAACTGTGAGAGCACCGAAAGCTGAAAATTGGTCTGGTTATTAAGGGTGTTTAAGTGCCCAGTGGTCAAGTGGTTAAAGAAACATATTTTTTTGTCATTTGCAAAAAATGACAGTTTCAATTTTTTTTTTTTGCATTTTAGTGTAAATATGAGATGTGAGGTCTTTTTGAACCCATATCTCATATTTAAGAGGACCTGTCATGCTTTTTTCTATTGGATGTTTACATTCCTTGTAGGGTTGTCCCGATACCAAGTATTTGCGGGAGTACTTGTACTTGTACTCCCGCAAATGCCCCCGATGCCTGAATAGAATACTTGCCCGCCGCCTCCGCCGTATATCGTATATTGCGGGGAACATTACAGTCAGCTTTCGTTTGAATAGCTGTTTTCCCCGCCGCACCGTGTATAGACACTTCCCCTTTCTCGGGATTGGACGGATCTGTCCAATCCCGAGCAGGGGGGAGTGTCTCTATACACGGCGCGGCAGGGAAAACAGCTATTCAAATGAAAGCTGACTGTAATGTTCCCCGCACGGTGATTAACGCGGTGGCGGCGGCAGCATCGTCTTTAGGTACGGGGGACATGGCTGCATACATGTTTGGGGACATGGCTGCATACATGTTTGGGGACATGGCTGCATACATGTTTGGGGACATGGCTGCATACATGTTTGGGGACATGGCTGCATACATGTTTGGGGACATGGCTGCATACATGTTTGGGGACATGGCTGCATACATGTTTGGGGACATGGCTGCATACATGTTTGGGGGACATGGCTGCATACATGTGGGGGACATGGCTGCATACATGTGGGGGACATGGCTGCATACATGTGGGGGACATGGCTGGATACATGTGGGGGACATGGCTGCGTATATGGGGGACATGGCTGCAATATGTGGGGGACATGGCTGCATATGTTTGGGGACATGGCTGATATATATGGGGGGACATGGCTGCATATGTTTGGGGACATGGCTGGATATATATGGGGGGACATGGCTGCGTATGTGGGGGGACATGGCTGCGTATGTGGGGGACATGGCTGCGTATGTGGGGGGACATGGCTGCGTATGTTTGGGGACATGGCTTCATATATGTGGGGGGACATGGCTGGATACATGTAGGGGAAATGGCTGGATACATGTGGGGGACATGGCTGGATACATGTGGGGGACATGGCTGGATACATGTGGGGGACATGGCTGGATACATGTGGGGGACATGGCTGGATACATGTGGGGGACATGGCTGGATACATGTGGGGGACATGGCTGGATACATGTGGGGGACATGGCTGGATACATGTGGGGGACATGGCTGCATATGTTTGGGGACATGGCTGGATATATGTGGGGGGACATGGCTGCGTATATGGGGGACATGGCTGCAATATGTGGGGGGAAATGGCTGCATATGTTTGGGGACATGGCTGGATACCTGTGGGGGGACATGGCTGGATACCTGTGGGGGGACATGGCTGGATACATGTGGGGGACATGGCTGGATACCTGTGGGGGACATGGCTGCATATATGTGGGGGACATGGCTGCATATATGTGGGGGCCATGGCTGCATTTGTGGGGGACCATGGCTGCATTTGTGGGGGGACTTGGCTGCATTTGTGGGGGGACATGGCTGCATTTGGGGACACATTTAAAAAAAATTGGGGGACATGGCTGGCTGCATATATGGGGACATGGCTGCATATATGTGGGGGGACATGGCTGCGTATATGGGGGACATGGCTGCAATATGTGGGGGGCATGGCTGCATATATGTGGGGGACATGGCTGCATATATGTGGGGGGACATGGCTGCATATATGTGGGGGGACATGGCTGCATATATGTGGGGGGACATGGCTGCATATATGTGGGGGGACATGGCTGCATATATGTGGGGGGACATGGCTGCATATATGGGGGACATGGCTGCGTATATGTGGGGGACGTGGCTGCGTATATGTGGGGGACGTGGCTGCATTTATGGGGGGACATTGCTGCATATGTGGGGGGACATGGCTACATTTGGGGACACATTTAAAATAAAGTATCGGTATTCGGTATCGGAAAGTACATGAAAAAAGTATCAGTACTTGTACTTTTTTCAGTGTAAAAAAATATTAATATAATAAAAATAAATAAGAAAACAAAAAAAATGTTTTAAAGCGCCCCGTACCGACGAGCTCGCGCGCAGAAGCGAATGCATACGTGAGTAGCGCCCACATATGAAAACAGTGTTCAAATTACACAAGTGAGGTATCGCCACGATCGTTAGAGTGAGAGCAATAATTCTAGCCCCAGACCTCCTCTGTAACTGAAAAGATGCAACCTATAGAATGTTTTAAACGTCACCTATCGAGATTTTTAAGGGTAAAAGTTTGACGCCATGCCACGAGCGGGCGCAATTTTTAAGCGTGACATGTTGGGTATCATTTTACTCGGCGTAACTTTATCTTTGACAATATATAAAAAAATTGGGCCAAATTTATTGTTGTTGTGATTTTTTTCCAAAGTGCGCTTGTAAGACCGCTGCACAAATTCGGTGTGACAAAAAGTATTGCAATGACCACTATTTTATTTTCTGGGGTGTTAGAAAAAAATATGTAATGTTTGGGGATTTTAAGTAATTTTATAGCAAAAAAAAACAGTTTTACTCTTGCAAACACGAAATCTGAAAAACACCTAAGGTCCTTAAGTGGTTAAACACATTGATAAAAGCATTAGATGTGTGTTTATAGTTCAAATATTGATATTTGCACTGTTTGGCACTAAAAACAGTAATTTTAGGTCGTTTTTTTGGAATGTCAGTAAAAAATTGGTGCCGTTCATAAATGTTGTCGTTCTGCCAGTAAATTTCACTTGTGGGTGGTTGGCAACACTGGTAGGCGGCCATGTTGTAAACTCTCTGTAGAATCTCATACTGGGGACAATTACCCAACAAGCCTGTCTGTGGAGTGTGGGGGGAACTGGGATGTGAACTACGGACCCCAGTGCTGTAAGGCAGATGTGCTAACCACTGAGCCGCTGTGCTGCACATACTTCTCCAGGAATAGTCCATTCCCTAACACGGCCCCCTCCCCCTTACACGTCATAGCCCTTGCCTCTCCTGGGGTCTAATGTTATTCTCTGTGCTGGCCCAGCCCATCAGCCCCTACTTTAGGCACCTGACAACCTTTTATATATTGGGGTTAACCACTTAAGAACCCCCTCACGCACATATACGGCCACAGAATGGCACGTACAGGCACAAGGGCGTAAATTTACGTCCCCGCCTAAGTGCGGGGGTCCCCCTGGCTCCGGGAGCGATCCGGGATGAGCGGGCGGATGTCGGCGTTTACCCGCCCCCCCGCGATCGCTCCCAGCCAATGCGCGCGCTCCCAGCTCCTGTCACTTCCTCCTCCTGTGTTTACACAGGAAGGAGGAAATGATGTCACCTCTCATCGCAGCGGTGTTTCCCACCGCTGCTGATGAGAGAAGACATCACAAGTAAGTGTGCACCAACACAACACTGACACACACTCACATAGGCACATTAACCCCTTGTGATCACCGCCCCCCCCCCCCCTGTCACAGTGTCACTGAATGCAGTGAACTAATCACTGCATTTAGTGTCAGTGTGACAGGCAGTGTAAAAAACAGTTAGTGTTAGGTCCAGGGTAGCCCCCCCACCCCCCCTAATAAAGTTTTAACCCCCTGATCACCGCCCTAGTTAACCCTTTCCCTCCCTATTGCCAGCATCACTAAGCGATCATTTTTCTGATCGCTGTATTAGTGTCGCTGTTCCCGCTAGGTAGCTATTTTTTTTTTATTGCGATTTTTTTTTTTTTTTACTAAAGACATGAGGCTAAATAAATTTTGGCCTAAATGTTTGACTAAAATTTAGTTTATTTGATTTTTTTTTTTAACAAAAAGTAAAAAATAGTGTTTTTTTTTTTCAAAAATGTCGCTCTATTTTTGTATATAGCGCAAAAAATAAAAATCGCAGAGGTGATCAAATACCACCAAAAGAAAGCTCTATTTGTGGGAAGAAAAGGACGCAAATTTTGTTTGGGAGCCACGTCGCACGACCGCGCAATTGTCTGTTAAAGCGACGCAGTGCCGAATCACAAAAACACCTTGGGTCATTTACCAGCGTATTGGTCCGGGTCTTAAGTGGTTAAAGAGCAATGCCAATGGTACTCGGCCACCAGGACCCGACCTCCCTCCAGGCAGTGGCATCCTGTCCTCCACCTCTATGGCCCTGGGAGGACCAGAGCTATGTCATGATGTCACTTCTGGTCCAGGATGGAAGAAAACGTTATTTTTTATTATATAAAGCAAATGGTCAGATTTTTTTTTTTTTTTTTTATCTCTTGCTTTTAATGGTAAAGGAGAGATTTGGGGTCTTTTTTGACCCCAGATCTCTCGATAAAGAGGACCTGTCATCCTTATTTATATTACAAAGGATGTTTGCATTCCTTGTAATAGGAATATAAGTGCTGTGGACTCCCTACCTGTGTTCAGTTTTTAATGGGAAAGCAGAGGGACTGTCAGGGGCACCAGCGATTTCACACAAAGGAAGCAATTCAAAGAGAACAGGAGACTTTCTCATACAAGTACATTGTACAGCAGCCACATATCAGGAATATGAAGTGTTGGGGTAACAAGTGATTTGAGTGAGCCTTATACCAACTGTTACATAGTGTTGTGGCCTTCCTAAAAATGATTACGTTTTTATATAGTCATGTGGCCCTTCACCATGCATAGTGTTTTGAAGATGTACAGATTGTCAGATTGATATCACATTAAGCTGAGGAGATCGGATTGTCTGGAACTGGCAGAATATGTTCACTTACCATGGAGCATTTGATGTATGCAGGTGATACTTTGGTTACTGCTCAGAGACGACAGACATGCTACGGGAGATGGTCAGAGACCGCAGACATGCTACAGGAGATGGTCAGAGGCGGCAGACATGCTACGGGAGATGGTCAGAGGCGGCAGACATGCTACGGGAGATGGTCAGAGACGGCAGACATGCTACGGGAGATGGTCAGAGACGGCAGACATGCTACGGGAGATGGTCAGAGACGGCAGACATGCTACGGGAGATGGTCAGAGACGGCAGACATGCTATGGGAGATGGTCAGAGACGGCAGACATGCTATGGGAGATGGTCAGAGACGGCAGACATGCTATGGGAGATGGTCAGAGACGGCAGACATGCTACGGGAGATGGTCAGAGACGGCAGACATGCTACGGGAGATGGTCAAGTTTATTTCGATTTTATCCCTCCTCCACACAGAAATGGGGGCTCTTCTATTATACAGATGACTTATTTTATTGAGTGATCCAAGAAATAAATGATTTTACTGCATTTCAGATCATGGAGAGCGAGGTTTTGTAAGTCGCACACAATTCACAAACACTAAAGGATAAAATGAAAAGAAAACCAAAGTGAACAAATCTCCCCTGTTTGGTCTCCATTGTCAATGAGGTGAGAGCTGTACTTTTTTTTTTCTCTCAGCAGGTTCAAAACATGTGCCAATGTTAAGGGTTCCCTAACTAATTCAATACCGGGCACTTCTCTCTTCCTGCCTAGGGTAGGAAGTGGCTTAAGTGACATTAAAGTCTTTGTTTTGTTTGATTAAATGTCATGTCATATGTACCTGCTCTGTGTAGTGGTCTTGCACAGAGCAGCTCAGATCCTCCGCTTCTCGGGTTCCCTCGCTGCGGCTTCCTGCCAAGTGCCCCAACAGCAAGCAGCTTGCTATGGGGACTGCCGAGCGGCTGCTCTTTGCATCCATTCAGACATGGAGCCGCAGAATGGCCCCACCCCCTCTTTCCTAAATGGCTCACTGACTTTGACAGCAGTAGGAGCCGATGGCACCCGCTGCTGTCTCAGCCAACGAGGATGTTCATAGGCAGTTAATTTGGATTCTCTCCACTCTTTTTCTACACTCTGGGAACTTGATTTCCAAATGAAATGCAACATTTTCCACAGTCAGTGATGATTTAGGGAGCCGTGTCATCTGCTGGCGTTGGTCCTCTGTGTTTTATCAAGTCCAAAGTCAGCGCAGCCGTCTACCAGGGAATTCTAGAGCACTTCATGCTTCCCTCTGCTGACCAGCTTTATGGAGATGATGATTTCATTTTCCAACAGGACCTGCGTTTCCACCCTGCTGCCTTCTGGGGTAGACACACAGGTCCCAGAATACAGCGGGACCATTCAGAAAGCACAGCGTGACCCATGCATGCTCAGTAGGAAACAGGCTGTGACGCTGCAAGGTTTCACTTCCTGTTTCCCTTAGTGAAGATTGGGGTGCTGACATCGCTGGATCCCTGGACAGGTAACTGTCCTTACATTGAAAGTCAGCAGCTACAGTATTTGTAGCCGCTGAACTTTGAAATGAATATATATATTTTTTTTCCCAGGCTGGAACTTCGCTTTAATTAAAAAAAAAAATTCTATTGCTCTCGGCCTTCTCCAAATTTCTTTTTGTTTTTGTTGCTGTGATGTGACTCTGTTAGAGGGTAGCTACGCTCATTCTCTGTGGTCCCACTACAAGTGAGAGCAGTCACCATTTCTTCCTCACTTCCGAGGTTCACTATGGATGATGGGATATGTAGTATACATAGAATAGTGCACATGACCACAACTAACGTGCACTGCTCACTTCTAACAAATGGAAGGGAGGAGGAAAAGGAGATGTTTGGGATGTTACAGAGCATGTTACATGGAGACAGAAAAACACACTAAGAAATGATTTAAGGTACAATCAATCATACAGCCTTCAAGAAGTGCATGTGTGTGGATTATTCTTTAAATATACCGTATTTGCCGGCGTATAAGACGACCCCCCTAATTTTCCAGCTTTAATGTTGGTTTTGGGATATACTCACCGTATAAGATGACCCTCTTCCTACTAGTCATGCCTCATCTCACTGTGCCACCATTACATGCCCCACTGTGCCACCATTGCATGCCCCACTGTGCCACCATTGCATGCCTCACTGTGCCACCGTTACATGCCTCACTGTGCCACCGTTACATGCCTCACTGTGCCACCGTTACATGCCTCACTGTGCCACCGTTACATGCCTCACTGTGCCACCGTTACATGCCTCACTGTGCCACCGTTACATGCCTCACTGTGCCACCGTTACATGCCTCACGGTGTCACCGTTACATGCCTCACGGTGTCACTGCATACCTCACTGTGCCATTGCATGTCTTGACAATCCCTTACCTTATCCCTGACATGCAGAATCTGTCACTGTTGCATGCCTCACGGTGTCACTGTTGCATGCCTCACGGTGTCACTGTTGCATGCCTCACGGTGTCACTGTTGCATGCCTCACGGTGTCACTGTTGCATGCCTCACTGTGTCACTGTTGCATGCCTCACGGTGTCACTGTTGCATGCCTCACGGTGTCACTGTTGCATGCCTCACGGTGTCACTGTTGCATGCCTCACGGTGTCACTGTTGCATGCCTCACGGTGTCACTGTTGCATGCCTCACGGTGTCACTGTTGCATGCCTCACTGTGTCACTGTTACATGCCTCACTGTGTCACTGTTACATGCCTCACTGTGTCACTGCATACCTCACTGTGCCATTGCATGTCTTGACGATCCCTTACCTTATCCCTGGCATGCAGAATCTGTCAGACCACGGCTGTCCATTTTTTAAAAGCCGTGCCTCCTCCTTCTGCTGTTCTGTGATAGGTGGAACACTCAGCTTCCCAGGAGACACTGTGTTCAGTGTTCCGCCTATCACGGATGCCCTCTCATCCGATACCGAGGACAAAGGGCATCCGCGATAGGTGGAACACTGAACAGAGGCTCTGCTGGGAAGCAGAGTGTTCCACCTATCACGGAACAGCACGAGGAGGAGGCGCGACTTTTGAAAAATGGATGGCCGCGGCCTGCATGTTAGGTTACCGGCGTATAAGACGACCCCCGACTTTTAAGAAGAATTTCATGGGTTAAAAAGTCATCTTATACGCCGGAAAATACAGTAAGGATATTATTTCATGTCCCTATAATCTATAGAGGAGGTATCGATTTTATTTTTTTTATATATAGAGTCCCAACTCGCTATTTCCATGAACAGCTTCATACAGATGGTTTTTACTTAAAATAACCTTTTAATTATTTTCTTTTTTTTTCTTTTCAGAATACACTGAGTTTTCTCGTCTTGTAAAGTTGTGCTTCTAAAGTTTCCATGTGTGGTAATGTTTTTCTCAGAGATGGTTTGATTACATCTTTTGTCTTCTCCCAGGTCCATTATCATGAAGAAGTGAAACGCGTGGTAGGAGAACCCATGCAGCTGGCACAGAAATTCTGGAAGTTTGATCTCGACAATCCCTAGGAAGTGGTCCTAGTCCACCTGAAGGTACAAGAAAGCCAGAGAATGGAGATAAGAAAGGGGATACAAAGTAGGGGGCATATGCTGTAGAGCAGTGGTCCTCAACCTCATTCCTCAAGTAACCCCAACAGGCCATGTTTGCAGGTTTTCTTTTATCTTGAGTCAATGGCTTGGTATTTTGGACAGTTATTTTATGTAAAAGAAATTCCCAAAACGTGACCTGTTGGGGGTACTTCAGGACTGAGGTTGAGAACCAATGCTTTAGTAGAATATTGTGCTGTTTATGTACATACAAGGAAACAATAAAGTTTATTTTATAAGAAAATGTCTCTGTGTTTATGTGAGGACATCATAGTGCTGATTTAGGCTTCATGTACACTGGCAGCTTTTTTTTGCCAAAGGTCCTAAACTCAATTCCTTAAAAGCCTGTGTGTCAATGTACTCTAATGCCGCGTACACCCGATCACTTTTTGTGATGTAAAAAAAACGTTGTTTAAACGTCGTTTTGTCCACACACGATAATTTTTTATGACACAAAAAACAACATTTTAAAAAACGACATAAAAATTTGAAGCATGTTAGAATTTTTTTTGGTCGTTTTTCAGAAAACATAAAACAACGTTTTGCCCACACACGATCATTTTAACCACTTGACCCCCGGACCATAATCCTGTCCAAAGACCAGAACACTTTCTGCGACACTGCGTCGTTTTAACTGACAATTGCGCGGTCATGTGACGTGGCTCCCAAACAAAATTGGCGTCTTTTTTTTCCCCACAAATAGAGCTTTCTTTTGGTGGTATTTGATCATCTCTTTTTGTTTGCGCTAGAAACAAAAATAGAGCGACTATTTTGAAAAAAATTCTATATTTTTTACTTTTTGCTGTAATAAATATCCCCCAAAAATATATAAAAAAAAATTTTTTCCCTCAGTTTAGGCCTATACGTATTCTTCTACATATTTTTCGTTAAAAAAAATCGCAATTATAGTTTATTGATTGGTTTGCGCAAAAGTTATAGCGTTTACAAAATAGGGGGTAGTTTTTTGGCATTTTTATTATTATTTTTTTTTTTTACTAGTAATGGCGACGATCAGCGTTTTTTTTTCAGTACTGCGACCTTATGGCGGACACTTTTGACACATTTTTGGGACCATTGGCTTTTTTTTAGCGATCAATGCTATAAAAATGCCATTGGCAGTGAAGGGGTTAAACACTAGGGGGCGGGGAAGGGATTAAGTGTGTTCCTGGGTGTGTTCTAACTGTATGGGGGGGGGGGGGGGGCCTCACTAGGGGAAATCACTGATCTTCCGTTCATACATTGTATGAACAGAAGATCAGCGTTTCCCCCCGCTGACAGGACCAGGAGCTTTGTGTTTACACACAAAGCTCCCGGTCCCCGCTCTGTAACGGACGAGCGCACGTGCCTGGCGGCAATCGTGCCCGCCGGGCACGCGCACAGGACTCAGGGGCGAGCGGGGGGCGCGTGTGCGCTGGCCGCCGGTGACGAGCAAGCGCCTTCTAGCGGCCGCAGAAGTGCCGAAGCAGAGCTACGGGCTCTCGCCCAGGAGAGCCGATCTGCCGCCGTTTAACGGCGGCTGGTCGGCAAGCAGTTAAATGCCGTTTTTTAAAACGTCGTTTTATTTCATCACAAAAAATGACTGTGTGTCAAAACACTCCACCACCATTTTAGCTAATTTTTATTATCCATTTTGAATGCACACCACATTTACTTTTCTCCCAATTCTATCCCTCCATCCCCTGGTATGCTCATCCATCCCTCAGAGAGTGATGTAAGGGGGGGGGGCTCCGCTGGGATTGCCTGATGTAAGGGGGGGGCTCCGCTGGGGACACCTGATGTAAGTGGGGGCTCCGCTGGGGACAATTGATGTAAGAAGGGGCTCCGCTGGGATTGCCTGATGTAAGGGGGGGCTCCGCTGGGGACACCTGATGTAAGGGGGGGCTCCGCTGGGGACACCTGATGTAAGGGGGGCTCCGCTGGGGACACCTGATGTAAGGGGGGGCTCCGCTGGGGACACCTGATGTAAGGGGGGGCTCCGCTGGGGACACCTGATGTAAGGGGGGGCTCCGCTGGGGACACCTGATGTAAGGGGGGGCACCGCTGGGGACACCTGATGTAAGGGGGGCTCCGCTGGGATTGCCTGATGTAAGAAGGGACTCCGCTGGGGACACCTGATGTAAGAAGGGGCTCCGCTGGGATTGCCTGATGTAAGGGGGGACTCCGCTGGGGACACCTGATGTAAGAAGGGGCTCCACTGGGATTGCCTGATGTAAGGGGGGGCTCCACTGGGGCCACCTGATGTAAGGGGCGGCTCCGCTGAGGGCACCGGATGTAAGAATGGGCTCCGCTGGGATTGCTGTAAAGGGGGTTCTCCGCTGGGGACACCTGATGTAAGGGGGGGGGACTCCGCTGAGGACACCAGATGTAAGGGAGGGCTCCGCTGGGATTGCCTGATGTAAGGGGGGGCTCCGCTGGGGACACCTGATGTAAGGGGGGGGCTCCGCTGGGGACACCTGATGTAAGGAGGGGGGGGCTCCGCTGAGGACACCAGATGTAAGGGAGGGCTCCGCTGGGATTGCCTGATGTAAGGGGGGGCTCCGCTGGGGACACCTGAAGTAAGGGGGGGGCTCCGCTGGGGACACCTGATGTAAGGGGGGGCTCCGCTGGGGACACCTGATGTAAGGGCAAAAGAAAGGGAATCACCGCTCCAGGTGAGACCTGTAGACGATCAAGGATGATTGGATTACCAAGGTGCTGGCGATGTAAATAGCAATGGTGATGAAGAAAAAAAGAGAGGACGGCCGCACTCCAAGGATTTTCTAACGAAAAAAGTTGTCTTTATTGTAAATCCAAAAACAGGACAGTCACCGCAATCACAGAAAACAGGACAGCCGACGCGTTTCCCACTCAATCAGTGCTTAGCCATGACTAAGCACTGATTGAGTGCGAAACGCGTCGGCTGTCCTGTTTTCTGTGATTGCGGTGACTGTACATGTTTTTGGATTTACAATAAAGACAACTTTTTTTCGTTAGAAAATCCTTGGAGTGCGGCCGTCCTCTCTTTTTTTCTTCAACACCTGATGTAAGGGGGGGGCTCTGCTGGGGACACCTGATGTAAGGGGGGGGCTCTGCTGGGGACACCTGATGTAAGGGGGGGGCTCTGCTGGGGACACCTGATGTAAGGGGGGGCTCTGCTGGGGACACCTGATGTAAGGGGGGGCTCTGCTGGGGACACCTGATGTAAGGGGGGGGCTCCGCTGGGGACACCTGATGTAAGGAGGGGGGGCTCCGCTGGGGACACCATATGTAAGGGGGGGCTCCGCTGGGATTGCCTGATGTAAGGGGGGGCTCCGCTGGGATTGCCTGATGTAAGAGGGGGCTCCGCTGGGGACACCTGATGTAAGAGGGGGGGCTCTGCTGGGGACACCTGATGTAAGGAGGGGGCTCCGCTGGGGACACCTGATGTAAGGGGGGGCTCCGCTGGGGACACCTGATGTAAGGGCAAAAGAAAGGGAATCACCGCTCCAGGTGAGACCTGTAGACGATCAAGGATGATTGGATTACCAAGGTGCTGGCGATGCAAATAGCAATGGTGATGAAGAAAAAAAGAGAGGACGGCCGCACTCCAAGGATTTTCTAACGAAAAAAGTTGTCTTTATTGTAAATCCAAAAACAGGACAGTCACCGCAATCACAGAAAACAGGACAGCCGACGCGTTTCCCACTCAATCAGTGCTTAGCCATGACTAAGCAACTTTTTTCGTTAGAAAATCCTTGGAGTGCGGCCGTCCTCTCTTTTTTTCTTCAACACCTGATGTAAGGGGGGGGGCTCTGCTGGGGACACCTGATGTAAGGGGGGGCTCTGCTGGGGACACCTGATGTAAGGGGGGGGCTCCGCTTGGGGACACCTGATGTAAGAAGGGGCTCCGCTGGGATTGCCTGATGTAAGGGTGGGGCTCCGCTGGGGACACCTGATGTAAGGGTGGGGCTCCACTGGGGACACCTGATGTAAGGGGGGGCTCCGCTGGGGACACCTAATGTAAGAAGGGGCTCCGCTGGGGACACCTGATGTAAGAAGGGTCTCCGCTGGGATTGCCTGATGTAAGGGGGGGGCTCCGCTGGGGACTTCTGATGTAAGGGGGCTCCGCTGGGATTGCCTGATGTAAGGGGGGGGGCTCCGCTGGGGACACCTGATGTAAGGGGGGGCTCTGCTGGGGACACCTGATGTAAGGGGGGGGCTCCGCTTGGGGACACCTGATGTAAGAAGGGGCTCCGCTGGGATTGCCTGATGTAAGGGTGGGGCTCCGCTGGGGACACCTGATGTAAGGGTGGGGCTCCACTGGGGACACCTGATGTAAGGGGGGGCTCCGCTGGGGACACCTAATGTAAGAAGGGGCTCCGCTGGGGACACCTGATGTAAGAAGGGTCTCCGCTGGGATTGCCTGATGTAAGGGGGGGGCTCCGCTGGGGACTTCTGATGTAAGGGGGCTCCGCTGGGATTGCCTGATGTAAGGGGGGGGCTCCGCTGGGGACACCTGATGTAAGGGTGGGGCTCTACTGGGGACACCTGATGTAAGGGGGAGGCTCCGCTGGGGACACCTGATGTAAGGGTGGGGCTCCACTGGGATTGCCTGATGTAAGGGGAGGGCTCCGCTGGGGACACCTGATGTAAAAGGGGGCTCCGCTGGGGACACCTGATGTAAGGGGGAGGCTCCGCTGGGGACACCTGATGTAAGGGGGGGCTCCGCTGGGGACACCTGATGTAAGGGGGGCTCCGCTGGGATTGCCTGATGTAAGGGGGGGCTCCGCTGGGGACACCTGATGTAAGGGGGGGCTCCGCTGGGGACACCTGATGTAAGGGGGGGCTCCGCTGGGGACACCTGATGTTAGGGGGGCTACGCTGGGGACACCTGATGTAAGGGGGCTCCGCTGGGGACACCTGATGTAAGGGGGGGCTCCGCTGGGATTGCCTGATGTAAGGGGGGCTCTGCTGGGGACACCTGATGTAAGGGGGGGCTCCGCTGGGGACACCTGATGTAAGGGCAAAAGAAAGGGAATCACCGCTCCAGGTGAGACCTGTAGACGATCAAGGATGATTGGATTACCAAGGTGCTGGCGATGCAAATAGCAATGGTGATGAAGAAAAAAAGAGAGGACGGCCGCACTCCAAGGATTTTCTAACGAAAAAAGTTGTCTTTATTGTAAATCCAAAAACAGGACAGTCACCGCAATCACAGAAAACAGGACAGCCGACGCGTTTCCCACTCAATCAGTGCTTAGCCATGACTAAGCAACTTTTTTCGTTAGAAAATCCTTGGAGTGCGGCCGTCCTCTCTTTTTTTCTTCAACACCTGATGTAAGGGGGGGGGCTCTGCTGGGGACACCTGATGTAAGGGGGGGCTCTGCTGGGGACACCTGATGTAAGGGGGGGGCTCCGCTTGGGGACACCTCATGTAAGAAGGGGCTCCGCTGGGATTGCCTGATGTAAGGGTGGGGCTCCGCTGGGGACACCTGATGTAAGGGTGGGGCTCCACTGGGGACACCTGATGTAAGGGCGGGCTCCGCTGGGGACACCTAATGTAAGAAGGGGCTCCGCTGGGGACACCTGATGTAAGAAGGGTCTCCGCTGGGATTGCCTGATGTAAGGGGGGGGCTCCGCTGGGGACTCCTGATGTAAGGGGGGCTCCGCTGGGATTGCCTGATGTAAGGGGGGGGCTCCGCTGGGGACACCTGATGTAAGGGTGGGGCTCTACTGGGGACACCTGATGTAAGGGGGAGGCTCCGCTGGGGACACCTGATGTAAGGGTGGGGCTCCACTGGGATTGCCTGATGTAAGGGGAGGGCTCCGCTGGGGACTCCTGATGTAAGGGGGGCTCCGCTGGGATTGCCTGATGTAAGGGGGGGGGCTCCGCTGGGGACACCTGATGTAAGGGTGGGGCTCTACTGGGGACACCTGATGTAAGGGGGAGGCTCCGCTGGGGACACCTGATGTAAGGGTGGGGCTCCACTGGGATTGCCTGATGTAAGGGGAGGGCTCCGCTGGGGACACCTGATGTAAAAGGGGGCTCCGCTGGGGACACCTGATGTAAGGGGGAGGCTCCGCTGGGGACACCTGATGTAAGGGGGGGCTCCGCTGGGGACACCTGATGTAAGGGGGCTCCGCTGGGATTGCCTGATGTAAGGGGGGCTCCGCTGGGGACACCTGATGTAAGGGGGGGCTCCGCTGGGGACACCTGATGTTAGGGGGGCTACGCTGGGGACACCTGATGTAAGGGGGCTCCGCTGGGGACACCTGATGTAAGGGGGGGCTCCGCTGGGATTGCCTGATGTAAGGGGGGCTCTGCTGGGGACACCTGATGTAAGGGGGGCCTCCGCTGGGTATTGCAGAGTATTGCAGAATATTGTGTATTGCAGAGTATTGCATCAAGCGCAGCCAGTGTGCCCACCATTTGCAGCCACTTGTGCCCGTCGTACACAGCCACTTGTGCCCATCAAATGCAGTCAGGCGCATCCCCCGGCTGTCACTTCACTAATCCCAAACAAACCTCCCCCCCCCCCCCCCCGCTTCTCTGTTCCCACACATGCTTCTTTATTCCTCTCCTGCTCCTCTATTTCCCCCCCCCCCCCCCATGATGCTCTGGTCCCCCATGCGCCCCTGTCCCATGTCCCTCATGATGCTCTGGTTCGCCGCAGCGCTCTCCTCCTCTCCCTGTCCAGCCCTGGTGTCCTCGTCCTCCTGGGGAGAGAATGGTGTCCCCTACCTCTGGAGAGAGAAGGGTGTCCTCATCCTCGGGGGAGAGAAGGGTGTCCTCATCCTCGGGGGAGAGAAGGGTGTCCCCGTCCTCCGGTCTAGAGAAGGGTGTCCCCGTCCTCCGGTCTAGAGAAGGGTGTCCCCGTCCTCCGGTCTAGAGAAGGGTGTCCCCGTCCTCCGGTCTAGAGAAGGGTGTACCCTACCTCTGTGGAGAGAATGGTGTCCCCTACCTCTGTGGAGAGAATGGTGTCCCCTACCTCTGGGGAGAGAATGGTGTCCCCGACCTCTGGGGAGAGAATGGTGTCCCCTACCTCTGGGGAGAGAATGGTGTCCCCTACCTCTGGGGAGAGAATGGTGTCCCCTGGGGAGAGAATGGTGTCCCCGACCTCTGGGGAGAGAATGGTGTCCCCGACCTCTGGGGAGAGAATGGTGTCCCCGACCTCTGGGGAGAGAATGGTGTCCCCGACCTCTGGGGAGAGAATGGTGTCCCCGACCTCTGGGGAGAGAATGGTGTCCCCGACCTCTGGGGAGAGAATGGTGTCCCCGACCTCTGGGGAGAGAATGGTGTCCCCGACCTCTGGGGAGAGAATGTCCTCCCCGTCCTCCGGTGAAGAGAATGTCGTCCCCGTCCTCCGGTGGAGAGAATGTTGTCACCGTCCTCCGGTGGAGAGAAGGGTGTCCCCTACCTCTGGGGAGAGAATGTCGTCCCCGTTCTCCGGTGGAAAGAATGTCATCCCCATCCTCCGGTGGAGAGAATGTCTTTTTTTTAATTTCAGATAGAAGAAGCAAGCCAACAGATATATTTGCCATCGGCTTTGAGGAGATGGTTGAATTGAATGCAGGAAATATTGTCAATGCAAGGTGAGTTTTGGAAGGCTAACCCACTATCCCTCCATGTGTCAAGTGCACACTGACCTGCTATGGATGGGTAAAGCTTAACCACTTCCAGCCCAAGGACGTCATATGACGTCCTGGACTTTGAGTGGGGATATCTGAATTATGTATAGGTACAGCTACAGGCATCATTCAGATATCATCATTTTTGGCCGGTGATTATGTGCACTGTAAGAACGATCATAGCGGCAGTTCAGCCGCATGATTGTTCTTATCCCCCCCCCCCTATTTCGCCACCTTCTGGTGCTTCTCCAGGATCGCTAGTTTGATCGGCGAGCCGGTGAACGAATCGGTCTCCCCCCGAAGTTGATCATAGAGATTTCTGGAGACCAGATGGTCACCAGTCATCTCTATGACCCTCAGCGGCCCGGACGTGCCGTTATGCCGGGGCCGGCGGATGTAAACAATGCCGTGGATTTTTTTATTGATCTCTGTCTTTCTAGCCTGGAGGAGAGATGTGGGGTCTTGTAGACCCCACACCTCTTCATAAAGAGGACCTGTCATGCACTATTCCTATTAAAAGGGATGTAATAAAAAAATACAAATTCAAGAGAAAGTGTAAAAATAAAGGTAAAATAAACCATAAAAAATAAAATAATTTAAAACTTGCACACAGAAGCGAACGTATACATATGTAACCAACGTTCAAATCACACATGAGATATTGCCGCGTGCATTAGAGCAAGAGCAACAATTCAAGCTCAAGACGTCCTCTGTAACTCTAAACTGGTAACCTGTAAAAAATAAATAAAAATGTAAGCTTTGCTTTGGAGATTTTTAAGTACCAAAGTTTGTTGTCTTTCCCACGAATGTGCAGAATTTTCAAGCGTGACATGTTGGGTATCTATTTACTTGGTGTTGCATTCTCTTTCACATTATAGAAAAAAATTGGGCTAATTTTACTGTTTTTTTTTTTTTTATTCATTAAACTGATTTTTTTTCTTTCTTTTTTTTTAAAGCATTCGAAAAAGTTGCAACGATTGCCTTTTTATTCCCTAGAGTCTGCTAAAAAACACACACACACATATTATATATATATATATATATATATATATATATATATATATATATATATATATATAAAATGTTTGGGGCTTCTGAGTAATTTTCTTGCTAAAAAATCTATGCTTTTTTTTTTTTTTTTACATGTAGGAGAGGAGTGTCAGAATAGCCTGGTATGGAAGTGGTTCAACCTTCTGTGTGCAGCAGCCCCCCTAATACTTACCCGAGCCCCATCTCGATCCAGCGATATTGCACAAGTGCCTCGGCTTTTCCCAGACTCTCCCTCCTCATTGGCCGAAACACAGCATCGTTAAACCATTGGCTCTCGTGCTGTTAGCCAATGAGTGGTGGGAGGGGGCGGGCCAAGTTCCGGCTTCCTTGTCTGCTTGGACACACAGGGCAGCGCCTTGGCTTAGGGTGCCTCCCATGGCAAGCTGCTTGCTGTGGGGGCACTTAACGTGAGGGAGAGGACAGGAGTGCCGGCAAGTAACCCGAGAAAAGGAACATCGGGGCCACTCTGTGCAAAACCCCACTGCACAGAGCAGGCAAGTATACCATGTGTGTTATTTTTAAACAAATAAATACAAGACTTTAACATTTTAAATGGTAAGTTCAACCTTTTTACAAAAGTAAAAAGTAAAATAAAACTCTTCACCCTCCTCAGCCCCTTGGGCCCTGCTGTGATTACCTCCATGGGTGCAGCGGTCTGGGCATTTAAAAGACCCACTCTTATTTCCTTTCTTTCCTTAGGACCTCTGAGATGGATCTCATTGGTCAAGTGCTGGCACGTGATGTTGTTGACCAATCAAAATCACTCTGGTCCATCCTGGAAACTCTAAGGAAAGAATGGGTAGAAGAGCAGACTATCAAATTCCCAGACATTTGCACATCTGTGTGATGGGCAGTGACTGCTAATTTCCCATGGAAGAAAGTAGAGGTGGGGTGTTCACCTTTTATTTTTTATTTTTTTTCTTGGTAAAGTGAACTTGAAAGGGGGGGGGGAGAAACCACAGTGGCCAATGGGGCCAAAGCTGTCAGTCCCATGAGGTTGAAGTTGTACCACTTGAGGTGAGGATTCCTTATTTGAATATCAGGAATGGTATTGGCACATCAAAGATATATGAATATCCATTCTCAGAGCGTCCATAGTGCTGGTTGTTGATACCGGTCAGGATGTTCAAACTGCCTGGTATCGCTAACCAGCACAACCATGACTGCTGATTTTAATATAGATGCCCAAAATCTGACTTGTATTTTAGTAGAGACTTCTGGGAAAACCAGGGAGCTAATCACAGGAAATTTCATATCTAAGGGCGTTCTGTACACCATCTGTGTTCAGAACTCCTCCAGGTAGCCATATTGCATTTTAATTTTTTTTTTTTCAAAAGAGGTTTTTATTAAACACTATACACAGACAACATAACATTGCGTATTCAAAATGCAATACATCAAATACATTCAAAATATACATCCATGATACAGATCAGGCTCTATGAGCAGCCATCTTGCTCATATTGCAGCACTGCAAATTGAAAATTAAAGGTAATATTTAATAACATTGAATTACATTATGACTTGTAGCAATTGTAAATGCTATATTCATTTTATTTATAAAAAAAAAAAATAATAATATTGCCCCCCACGAAAGTTGAGTTGCCCTTTTAAAGTAATGGATGTCTTTCCTGCAGCACAACCAACCAGAAGCTGTGGGCTGCAGAACTTCATAAGACAATATCCCGGGACAATAAGTATGTAAATGTAAACTTTAAGCAAGAAATACATACAGGAAAGATAAAAACACTTAATTTCAAGAGAGCAAATTTTCAAAGCATGAGGACTGCTCTCCAGGGCTTGGACTGGGAGGGAATATTGGCACCGATGAACACAGAACAGAAATGGGAATTCTTCAAAAAGACTCTTTGGAACCTCACTGCAAAGTATATTCCCATGGGCAATAAGTTTAAAAGGCTAAAGATAAAACCTATGTGGCTCACGGTCAAAGTTAAAAAAGCTATAAACAATAAGAAAATAGCTTTTAAAAAATATAAAAATGAAGGAACACTAGTGTCGTTTAAATGTTACAAAGAATATAATAGAATATGTAAAAAGGAAATCAAGGATGCAAAAATTCAAAATGAACGACAGATTGCAAAAGATAGTAGGACAAACCTCAAAAAATTCTTTAAATATATTAATAGTAAAAAGGTCAAGTCTGAGCATGTAGGCCCTTTACAAAATAATCTAGAGTGGGTGACTGAGGACATAGGGAAGGCAAATTTATTAAATGCTTTCTTCAGCTCTGTGTATACAATGGAGAATGGGGGAGCTCATGTCGATATAGGGGGTGGGAGTGACACAGCCCCAAATCCACAATGGCTCAAAAGTGATATGGTCCAGAAATATTTAGACAGAATAAAGGTGGATAAAGCACCTGGACCAGATGGCATCCACCCACGGATCCTAAAAGAATTGAGCTCTGAAATTTCAAAGCCACTGTATCTAATATTTAGGGATTTATTAATGACAGGAATAGTACCACTGGATTGGCATAAAGCCAATGTGGTGCCCATATTTAAAAAGGGAACAAAGTCTTTACCTAGTAACTATAGACCTGTTAGTTTAACTTCTATAGTTGGGAAGATACTGGAACGTTTAATAAAAGACCACGTGGATGAGTTCTTGCTGGAAACAAACTATTTAAGCAGCAGACAGCATGGATTCATGAAAGACAGAAGTTGTCAGACAAACCTGATTTCTTTTTATGAAGAGGTAAGTAAAACCCTGGACAGAGGCGTAGCAGTGGACGTGGTATACTTGGATTTTGCAAAAGCGTTCGATACAGTTCCCCACACACGGCTCATGTGTAAGGTAAGGTCTACAGGATTAGATATATCAGTTTGTAAATGGATAGAAAACTGGCTGAAAGACAGAATTCAGAGAGTTGTGGTTAATGATTCTTACTCTGAATGGTCCAAGGTTATCAGCGGTGTACCCCAAGGTTCAGTGTTGGGTCCCTTACTTTTCAATATATTTATAAATGATATTGGGTCTGAGATCAAAAGTAACATTTCTGTTTTTGCAGATGACACCAAGCTATGCAGTGGAATAATGTCCTTGCAGGATGTCTCCAATTTACAAGCCGACCTCAATGTTCTGTCTAATTGGGCGACTAAGTGGCAGATGAGGTTTAATGTTGATAAATGTAAAGTTATGCACTTGGGGGCTAAGAATATTCATGCATCATACATGCTAGGGGGAGTACAACTGGGGGGATCTGTAGTGGAGAAGGATCTGGGTGTTTTAGTTGATCATAAGCTTAATAATGGCATGCAATGCCAAGCTGCGGTTTCCAAAGCGAGCAAAGTCCTTTCTTGTATTAAGAGAGGTATGGACTCCAGAGATAGAGATATCATTTTGCCCCTGTACAAATCATTAGTAAGACCTCCTCTGGAATATGCAGTCCAGTTTTCCCTCCCTCCAGAGGTGGTTCTGGCCAGCTCAGTAGATTGCTTTAAGAGAGGCCTGGATTCTTTCCTAAATGCACATAATATAACTGAGTACTAAGTTTTGTAGGTAAAGTTGATCCGGGGTAAATCCGATTGCCTTTCGGGGGATCAGGAAGGAATTTTTTCCCCTCCGGTAGCAAATTGGATCATCGCTCTGCTGGGGTTTTTTGCCTTCCTCTGGATCAACTGTGGGTATGGAGTTGGGTGTATGGGAGGATGTACTGTGTTTTACTTTGTTTTTTTTTTTTGTTTTTTTTATGGTTGAACTGGATGGACTTGTGTCTTTTTTCAACCTGACTAACTATGTAACTATGTATGTTCTGCTGGCATCGGAACAATTGGTCAGCGTGTGTCTTTTCGTCTTCATAAGACCCCAGCATGCCCCTTTTATCAGGTCAGTCATCCATATGTATTATTGGTTAGTGGTCCTGCACAGCTGGAAATGGGGAAAGAGACATATAATGGACAGTAATTGGGCAACGTAGAATTGATATTGGGTACCAATGAGCATGGGATTTCCTCAAATTCACCTGCTGGGATTTTACGATGTGTTCCCTGCTGCAATCTCCCCAACTCAACACTTAATTTTTTTTATTTTCAGAAAGTTTTTAATGTTGTGATGCTCCAGTACACATCTTGCAAAAAAACTGCCTGGAAAATCAGATTATAGACCAGGGGTCTCTATACTTTTTAAGCAAAGGGACATTTTCCTGTGTTTCAGGCTATTGGTGGTGGTGGGGGAGAGATGACTGTGGCTAGTTAGTGTAGAAATTGCCCGGGTGTCTGTGCCCCATCATTGTAGGGTGACCACATGTCCCGGATTGCCCGGGACAGTCCCACATTCTGCAGGTCCGTCCCGGGCACCTTCACTCTGGGACAATACAGTGTCCCGGAATGAAACTGACACAGGTCCCAGCATGAACCCCTCAGAGCTTAAGATGTGACACCCCCCAAACTAGTGAAGAACTACAGGTCCCAGCATAGATCTGTAAAATCTATTGGGTCACAGCCTTAGATCTCATGGGTTCATGCTGGGAGTTTCAAAATTGGAGGGGGGTCACATCTTTAGATATCATCGGTTCATGCTGGGATTTGTAGTCCTTTACTTTGGGTGTGTGTGACCTCCCCAAAGTTTAAGGACTACAGGTCCCAGCATGAACCCCCCCCCCCCCTGAGCTGAAGATGTGAGACCCCCCTGCCCCCCAAATAATCAAGAACTACAGGTCCCAGCATAAACCTGTGAAATCTATGGGATCACACCCTTAGATCTCAGGGGTTTCATGCTGGGTGTTGTAGTTCTTCAAATTGGGGGAGGGGGGTCACATCTTTAGATATTAGGAGTTCATGCTGGGACTTGTAGTCCTTCACTTTTGGGGGAAATGTGACCCCCAAAAGTGAAGGACTACAGGTCCCACCATAAACCCTTCAGAGATAAAGATGCGACCCCCCCCCCCCAACTAGTGAAGGACTATCAGGATGAACCGGTGAAAACCATGGGGGGTCACAATTTTTTTTAATAAAAAGTTATCTTTTTTTAGGAAGGGGGGTGTCCCTGAATGGCAGTTTGGAAATGTGGTCACCCTACATCATTGGTTTAAATCAGAGAAATGCTCCCTTGATATCAGTAGGTGAAATGGTGCCTCGTCATTGGTGGGAATGGTGCCCCAAGTGCCAAATAAAGGCAAGCATCACCACATCTGGCCCCCGGGCCACAGTTTGGAGACCACTGCTATTGACACTCGGTGCATGCATGCAGTAAGCAGGCTGGGAAATGAGCCGTTTGGTATTTATCTTCTTCATTCTAATGTGTGCCATTGTCTTTCACCATTTTTAATGCTGCTGTTATAGGGATGTTGCAGTGGACACCGTGAAGACCGGAATAGGAGGAGCCACAGGAAACAAAGGTGCAGTCGCTATCAGGATGCTGTTCCACACCACCACCCTCTGCTTCGTCTGCAGTCACTTTGCTGCTGGACAGTCTCAGGTCAAAGAAAGGAATGAAGATTACAACAAAATAGTTCGCAAGCTAAGCTTTCCAATGGTACCAACCTCAAATTCTCAGATTTTCTGTATTTCTAGGTTGCTTAATCTGCAGTTTATATGTACAGTTGGGAACTAGGAGCCATGAAGTTTCCAATGGACATATGTGTGCGCATGCTAATTTTATATTAAATGTAAAAAAAAATACAGAAAAAGATGTCAGACGTATTATTTATTGCTACACAAATGATGATGGCAAGTTTAAGAAACTATAGACCAGTGATGGTGAACCTTGGCACCACTGATGTTTTGGAACATTTCCCATAATGATCATGTACTCTGCAGTGTATTTGAGCATCATGGGAAATGTAGTTCTAAAACATCTGGGGTGCCAAGATTCGCCATCACTGCTATGAAGACTTTTTTTTTGCTACCATGATTATTGATGCTTCTGACATGATGGACAACACTTCCCAGATTGGCACGAGGCATCACCTGTTTTACGAAAAGCTTAATATTTCCACATGCAAAGAACAAAGAGAGCGGGGCTTTATAGGAAGTATGCCAGGGGTAGGGTTTAGTATTGAATTGTTGTACCGTATATACTCGAGTATAAGCCGAGTTTTTCAGCACATTTTTTTGACTGCTTTCTCGGCTTATACTCGAGTCACCTTTTTGCGCCTGATCTCCTGGACTTTGGGGAACCGTTACTGGCCGGCAGACATGTAGCCCCATCTTTCCTCTACAAGTGTGCAAAGTTTGTTGTCCAGAGGACCTACGGCCGGGCAGCACAGATTTTTTTCAAAGAGCAGCACCCCCTCCATAGACTCCCATGTTAACTACTTGCCGACCAGCCGCCGTATAACTGTATACGGCGGCAGGTAGGCTCTGCTGGGCGAGATCACGTAGATCTACGTCATCTCGCCATTTAGCCAATAGGGGCGCACGGCGCCGGAGGCACGCATGCGCTCCCCCACTAGCCCACGATCACCCCTGGGCACCCGTGATCGCTCGTTACAGAGCAAGAACCGGGAGCTGTGTGTGTAAACACACAGCTACCTGTCCTGTCAGGGGGAGAAATGCCTGATCGTCTGTTCATACAATGTATGAACAGCGATCAGTCATTTCCTCAAGTCAGTCCCACCCCCTTTCAGTTAGAACACACCCAGGGAACATACCCCCTTCCTCGCCCCCTAGTGTTAACCCCTTCCCTGCCAGTGGCATTTTTATAGTAATCAATGCATTTTTATAGCACTGATTGCTATAAAAATGCCAATGGTCCCAAAAATGTGTCAAAAGTGTCCGCCATAATATCGCAGTACCGATAAAAATCGCTGATCGCCGCCATTACTAGTAAAAAAATATTAATAAAAATGCAATAAAAGTATCCCCTATTTTGTAGACGCTATGGGCCAGATTCAGGTAGAGTTAGGCTGGAGTATCAGTGATACTCCAGCCTAACTCTCACTTTGAGCCGGCGTTTCTGTTTTCTTTAGTCAGAAAACAAGAAACGCCGGGTTGGAGTTCCGATACGAGCGGCGTAATTGAATTTCGCCGTCACATCGCAACTGCAATTGAAAAAATGGCGCTGGGGGCGTTCCCGCTGATTAACGCCGAAAATATGTTAATCAGCGGGAATTGGCAATTCACGATCGTATTCGGGCGCGACGCAGTGACTTTCCGACGTTTCCGTAAGCGATACGCGGCGTAAAGATAAAGCAGCCCCCTAGTGGAGTATCCTATGTTAAGTATAGCCGTCGTCATCGCGTCGAAAAAAAAAAATTTGCGTCGCTTGCGTAAAACGTCCATGAATGGGGATTTGACGTCATTGACGTTCACTGACAGAATTTGGAGCATGCGCACTGGGATGCATTGACAGTCAACGCATGCGCAGTACGTTCGCCGCGGGATCGCGCCTAGTTTAAATAATACGCGCCCCCTACTCGCCCAATTTGAAATACTCCAGCTCATTTTCGCTACGCTGCCGCAACTTTAGGAGCAAGTGCTTCATGAATAACAGCACTTGCTCCTAAAGTTTCGGCAGAGTAACGTAAATGAGAAACGTTACTCCAGATTAAAGATGCTCCCATCTACCTGAATCTGGCCCTATAACTTTTGCGCAAATCAATCAATAAACGCTTATTGCGATTTTTATATATATATATATATATATATATTTTTTTTTTTTTGGGGGGGATATTATAGCAAAAAGTAAAAAATATAATTTTTTTTCAAAATTGTTGCTCTGTTTTTGTTTATAGCGCAAAAATTAAAAACCGCAGAGGTAAACAAATACCACCAAAAGAAAGCTCTATTTGTGGGGAAAAAATTACGCCAATTTTGTTTGGGAGCCACGTCGCACGACCGTGCAATTGTCAGTTAAAGCGACGCAGTGACGAATCGCAAAAAGTGGCCCGGTCATTGACCAGCAATATGGTCCGGGGCTTAAGTGGTTAAACGGTCATTTCTTCTGTGACTTTGGGGACCCGATACCGGCTGATCGTAGATCTCCTGGACCCGGATCTTGGCACACATGTAGCCCAATTTCTCCTCTACAAGTGTGCAAAGTTTTTTGTCTAGGGGACCTACAGCTGGGGAGCACCGATTTTTTTTTTTCAAAGCCTTCCATAGACGTCAGTCTAGTCATGGGCACAGTTAGGCATGCAGATGGACACCCTAGGCCAGTGATGGCGAACCTATGGCACGGGTGCCACAGCTGGCACTCCAAGCCATCTCTGTCGGCACACCAGGGGATTCCCCCAGCCAGGCAGTCAATTGCACTGACTCGACAGGCCACTGGTTCCCTTCTTTGCATAGGTACCAGTGATGTCGGCAGGAGGGCGGGCAGCCAGTCATCATGTGCGCTGCTTGGGGGGGGGGGGTGTGAAATTCTTCCTCCATTGTCCCGTCTCTGTTCGGCAGCTTATTGCCTCCCCGAATCCCTACACCTCTGGTAAGGCATTCAGGCATTCCTTTCTACAGGCATGATATTTTAGAAAATATTCGTGAAAAAGCGTAGGGGGAGGATCGGTGTGGCGGGGATATCCAGGAAGTAGGTGAGTGCATGTGTCAATTAGGTGAGTGCATGTGTCAATTAGGTGAGTTTAATGGTCAGGTAGGTCAGTGCATGTATCAGGTAGGTCAGTGCATGTTGCACAGTGCATTCTGAGCACAATGCATTCCTGAACCCTGCATTCTGAGCGAATCTGGCAGAATCGTACATTTTTGGTCCCTTGGGGCTCATCCAGAGGGATGATCAGTCCTATCCTCTGTACAGAGTCGCTGGTAGGTTTAATTCTGTGTTGGCACTTTGAAAGAAAAAAGTTGGTTTTGTGTCGCGGTTTGGGCACTCAGGCTCAAAAAGGTTCGCCATCACTGCCCTAGGCTTATATGCAGGTCAATATGTTTTCCCAGTTTTTTGTGGTAAAATTGGGTGCCTCGACTTATACTCAAGTATATACGTGTGTGTGTGTGTGTATATATATATATAGTACCTGCATAATTGAAAATGCCTCTAAACCCTAACATTGAAGAGGGATGAGAAAGTATAGTAGATTAAAACTTTTATACGTTGATGAATACCCAATTCGTAAACCAACCAACCCCCCCCCCCCCCCCCCCACCCCCCGCACACACACACACACAAAGCCTAAAAAGAAAAATAATGCAGCCACCACATCTGATGATTGGTAAGTTGTAATATATTACATTTTATTTTTTGGGTTTAATATCTTTAAAATTGCACTCACTTTGCTTGCAAACAGAGGAATTTTTTTTTATTATTATTATAAATGCATACATTGTATGAAACTTTTTTGCTGTTGGCCTACTTGGATCGGCAGTGACTGTGTTAATAAATGGTAAAACCTATGGTCAATGCTTCCACTTGTTTCTGCAGGAACGAATGCTTTTCTCTCACGACTATGTCTTCACATCAGAAGTCAGAACTGGGATTCCCTTATACCTGGAGATCAGCTAATAAAACTAATTTTATTGAGTTCTATGCAAAAGTATGCAGGGTATTCAAGCATTGCACATCATATCAAGGAGACATAGGCCAATAAAAAAAACAATGTATACAGTACATACATTGCGGCTTCACTTCCTGGTTCTCTACTGAGCATGTGTGACTTGTGCTGCGCTATCCCACTGGTCCCGCCTGTCTTCTGGGACCTATGTGTCTCCTAGAAGACAGCAGGGGGGGGGGAGGCACCAGAAGTGGCGAAGATAGCCACTGGTGGTTTGGGTCTCTATGCCCAGAAGTGGGAGAAAAATGCCTGTATTATACAGGTATCTGCTCCCCCCTGAAAGGAGCCAAATGTGACACCGGAGCGGGGGGGGGGGGGAGTTCCAAAAAGAGGAAGTTCCATTTTTGGGTGGAACTCCGCTTTAATACATCCTTGGCTGAATTAAAACCCTTCATCACCCCCTAAGGAGCTGGGATTAAACGTAGAACTGTGCACATTGAGAAATTGGAAATTGCCTAATCGGTTTTCCTCTATCGAATAGTTTATAGAAATAATAAAAAAAAAAAAGAGGAAAGATAGTAGAAGAAAAAAAGACGTGGATAAGAGGAAATTTAGAAAGGGAGGAGTGGGGGAGATGGATCATAACCGGCTTCCGTTTTTACTAGGGTTGTCTCGATACCACTTTTTTGAGACCAAGTACAAGTACCGATACTTTTTTTAAGTACTTGCCGATACCGAATACCAATACTTATTTTTTATTTTTTTATGTCATGTGACAGTATTTATTTTTTACTATTTGTATTTTTTTTTACAGTGATTTTTTATTTTTTATTTTAGGGGAGTTAGTGGATTGTCAGTGTGTGTGTGTGTGTGTGTGTGTGTTTGTTTTTATTATTATTACTATTATTTAAATTTTATTTTTTTAATTTAGCCCCACGGGGGGGGGGGGGACACACACCATGGGGAAGAGCGGCATGGAGGGGGAGAACACATCACGGGGGAACACGGCACGGAGGGGGAGAAGACATCACGGGAGCGGCAGGGAGGGGGAGAAGACATCACGGGGGAGAAGACATCATGGGGGGAGCGGCACGGAGGGGGAGAAGACATCACTGGGGGGAGCGGCACGGAGGGGGAGAAGACATCACTGGGGGAGCGGCACGGAGGGGGAGCGGCACGGAGGGGGAGAAGACATCACGGGGGGAGCGGAACGGAGGGGGAGAACACATCACGGGGGAGAACACATCACGGGGGGGAGCGGCACGGAGGGGGAGAAGACATCACGGGGGGGAGCGGCACGGAGGGGGAGAAGACATCACGGGGGGGAGCGGCACGGAGGGGGAGAAGACATCACGGGGGGAGAAGACATCACGGGGGGGAGCGGCACGGAGGGGGAGAAGACATCACGGGGGGAGAAGACATCACGGGGGGGGAGAAGACATCATGGAGGGGGAGAAGACATCATGGAGGGGGAGAAGACATCACGGGGGGGGAGAAGACATTACTGGTAGTGTTACTCACTATGTCTCCGACTTTGTGGTGTCTCGTAGCAGTGACACCTATGCTAAAATCAGGAGATAGGGTCTCCTCCAGCCCCTCCCACTTCACAATCCTCACCAATCAGCGGACCTCTAGTTTTTGCTCCCCAGCCATGCCGTGAACTGAATAGGCGGCTGCGAAGAGGCTGAGTGGGCGGCCATGGGCTCCAGGAACAGCCCAGCTGGGTGGCCACCAGCTCCAGAGACAGCCCTGCTGGGCAGCCGCAAGAAGAATGGGAGAGTGGTGCAGGGTTAAGGAGCAACCCAGGATTTGGTGACCCCTGGCAAATCATCATTTGACCCCCGAGGGGGTCCCGACCCCAGGTTGAGAACCACTGGGTAAGAGGATAGCCCCTGAAGGAGAACCTGGGGTTTTGGAAGCAGACTCTACCTCCTTCCTCTCTGTCCTTGTCTGACCCTGGCTCCCTGCTTTGCTATCTTCGCTGCTCCTGGCCCAAACTCGCTGCAGGGTGCAGAGTTATCTCTTCCTTGTCTTTTCCCAGCTGGTTCTTTTCCAGTGGTCTTCCCTGCAGTTTAGAGCAGCCAAGCACAGCAGGACAGTGCTCAGAGCAGGGGCCAGAATTCAGGTAGAAGTCATTCATACTGTTAATATCGGTTATTTTTGTACCCCCTTACCAAAGCTCCCAGCTGGCAGACCTTTTTTCCATTGTTCCCCCAGCTTACAAGCCCCATATTTCTGCCCCCATTTCCCCATTCACATCCTTCTTAATGCCCTATCTTTGACTGACAAATATTGCCCCCCCCCCTCCTAGATAACGGTCACTTGTCCTCAGTCTCCAAGTCCCTGCCACCTTCACCCTCCTGACAGACATCCCTCCACACCAACCTTCTCAAACATCCCTCCTTGGCTGGCTCCCCCCCACTTTTGCACATCCCACCTTCTGCAACAGTTCTCCACCCTTCAACATTGTGATATTGCAAATCTTGCCCATTTTTGGCTGTTTTTGGCATCCCCTCAAGTCAGCTCTCTTACCACCAGAGTGCAGAGGGGGCCACCAAGTCATTCCTTCCCCAAGAGAATGGCTTGTAATGTGTAGGCTGAAGGACGTTGGAAGTTGGGGACAGGCAAGGGCATAGGTGAGGCATGTGGAGCTACATCCCCAGGCTATCCTACGGCGTGCCCATCACTGAACATAGCAAAAGGCCTGCATGTCTCCTGTAAGAAAGCAGGAAGGCTTGGATGCTTAGAGGAGGGCAGGATTAGGGAGAGCAAGTGCAACAAAATAGGATGGTATTGAACAATAGAGGGGGTGAGGGTGAGTCCACATAGGGTCAGACAGAGAAAAGAGGATGAGAAACCACTACAGGTTAGAGAATCCAAAGCAAATACAATGTGGTTTTGTCCAGCGGCAGTCTCTTCTAAAGACCCTAATTCCCACATGGTGTGTCTTAAGTCCAATCAGTGTGTTGGTGTTCTTTATCATGACCTAATGCATGCAATGTTTTATTAAATGTACAGTCCCCCCAAAACTGATATCTCAATGTTTGGTGGATGCTGGGGAGTTAAAACGTCTGTGGGTTTCTTACATGCTTCAGGGACTCCGGTGCTGGGACTCTTCTTGTTCCAAACCTAGGTTCCTGCCACGTTCCCTGTTGCATTTACAATTGGGATGACAATGCCTGGGAAGTACTCATTGATGGAGTCTCTACAGGTTATAAGAAGCCAACAAGTAATAGCCCACAGGGCTCCACCGTATCTGAAATATCACTTTAAGGCGGATTGACCCTGTAACTTTTACAGCTGCAGACCTTGTATATGTTTAACGTGTTAACAGTTTTTGAAGGAGGTTCTCCGTTATTTAACGGATTTTGGCAATGGTCACTGATGCCTGTTATCTTGCAATAAAAATATCTTGTGGAGAAGAAAGGCGCGGAGATGATCTGTTTTGTAAATCGTACTACTACCTATTTTATTTATGGGACCACCACAGTCTAGTAAGAGATGTTCATGTTCTGCTTATAGCCATTTCTGAAGTTGTGTACAGAATGTCTTTGACATGGGCCAGCTGTCTAAATTTGCCAAAGAGATTTGTCCACCAAAAATGTGCCTTGCGATGTTTTATACCCTTTGAATTATACATTGGAGAGATGCATAAACCAGTATATAGCATAGATATCACACTGTTGTTGCTGTGATTTAGGGTTCCAGACAGACATTTTAAAGCACTGGAGTGTTTCTACATTTTTATTTATTTTTTAACCTTAAAATCATACAAAATTTCGCATTTCTTTAACAGCTTTTATACTGCAGCGGTAAAAGTCAGCAATTTTGGAAAAAGACAGGTCTTGTCTTTAGCCCTTGCCTAAACCACAGTTTTATTGAAACGTTAGCTCAGTTATTGCATGAATGTTTCATGGGGCACCAGTCAAAACCAGACGTTTTATATTTGGCCATGTTTTTTTTTTTTTTTTTTATGTCGTTGGTGAATGGCTCATTTTGGTAGATAACATTGTAAAATTCTTCATGACATATCATTGTGTTTGTGCTAGATTAGATAATAGATGGTAGCTATACATGATCTCCTATTGATTATTTTCTTGTTTTCATGATAATGTATCTATTTTTTCTGCAGAATCCAACTAATGGAGTCAGTGGCTTTAGAAGTCAGTTTGAAAACAATCTTTTTGCGGACTTCTCTTTAGATTCCCTTCCCATTACCAAGCTTCCTGTACTCAACACCATATCATCTGCTCCATCAGCAAGCCAAAGGGAGCCAGTCCTGTTGCCTTCTGCAGTACAGAATAATCTTCATACCGTCAATAGCCTGCCCATACTGCCTCCAGTCCCAACCCGGAGTATATCGCAAGACAGTCTGAGGATATCCCCTAATCCATTCCTTAACAAATCCATTACTACAAATTCACTCAACCCAATCAATGAAAGATCAGCAAATGCCGGAAATCCATTCAAGAACCCAACATCTTCTTTGACTGGTCCTACATTACTGCCAACTGGAGTATGTGAGCAATTTCATTCCACAAGCCTACCTGAGCTTCAGCAGAGCAAGCCAGTATTCACCTTAGGGCCAGCGGAGAAAAGTCTATCATTGCCCCATAATTTTGCCTCGGTGGCCGAGTCTAATCTTAAAAGCCGGGTAACCTTTGATGATGACAGTTTTACAGATATATCAAATAGGTCTGTCAGCAATGGCATAGATTTTGATGGCTTCCAGCAGTCTACTTTTGATAGCAACCTGAACACAATCCCAGTAGGTTCTTTCTCTCAATCGCTGAGGAAACCCCCACCACCACCACCTATTCCATCAAGGACAACAAAATTTGACCCCTCTACCAAAATATCTACTCACCCTTATCCAACTATGGAATTCACTGATCGGTAACATGGAACTGCACTTGAGATTACCTAAGCGTGCAATAACTTTGGTCAATTATGAAGTTCATGGCTACTTAATATAACCTTTCCTATAACCACTATTTAATATATTTCTTGATTTGTGTATATCTGGGTAACATCTCAAATGTCATTTTTGTATGTGTTGTTAAACTTAATGTGTTTGTGTTTGTTAGGAAGCCACTAAAAATTGCTGAATAGATACATAAGATGTATTTTGATATTTAATCAGGGAAGGATAGGTCTTCATAATCGTGTGGTTTATGTAAAACCATACAAGAAATTAATCCGCACTCCCTTTCCTTACGTCACTGGTGAAAGAGAAATGTTGCAAGGCCGGATCTTTGGTTTTCAATAAACTGGCGGGCGTAAACATAGGGAACACAATTTTTTTTTGTACGCTACTCTGCAGCTGGCTGTAGGGGACAAGCCGATCAGCCCTACCCCCTTACTGAGCACAAAGGGCCTGGAGTGGTATAAACTCTTGGTTTGACATGGCTGGGGAACCTGGCTGAATACTTCAACTTAAAGTAGGGCTAAACTCCACCTATACTTTGCTCCACAGTGATAGGATGTCACGGGCACGAACATCTTCTCCCCAACGTTATCTGGGTTTTGTCCATGCACACAGAAATTCACTCATCCGGGCATCCAGCCAGGTTTATACACTGAGCTGTGCATGCACACCTCAGAGTACAGTGCAGAGAAGATTGTGGAGAGGAAGGTAAGAAGCCTTTATAGCAGAAGAGACTTGGTACGTCCCTTATATAAAAAAAGGAAAAAAATCTTCCGGCTTTCAGTTCTACCACCTTGAGACCCCTTTAGACCCTCTGCAGTCTCCTCATAAAGAATAGTAGGCCCTTACCTGCCACTTACATTAGTAGAAGAGATCATCAATGAAATACAATAAAGTGTATAGAGATTTTTGGGTTATGTTCGTATAGTCTTACCAAAATACCTGATTTCACCAAAGTGGTAACAGGTACTTGCCCAAACATGTAAGATCCAAATGATTATCCAGACCTTGTACCTGGTTGGTTCTCAGATCCAGCACCAGTAGAAATGATATGCGTATATTTATATGAAGAACGATCTGGGCAAATGCAGCATATCTAATGTAAGCAGTCAACTTTTTATTTAGCTGAAATGTAAACCGTAAAACTAAAGGGTGCAAATACAAGAATAGAAATGAGGAACAGAGAGGGGAGAGCCAAAAGACTAGAAGCTTCTTGCTAAAGAACATTTTATCAAGGGTCAATCAGTTTGTGTAATCCATTGGCTTCTACCATTTTGCTCCTCTCTGTAGCTCCCCTGGCTTGTGAGTATTTTCCAAGCTGAATATAAGGTGGACTTTTAGTATGCTATACTATTGCATACAGGTAACAGATCCAGGGGGAAAGTTGACACCTGAGATTTTCACCTATGAATGGCACTGTTTTTCAGTGGAGGGTTCCTTGGATCCCTTTCGCCCATTTCAAGATTAACTGACTCACTGATGTTGCCAGTGAGCAGACCAGTGCCACTGTCTGCACAAGGAATAAAACCTTCATGTTTCAGCAGTGAGTTTGTACATGTTTATATCAGGTCATTGTATTGTTGGGTCTATGGGTACCATTAGGATGGATCCATTCTCAGTAACTGTAAAGAAAAGGTCAAGCAGGAATATCAGTTCAACTAGAAATCCCATATAATGGGGCCACAGTGGGCAATGATGTGCTGCCTACCCACAGGACCAGCTCTGGTCCGGTGTATCTCAACCTTGTCCTAGTTGGGGATTGCTTGATGAATAGTAGGGATTGTATATGTAAAGATCAATTTCTGGCTTGGCCCCCTTAATTACCTTCCCTAATTTTCCTGGAGGTCCCCACGCTGTGTGTGTGTGTATGTATATATATATATATATATATATATATATATATAGTGTGTGTAGTGTGTAATATATATATATATATATATATACCAACCTTTATCTGATACCTGCAGGATGGGCTTCTTTCTCTTCACATCTTCTGCTCAGGGCAAACCCTTGCTGTTAATATCAACGCCACTCTCTGCTTTAATATCCTTTGAATAAATGTGTTCTGTCGGATTATCCGATCGTGTGTACACAAATCCGTCGGACTAAAATCCAAAGTACAAACATGCATGCTCCGAACCAATGCTAAACGTCAGACAACAATAGCAGAAGTTGCTCAAATGGGTGCGATAAAGAGCTGAAAAAAAACGTAGTTTGGTGTACGTTGGCTGAAAATGTTCTGCTGTCTGTATGCAGAACAAGTTCATGGACAACGCCCTTCGGACAAAAATCCATGGATTTGTCCGATCGTATGTATGAGGCTTTAGATGCTTTTTTGATTTTGTACAATGCTTGGAGGCCCATATAAACAAAAAAAGCCCAGGGTTGTGTCTTAAGCTGCTTTCTTTTTGGTCTGGTTTGTTTTTTCATGTTGCAGTTTTGTTGGTAAGAAAATCGCAGTAAGTTTGTCGTTCGTTTGTTACTGAATTAGATTTTTTGAGCAGCTGGCTGTCTGAGGACCTACATCCATAGTCCTGCAGACCTCCAACAGTTCATAGGGAGTGATTCAGTTGTGCAACACTGGACTATAGTATAGGGTGACCAGACATCCCCGGTTTCAGAGGACAGTCCCCGGATTGAGGACACTGTCCCCAGACCAAGTCTGTCCCTGGTTTTGTCCCCGGATTGAATTTGAACAGGGGCTGGGGCAAGTTCAAAGACATTCAGTTCAGATTTAAAGAAAAAAAAAATCTGAATTTCACACCCCCACTCCGCCGCTCCTACTAGCTTAGGGGGGTGTATTTATTTCCATTATCTGTGCCCCTTTCTGATGATCATGTGCTGGTCGGAGCTGAGGGAATATTTCTTCAGTTTCGGGTGCATGCCCATTCAGCTCCGCTCACATGTTCTTCTGCCTTGGCTCAAGTCCCGGCCAGCCGCCTGCCTGCTTATCTCCTTGCCTTCCCTGGTGGAGTGATCTTCCTTCATTCCCCACCCTGTAGTAGCCGAGGCCTGGAGAGTGAGACTTGACAGGCTGTGACGCGGGCGTCGACAGGCAGAGAGTTGCTGAATGCCACCATTACTAGTAAAAAAAAGATGTCCCCGGATTTCATTTTAAAAATCTGGTCACCTTCCTATAGTAGTCAAGATTTCTAAAGATGTCTGCTGATTGGTTGTTTTTGTATTTCTGCACTATCCTTTTTGACCATTTTTTGTTGTTGTTGTGGTTGTTGCTGTGCTTAAAGTGGAGTTCCACCCAAAAATGGAACTTCCGCTTAATCCACTCCTCACCCTCTTACATGCCACATTTGGCATGTCATTTTTTGGGGGGGGAGTGGGGGCTTCAGGAGGAGTGGGACAATTTGATTATTTTTTAAATTTCCAAGACAGATTAGAATATGAACTTAGAGAAAGTAATGCCAGGACCTATACATAGTTTTTTCATGAACTTTCAGTTGCGTATGTGATAATGTAGAGGGTATGCTGGTCTTCGGAAAAGACTTAGGCGGCGTACACACGACCGAGGTTCTCGCTGGAAACCAGCGAGAACCTCGCTGGAAGCTGCATTCCAGCGAGAACCTCGCTGGAAGCTGCATTCCAGCGAGAACCTCGGCCGTGTGTACGCTCCTGGCTCGCCCCGCCCGTCGGGAATCCCGTCGAGCGAAAAGAGAGCACGCTCTCTTTTTGCTCGACGGCCCGCCTGGATGAATGGCTGGTTGCCATTCCCGACGGGCGGGTCGCCGATTTCGACGGCCGGCAGAGAACCTCGACGGGCGGAACGATGTGTTCTGCCCGTCGAGGTTCTCTGCCGTGTGTACGCGGCTTTAGTCCATCTGCAGCTCACTAGCTGTTGTGGAACAACAAGACCCAGAAGTTCCACACCACCAAAGGCTGATATAGTTGATAGAATTCATAATTCTGCAACAGATGGCGCACCATGTCCCTGCTTTAAGGAGATGTCACTGAGACCGACTAGAACACCCGCACTAGCGTGGGACAAGTGCCCCACCGCCATCACTCTTACTCTACATTATTGCAAACAGGAAATATGGCATTTTTTCTAAAAGTTGTGGTATATGTGACAACTTCATGTAAATTCCCCATTGCTTCTGTGGTTAATGTATGAGATTATGTACGGATCTGCAGTATTACCTTATCGATACACAGTAACCTATGCACTGTCCTGTGGACTATGTGGTGTGATATTTAAATCAATAAAAAAATATATAAATAAAAAAGGAATATCGGTAACAAATGGCTGGTGTGGATTATATTGTTTGTGCACATTTTTTATATAATATATATATATATATATATATATATATATACAGTATATATATAGTTACATATGGGAATCAAAAAAGTCCATTAATTGTTTTTGTACATTGTCGTGCGGCGGTCGGCAAGTGGCTAGGGTCTCTACTAAAAAAAAATACCGGTATTTTTTTCTAGCAAAAAAATATATTTTAAACTTAAAGGGGAGTTCCAGCCTCTTTTTATGTTTATTAAAAGTCAGCAGCTACAAAAAGTGTAGCTGCTGGCTTTTAATAAACATATACTTACCTGTTCCACGGTCCAGCGACGCTCCGCCCAGAACTTCGCTCCTTCCCCCCCTTCTCTGCCGGCGCCTCCATTGTAACTGTGTGCATCCGGCCGTGACAACTTTCAGCTTCACGGCTGGGCACTCACTGCGCATGCGCGAATGGCGCATCACTCCCTGAATGGACAGGCGATCGCCTGGGAACTGTCACGTGTCCCAGGTGATCGCCGTAAGGGGGCGAGGAGCGGTTTAAGTGGAAGTTCCACTTTTGGGTGGAACTCCGCTTTAAAACCATGTCAGAAAAAGGTTTGGTGTTTAAGTGGGTTAAACTTTCCTAATTTACACACACAAATCCTATTCTTTTGATGTAAAAGACAAATTGTTACAATGTTTAGACTTAACATTCCACTGATAAAGAAGGCTCTATTATACTTGGCAGACTGCCTGGATTTTACAGCTGTCAAGTTCGCAACGGGAAAAAAAAAATCACGATAACGATTCTTGCCGATTAATCGTGCAACTCTACTGCAGACATAATAAGACCAAGAGATGATCAGAGACTGCAGATGTGATGCAAGAGATGGTTAGAGCCTGCAGACATGATACAAGAGATGGTTAAAGTCAGCAGCTACAAACTTTTAATATATGGACACTCACCTGTCCTGGGCGCCCGCGATGTCGGCACCCGAAGTTGATCTCTCTCCCAGCTCTCGGGTGGAGGCACCGCCACCTTCGGTAAGGGAATCGAGAAGTAAAGCCCTGTGGCTTCACTTCCTTGTTCACTACTGCGCATGCACTATCCCACTGGTCCCTGCTGTCTTAAGGGACCTGTGTGTCTCCCAGAAGACAGTGGAGGGGGGGGGGGCAGAGTAGGCATGGGACGTGGTTTAAGGTCACTGGGTGATCTATGCCTGGAAGTGGGAGCAAATACCTGTATTACACAGGTATCTGCTCCCTCCTCCCCCTGAAAGGTGCCAAATGCAACACCAGGGGGAGGGTTCCAAAAAGCGAAAGTTCAGTTTTTAGGTGGAACTCAAGACGGCATACATGATACAGGAAATAGTCAGAGACTGCAGACATGATGCAGCAGATGATCAGAGTGTGCATACATGATACTGGAGATGGTCTGAGACTGCAGACAGGATATAGGAGAAGGCCAGGGACTGCAGACAGGATATAGGAGAAGGTCAGGGACTGCAGACAGGATACAGGAGATGGCCAGAGACTGCAGACAGGATACAGGAGATGGCCAGAGACTGCAGACATGATGCAGGAGATGGCCAGAGACTGCAGACATGATGTAGGAGATGGCCAGAGACTGCAGACATGATGCAGGAGATGGCCAGAGACTGCAGACATGATGTAGGAGATGGCCAGAGACTGCAGACATGATGCAGGAGATGGCCAGAGACTGCAGACATGATACAGGAGATGGCCAGAGACTGCAGACATGATACAGGAGATTGCCAGAGACTGCAGACATGATACAGGAGATGGCCGGAGACTGCAGACATGATACAGGAGATGGCCAGAAACTGCAGACAGGTAAAATTGACACTCTCCTTAGTCAAACCTGCTACTACAGACGAAGTTGCTAAACTTCTTTCTAACGCCCACCTAACCATCTGTCCCCTGGATCCTATTCCCTCTCAAATACTATGGTCACCCTCTGACTCTCTAACCCACATCTTCAATCTCTCCCTCTCTTCTGGCATCTTCCCCAATACTCTAAAACATGCACTGGTCACCCCCATAATAAACCATCCTTGGACCCTACCAATCTTAAGACAGAGGATAGATGGGTTTACTTTAAGAGCATATTAAATAAGGGCATTAGCCAGTGCATCCAATTGGAAAATACATTTGAAAGAGCAACTAAAGTCCTGGATGGCATAACTCTAATGTAAAAATGCATATAAAAGCAAAGGAGAAGGCCTTCAAAAAATACAAGGCTGAGGGATCACCATCAGCATTCAGACTTTACAAAGAATGCAACAAGATATGTCAGGGTGCAATTAGGACGGCTAAGATAGCACACGGAGGTATTGAATTTATTCTTCTCCTCCGTCTTCACGAGGGAATCGGGGGGGCTTCAGTTACCAAAACTGCAGTGTTTGTCCTCATGATACATCACAGGAAGCACCCTCATGCCTAACAGAGGACATAATTAGAAATGGACTTGGGAAACTTAACAGTAATAAATCACCGGAACAAGTCAAGTAATTGCCAGACCATTATCACAATTTTTTGTACTAACAGTCTACTGACTGGAATGGTACCAGCTGATTGGAGAAAAGCCAATGTAGCACCAATATTTAAAAAAGGGCCAAAATACATCCCTGGGAATTGCAGACCAGTTAGCCTAACATCAATAGTATGCAAGCTCTTGAAAGGTGATGATAAGGGACTAGGTACATGATTTTAGTATGAAAAACTGTACCATTAGCAGTAATCAGCATGGATTTGTGAAGAATCGTTTTTGCCAAACCAATCTATTAGCCTTCTATGAGGACGTAGATGTGGTGTATCTGGATTTTGCAAAAGCATTTGATACAGTTCCCCATAAACGTTTACTGTACAAAATAAGGACTGTTATCATGGACCATAGGATGAGTACATGGATTGAAAACTGGCTACAAGGGCAAGGATTAGAGGGTGGTCATGAATGGGGAATACTCAGAATGGTCAGGGGTGGGAAGTGGGGTCCCCCAGGGTTCTGTGCTGGGACCAATCCAGTTTAATTTGTTCATAAATGACCTGGAGGATGAAGCAAACAGTTCAATCTCTGTATTTGTGGACGATGCAAAAGCAGGGCAATAACTTCTCCGTAGGATGTTGAAACCTTGCAAGAAGAGCTGAACAAATGAATGGGGTGGGTAACTACATGGCAAATGAGGTTTAATGTAGAACATTTTTAAATAATGCATTTGGGTGGCAAAAATATGAATGCAAGCTACTCACTAGGGGGGTGAACCTCTAGGGGAATCTAGGATGGAAAAGGACCTGGCATGCAATGTCAAGCTGCTGCTAACAAAGCAAACAGAATATTATCATGCATTAAAAAGGGGATTAACTCCAGGAATAAAGCGATAAGTCTCCCACTCTACAATACTCTGGTCCGGCCGCACCTGGAGTATCCTGTCCAGTTCTGGGCACCAGTCCTTGGGAAGGAAATGGAGCGGGTACAAAGAAGGGCAACAAAGCTAATAAAGGGTCTGGAGGATGTTAGTTATGAAGAAAGGTTGTGAGCACTGAACTTATTCTCTCTGGAGAAGAGACACTTGAGAGGGGATATGATTTCAATTTAAAAATACCGTACTGGTGACCCCACAATAGGGAAGGTAGTTTAACCTCCCTAGCGCTATTCCCGAGTGTGGCTCGGGGGGGAATTTTCAGTACCAAAAGCGGTAACCCCGAGCCATACTCGGGATCACATCGCAGGATCCATGTACAGCTCTTACCTAACTTGTCCCTGAATCCTGTGATGTCTCCCCGATGTGATCTGCGAGCCACTGTGTCTCCTCTCGATTCACAGTGCCGAGCTCCGTTCTCTGTGAACGTTGTGACGCAAGGGGACGGAGTTCGGTGCCAAATTCAAAGTTAAAAACGCAGTATAAATACAGTACACTGTAATCTTATAGATTACAGTACTGTATCAAATAATTACTCATCCCCTTTGTCCCTAGTGGTCTGTCCAGTGTCCTGCATCCAGTTTTATATAATAAAGACTGTTCTTTCTGCCTGGAAACTGGAGATTGTCCATAGCAACCAAAAGTGTCCCTTTATGTCAAAAGTGGAAAAGTGTTGCAAAATTGAGCGATAGTGATTTGTAGGGAAATTCGTCATCAAACACTGAAAGTAATGACAGCGACAAATTCTCCAACTGAGCTAATTTCAGTGTTTTTGATTTGGTTACATTATTGAATAATTTTTATTATTATTTGTTATAATTATTTATAGTTATTTATTATATTATAATTTATAAATTTAGTGTTTCAAACTTTATCATACGCGGGATGTCTTCTAGACTCTTATTTGGACAAATTTAAGTGAGTTATTTCTAAGAATTACAGGCCTACAATATAAAACGCCAAAAACTTCCCCCATTAAAAATTGCCCTCATCAAATACTGCCCCATTAAAGCTGCCCCCATCAAAAACTTCCCCATCAAAACTGCCACCATCAAAAACTGCTACATCAGAACTGCCCTATCAAAACTGCCCCCATCAAAAACTGCACCATCAAAATTGCGCCATCCTATTGCCTCATCAAGCTGCCCCCATCAAATACTGCCCCATCAAAACTGTCCCATCAAAAACTGCCCTGATCAAAACTGCACCATAAAAACGGGCCCATCAAATTCCCCCATCAAAACTGGCCCCATAAAAAAACTGCCACATCAACGTTGCCCTTATGAAAACTGCCCCATCAAAGCTTCCCCCATCAAAAACTGTGCCATTAAATTGCCCCATCAAAAAACTGCCCCATCAAAACTAATCTCATCAAAACTGCCCTCATCAAAACTGCAAAGAAAAACAGAAAACCGCGCTAATATTAGAAAAGGTTATACAATTTAGGCAGCAGCTGGCGTGTGATAACAGAGCAGAAACTAAATACAAAAACAAAGCCGCGCCATTAATAAATAAACTAATTAAATAAGTCAAGTCCATAATAAGCAATAAACTCTTAAAGGTTGGCTGATAGATAGAAGTTCATGCAAGTATGGAATCCTGTATTCAGCACCAAAGTGACTTGTAATGATAATAACGTGTAATAAAGGTGACCCTCCACCAATCAATAAGGCCGCTTGCCATAGGGCAAGCTTTCTGTGTGATCGTCTATAGCCCAGCCGCGGCCTTTGGTAGACTCCCAGATTTCACAGGGGGAGACAGGTCCCAGGGAATACACTTTAGATACACTCACAACCTCATCCGATGTGCAGGGATGTAAAAAGAAAAAAACGCCATACCATAATTCCGTAAAAAGCTAAGCGTTTATTAAAAACAAGTAATAATGCTCACAAACGATGAATTAAATCAGCGTATAGTGAAAGAACAGCCGGCCCGCAAATTCTAGGAGCCCTTCCTCCTCAGCGTGGTGACTTCACTGCACATCCTGCACCATAAAAACAGCCCCATCAAAACTGCACCATAAAAACGGCCCCATCAAAACTGAACCATAAAAACAGCCCCATCAAAAACTGCCCCCATCAAAACTGCCACCATTAAACCTGCCCCACCCTATTACCCCCATCAAATTTCCCCCCCATAGTCCTCTATTATAAATGATTAGTAATGCTGTGGCTGTCCCCTACCCCACTGAGAAAAAAAAATATCTAATTTGTTTACAGGGTACAGTTTAGTGAGAGATGGTTGAGGAGTTGGAAAATGTTGGTGGAACTCCACTTTAAGGGAGGAAACCTTCCAGTCTGTAAGTGGTTTAATTGTGTTTGTGTGATCTAAACTTCATATAAATGTATTTTTTCCTGAAAATTTGCGCTTGATGAACAGCTGCGCGAACATCGTGTGACATTAAAAATTGCAACGGCCACCATTGTATTCTCCAGGGCTTCTGCTTTCAGAAAATAGAATATGTTTTGGGGATCTAATGTACTTTAATAGCAAAAAATATACTGTATGTATAAAGGCCCAGATTCAGAGAGAATTAGATTCTCGTAGCTTATCAGAAATACACTACGCCGCCGTTTTTTACCTGGCTCTACGTGGAATCCAGGTAGATTTTGTCCAGTAAACGACGGCGGCGTAGTGTATTTCTCCCGTCGCAATCCATCTGCGCGAGTAAGGGGCGTGAAGCATTTAAAATAGGTGCGTTCCCGCGGCGATCGAACTGCGCATGCTCCGTTCGCAAATTTCCCGCCGTGCATTGCGCGAAATCACGTTGTTACGTCGTAGTAGCGTCGTTTACGTACATTCCTATTCCCGAACGAGTTACGTTAAAAAAAAATATATATTTTCAAATCGACGCGGGAACGACGGCCATACTTTACATGGGTTACGCACTGTTAGACCAGCAAAAAGCTCCTCTAACATTACGTAGCCAAAAAATGACGTAGGCATTTGCGAGGGACACTCGTACCTTCGTGGATCGCCGTAAAAACTAATTTGCATATCCCGACGCATGAAAACGACGCAAACTCCTCCCAGCGGCCGCAAAAATATCGCAGCGTAGATCCGAAGGCTTACGAAGACGTAAGCCTCTCGGATCGAAGCCCGAAGCAGCCGTATCATGGTTTGAGGATTCAAACTAGTGATACGGCGCGCAAAATTTGAAATTACTCCTGTCTAACACCAGTTAGACAGGCGTAATTGCTCTGTGAATCTGGGCCAAAGTGTTTAAATTGCTCCAGTCAGCAAGCTGTTAAAAAACATGCTCATGTTCATTTCTTAAAGTTTATTGGAAAAGTGTCAGTTGGGCTGATGACATCTTTGTGATGCAGATCTCAGGAGGTAAATAGCTTGCAGAGCAGAAGTCTCTAGGTGAAGCTCCAGCGATATTCAGATTGATTTTATTTCACATCTACAACTAAAACTACAACCAACTCAACATCCAACCTGAGAATGAGAGCAGGAAGAAAAAGACAAGCAGAATCTCCAGCAGGAGGTAAGTCCCCCATTACATCATATTATTGTTACCACAATGGAGATTTCACTCATTTTAATTGAGGAATTTATATAAAAATAATTATTCCCAGCAAAGGAAAAGTCTATGAAAAGCTTCCCATCACATCTAATAGATGGAAAATGGGAGTTTATATTTCATAGTAATAATAATTGGTAATATTAGCAGGAAGAAATGTGATTTTCTCAGTGAATGATTGGACTCAATCACACAGCTTTACCACAATTTACCACTATTTTTAGAAATAACTGTCAAAAATAACTGTCACTTGAGCAGTGCGGCTCCTTGTTGTGCAGTGCTAGCTTTGTGAGTGGAGCCCATTGCTATCGGAGGCGGTTATTATGAATGGAATCTATTGGCCAGATTCAGTAAGAGTTACGACGGCGTATCAGTAGATACGCCGTCGTAACTCAGAATCTGCGCCGTCGTATCTTTAAGCGTATTCTCAAAGTGAGATACGCTTAAATGTTGCTAAGTTACAACCGGCCTAAGTCTCCTATGCCGTTGTATCTTAGCTGCCTATTTACGCTGGCCGCTAGGGGCGTGTACGCTGATTTACGCCTAGAATATTTAAATCAGCGAGATGCGCCTCTTCACGAACGTACGCCCGGCCGTCGCAGTACAGATACGCCGTTTACGTAAGGCGTTTTCAGGCGTAAAGATATTCCAACAAAAAGATCGCGCAGCCAATGTTAAGTATGGACATCGGGACCGCGTCAAATGTTTTTAATTTTACGTCGTTTGCGTAACTCCTTTGTGAATGGGGCTGGACGTAAATTACATTCACGTCGAAACCAATGAGTCATGGCGGCATCATTTGGAGCATGCGCACTGGGATACGTCCACGGACTGCGCATGCGCCGTTAGTAAAAAACTTCAATTACGTGAGGTCACACTTAATTTAAATAAAACACGCCCACATCAAACACATTTGAATTCGGCGGGCTTACGCTGGCCCATTTACGATACGCCACCGTAACTTAGCTTGGTGAATACAGCACTTGCCTCTCTAATTTACGGCGGCGTATCGTATCTGAGATACGTTACGCCCGCATAAAATTACGCCACTCTACATGAATCTAGCCATATAATCGCACAGGTAACATCACAATAAATGTTTTCATGTATTAGATGAAGAAGGCCTTCTGATCTGTGAAGGAAATGTTTGCTGCTTATAAAATAATCATTCCTTTTGGAATTGCTCAGAATCATGTCTGGCGCTTAATCCGGCTTGTCTGTTTACCGGCCAAACACTGCATGGCTCTTAAAGGGCCAGTAGACCCTAAATTGATTTGTCAGTTTTCGGTAAATAATAGAGAGGAAAAGTGAAGCTCCTGGTGTCACCGAGGAAGGAGGTAAATGGAAATCTTCCCATTCGTTCCCCAGGAAGCAATAAAACCTACAGAGGCTCTAAGCTTTCCTTGCTTTACGCAGAATAAATCAAGAAAATTTTTCAGTTTGGCCTTCCATTATGTTCACCAACAGATTCTACCACCTCCCATGCTGGCCATACACACAGCGCTTTTCTAGATATTTCTAGTATTCCTAAATAGGTTATAGATACATGCATCCTCCTAACATCCCTCCCATAGGCCGCGTACACACGATCAGGCAAAACCGATGAAAATGGACTGAAGGTCAGTTTCATCGATCCAAACCGATCGTGTGTGGGCCCCATCGGTCAGTTATCCTTTAGTCAAAAAAAAGAGAACTTGTTTTAAAATTTAACCGATGGACGCCTGACCGATGGGTCAAAACCGATCGTTAGTAGGCACGACCATCGGTTAAAAATCCACGCATGCTCAGAATCAAGTCGACGCATGCTCGGAAGCATTGAACTTCATTTTTTTCAGCACGTCGTTGTGTTTTACATCACCGCGTTCTGATACGATCGTTTTTTTAACTGATAGTGTGTAGGCACATCAGACCATCAGTCAGCTTCATCGGTTAACCTAAGACAACGGTCCTTTGGACCGTTCTCATCGGATGGACTGATCGTGTGAACGAGGCCATACACGACCAATTATTACTCCTCCCACCCTCACTGTTTCCAACTAAAGTATAAACGTGCAGAAACTTTTTGAACATTATATATATATATATATATATATATATATATATATATATATATATATACATATGTGGCAATAGTTGGGGGATTAATTCTCCGTTTTGGATATTGAATATATTTTATATTATGGAGAATGTAATAGGGGAACATTCTGCCCCTCTCTACTCCTACTAAGGACGAAGTCCCCAGATCACCGCTGTGATTTAATACTTATGAACAAAGCCTGAAATTTTTTGATATACCATTTGGAATTTGTCTTTAACTTTGATCAGGAAGGAAGCATGTCTTGTTTACTAATCATCTCTGTATTATTCTTATTGCAGATGTAAATGAACCAATTGCGCGTAGGCTTAGATCCAGAGCTCCTCTGGAGCCCACCGCTAAGAGGACCAGATCTAAGTCCCCAGAGGACCAACGTCAGCATCAGCTACTTTCTATGGCGAGCATCACTAAGAGGACCAGATCGAATTCTCCAGAGGACCAAAGTCGGCATCAGCTACCTCCTCTGCCGTGCATCACTAAGAGGACCAGATCTAAGTCCCCAGAGGACCAATGCCAGTGTCAGCCGATTTCTAAGAGGACCAGAACCAAGTCCCCAGAGGACAAATGCCAGTGTGGGCTACCATCTCTGGCACCCATCGTTAAGAGGGTCAGAACGAAGTCCCCAGTGGACCAATGCCAGCATCAGCAACTACCAATATCAACATCATTATCAGATAGGAGTCGCACTCCAAAAAGTAAGCAATGCGTGAACCAATATTCATTTTATCTTTTAGCAAAATTAACTTTTATTTTTATTTTTTTATTTTAATACCCCCAAAATTAACCACTTAAGACCCGGACCAATACGCTGGTAAATGACCCAAGGTTTTTTTGCAATTCGGCACTGCGTCGTTTTAACAGACAATTGCGCGGTCGTGCGACGTGGCTCCCAAACAAAATTTGCGTCCTTTTCTTCCCACAAATAGAGCTTTCTTTTGGTGGTATTTGATCACCTCTGCGATTTTTATTTTTTTGCGCTATATACAAAAATAGAGCGACATTTTTGAAAAAAAAACACTATTTTTTACTTTTTGTTAAAAAAAAAATCAAATAAACTAAATTTTAGTCAAACATTTAGGCCAAAATTTATTTAGCCACATGTCTTTAGTAAAAAAAAAAAAAATCGCAATAAAAAAAAAAATAGCTACCTAGCGGGAACAGCGACACTAATACAGCGATCAGAAAAATGATCGCTTAGTGACGCTGGCAATAGGGAGTGAAAGGGTTAACTAGGGCGGTGATCAGGGGGTTAAAACTTTATTAGGGGGGATGGGGGGGCTACCCTGGACCTAACACTAACTGACTTTTACACTGCCTGTCACACTGACACTAAATGCAGTGATTAGATCACTGCATTCAGTGACACTGTGACAGGGGGTGGGGGGGCAGATCGCAAGGGGTTAAGTATGCCTATGTGTGTGTGTGTCAGTGTAGTGTTAGTGCACACTTACTGTGAGGTGTTCCTCTCATCGCAGCGGTTGGAAATACCGCTGCGATGAGAGATTACATCACTTCCCCCTTCCTGTGTAAACACAGGAGGAGGAAGTGACACAAAGGGGGAGCGCAGCGATTGGCTGGGAGCGATCGCGGGGGGGCGGGCAAACACGGACATCCGCCCGCTCGTCCCGGATCGCTCCCGGAGACACGGGGACCTCCGCACGCCGCGGAGGGGGTCCCGATCGGACCCCCGACCCGCTACTGGGCGAGGACGTAAATTTACGCCCTTGTGCCCATCCGTGCCATTCTGTGGCCGTAAATGTGCGTGCGGAGGTCCTTAAGTGGTTAAAATACTTATTCCCATCAAAGGGAAAGTCTGTAAAGCATCTCCGATCCGATATTATATATAGGAAATAGAAGCTTGTATCTCTATGGGCCTGTGTTGATAGGCTTTGGCCTTGTGTTCTTGGCTTCAGTCTGAGACACTTCTGAGATCGTTCAGAATGTATTGACCTTCTTCTGACTTGCATTCACCTGCCTTCAGTGGGACGTCCATTCCCAAAATTTTAAAATTTGCTTAATTTGATTAATGATTTGGCTCAATTCACACAGCTTCCATACAAGGATAAGGTGCTCTGATTTTAGACACGTAATTATAATTTTGTAATTACATTGGACTCCACTTAAAATATATATTTTTTTAAATAAGGCTCTGTATTCTGGAGCGTTGGCTTTGTGAACTGAGTTGTTGAATATACAGGTGATCCTATTTGTGTTGGAAATCTGGTCAGAACTGTTGGAAATTGCCACATGTGTGTCCTGTATCAGGGATTCCAGGGGAGAGACCCCTTCGCTGCAGTTTCTCGCTCTGCACATCTGTGGCAATATTTATGGAGGGAATTATTCTCTATTTTGGATGTTGAATGTATTTGAAATTATAGAGAATGTAATTGGTGAAATAAGGGGACAATGTACCCAGATCACATCTGTATTTATTTATTTATTTATTTATATATAAAACCCCTGAAATTTATAGAAATAACATTTGTAATTTGTCTTGAGCGTTGGTCAGGAGGGACGCAATTCTAAACCTTATTAAACATCACTTTATCATTATTATATAGATCATATTGCTGCCCGGACGAGGTTGAGGTCCAAAACACCACTGAAAGATGAATCTGTGCTGCCCAAGGAACAGAGAATTGTGTCAGCACGAAGACGGATTCATAGTAGGCAGCAAGAGGAGGAAAGAAGCGGATCTCCAGTGGTTCCAGCCATTGCAGAGACCTCATCAGATCGTGGATCTCAGAAGGAGGGGAAGAGAACCGGATCTCCTGTGGTTTCAGGTATTGCAGAGACCCCATCAGATCGTGGCTCTCAGAAGGTGGGGGAGAGAACCGGATCTCCAGTGGTTCCAGGTATTGCAGAGACCTCATCAGATAGTGGATCTCAGAAGGAGGGGGAGAGAACCAGATCTCCAGTGGTTCCAGTCACTGTCCCCAATGACCAGACACCCTTTCCCACTGAAGAGCCAATGGAGACGGACATAAAATGGGCCATCCAGTCTGACCCAGAAGCTGGCAGAGCTGGACAATGGAGGTAAGTGTCTTACATTAGTCAGTCTTTTCTCCCACTTTTACTATTGCAGAGTAAATGTAATGGTTTTGGTGAGCTGGAGAAGTCATTTACAGTTTATTTTGTTGATTTCCATTAAGAATCCCTTAATAATATTTCTCTCTTCTCTTATACAGGGTCACTTATTCATGTTGCACCGAAAACAACCAACCATGGAACATGTCTTATGTTAATGGAAGATGGAGGTAAGTGTCTTACACCAGTGAGTCCTTTTGCCTACTTTTACATTTTCAGGGTAAAGTGATTGACTTTATTAGCTGGAGAATTTATTTACAGCTTATTTTCTTAATTTCCTTTGGGAAAATGTTAACATTTCTCCTCTCTTACATACAGGATCGAAACTCCTTTTACTGAGCAAGAGACGGCGGGCTCTCCATGGAGCATGTCCTATGAAGACGAAACCTTCAGGATCAGAAATCCACATTCCACCCAGGCGAGATTTCCATGGAGCGTCTCCTTTGAAGGACGAGAAGCTTTTGCCAGAATAGGGTAAGTGTCTTACATCAGTCAGGTTGTTCTTCCACATTTACAATTGTTGAGTAAGGCTTCTTCCATGCAAGACGTTCATACAGACATAGGTTGGCAAAAGGTTGGCAGCAGCCGCGGCGGCATTGGCATTGCTATATATGCAAATCCCATGGTTGAACTTCTGCAAAAGATCTGAATTTGGTCAGTGCATAAGTCCCAGTACTCACTATAACAGTAAGATTTGTGTATGTATACATGCAGACAGCCTGTCATTGATTATCTTTTACTCCTGAGCAGAAAAAGACGGACGAAAGTATGCTGTATAACCCCCTTGAGGATGTATGTAAAAGATCTAAAGGCGATTGTTTTTATTAATTAGTAGATATGTGCATTCCCGTTGGTACGAATGTTATTTTTGTACGAAAATGTTCATTTTCGTACCCGCGGGATAATGTGTACATACGAAAACGGTAAAGCACCAAAATACGAAAACGACGGGATAACGGATGAGCCGCATAACGAACGACCGCAAATACGAACGAACGATCCGACGGGAAAAAAACGACAAAACGAAAACGGCAAAATAACGAAAATGAAATCTGTATCAAAAGATTTGCATTGTGTATTTTGTTTGAATCCGTTTTTCTTGTACAATTTTCTTTTAGATTTACCAAAAAAACATATAATATGAGGTCAAACTAAACAACACTTTCAATTGTATGCAATCAGGCAGGCCCTTGCACTACATAATTGAAGGTAAATCTAAAGAAAATTGTACAGAAAATTGCACAGAAAATTGTATCATATATGGCCAGCCTAACTCTCTGGCCATTCAAAAAAACAATAAACAAAAGATTTGCATTTGAATCCGTTTTCTTTTGTTATTTTCGTATGTTGATATGACACCTATAACAAAAGATTTGCCTTCAGTATTTTGAATACACAATACAAACAGAAAAAGGAATTCATTCAATATACATAATGAAATTCTTTTGTTATAGATGTCATTGAACAATGAACATACAACTGACACTAACAAATGAAAAGCATTCAAGATACACAGAATGCAAATTGCCGAAAATTCACGATAATTATTGTCTAACAAGTAACAAACTTGAATTAAACAGAATAACGAACCATCCCGCATGTACGAAAATATAACGGTAACGGAAATACGAAACGGTCAGAATACGGAAAAATCGCGTCGTACGACAAACGAACGGGAAAACGGGTGTCTTACGAAAAACAAACGGAAACGAACCGACGGGACCATACGAAACGGAACAAAAAAAAAAATTCTGTGCACATGTCTATTAATTAGAAGAATCATTTAGAGTTTATTTTGAAGATTTTCAAGAAACCCTCCCTGATATAATTTCTCTTCTCTCACATACAGGGCCAGAATTGTAAACCGTTCCATCTCATGAGGAGAAAATGCATGTCTGTAGGACACCGTGGGAAGGGGACAGAGGGACTACATCTCCCAGCAATCTCTGTCCACATGAGGAACTACAACTCCTGTGGTAGAAGTGAAATAAAATGAAAATTCTATCTTATGTTATGATGAAATGAAGTGTATATTTTCCTTGAAAAGGCTTGTCAGATTTTATGCTGCATTCCTGGACGCACCCCCCTTCTCCTGCTGAAAAAAGAAAGAGAACCAGCCTCTGAGAAAGTTTTTACAAAGACTGACTGCTGTAATGCAACATGTTACATGTTTATAGCAACTGATGGTAATATATAAGAAGGAGTTTTGGTTACTCACAATGATTTTATATTTCTCACTGGCTTTGATGGTGGTATGATTTATGCTCTGATACATAAAGGTTCCTTCGCAAAAACATTCTCTGGAGATGATATGATGGGCTGTGCCACCCACATCTGAATGAAACTATATGTCTTTTTTCAAATACATGTGATTGTGACCACTGGGAGTCTGTGGGTTGGAATATAGCTGATATATGTGTGATATAGGCCCTGATATATAGAGGGGTCCCAAGGGAGGTCCCAGACAAGTTTAAATCAAGAGATGAAGCAATTACAGGTCTTGAGTCCCATAATCACTGTGATATATCTCATAGGATAATTAGTTAATTAATGCCAGAGTGGAAAGAAGTTCTATAATGAGAAAATTAATTTAATATTGTCTGTAAATGTTATATCTAGCCCATTGTCTGTAAATATAAATATCTAGCCTAAACAACTGAAAATGTGTTATGATATGTCAAAGCACAAACATGGGATCAGAACAAAGGTTTAAGAGAAAATTGATTAAGATTGTGTGAAGAATTGTATAAAAACTCAAATGATGGTAAACAGCATGGTATTTGGTATTTAAACAGAAAATCCTACAGATCTGGTTGCAAGCAATGTTTACAACAGATTCTAAAACAGGGAAAATATTAAGATATGAGAGTTACGTTCAGTCTAAAAATTGTAATAATATAGTAAAAATAAAAATAAAAACAAACGAGTGTTAAAAGTTTTTATAATGTGACGTTTCCGACAGAGCGGGGATTCTGATTGGTTGGAGGAGGTTTTTGTGAAAATGGGTTTTTGTGAAAATGGCCACTTCACAGTTCATCAGGCTGGAGCTAGTCTGTGAATTTCACGAGTTTCTCTTCTAAACGATCTTTTTTTTCCTCTAGCAGAGGACAGATCAGCTGTGTGTTTGCAGAAGGCAGAAACCATGTGACTTTCTAGTGATGGGTTTAAATGACTTTGATTGATATAGAGATTTTTCTCTCTTTCTCTCTCTTTCTTTCTCTTTCTTTCTCTCTCTCTACCTCTCTTTCTCTCTCTCTCTCTCTCTCTCTACCTCTCTTTCTCTTTCTTTCTCTCTCTCTCCCTCTCTTTCTCTCTCTCTCTCTCTCTCTCTCTCTCTCTCTCTCATTTTCTCTCTCTTTCTCTCTTTCTCTGTTTCTCTCTCTCATATTTTACTAAAATATGGTGTTAAGCTTAAGAAAGGTCAAATAAAATAGTGAAAATTACAGATACAGTTAATGAATAAGTTCCTTTAGGAAATAAAATATTTAGGAAAGAGCCCAATATAAAATTAATGTTCTTCTGCAAAATTAAAATGTTTATGATTGAAAGCTCATAAGGGAGAATACAGAAATTGGTGAAACTGATGCTTTTATGAATTTTAAGTTAGTAATGGGAATGTAGATTGGATTAATTATGTTTGCTATGGCCAACAGAGGTTCGTTAACTGCAAAACACTGAGGCCACTTCACAAATTACTTTGTAAAACATATGGCCCTAGTGAACAAGGGGGGTGCATTTTGAATGTCACCTGGGGACAGTAATTTTGGGTGATAACACATTTGTACTTAGGTATAGCAATTTTGTTTCTGCTATATTGGTTACAATAATGTTTTATTGTATTGACCGTGTCCTCCATTACCGTCCTTGCCTGTTAAGAAAAACACATACCACATTTACAAGTGAGGGAAAAAATTGTGTTTGAGTGCCTCCTGAAGTTTCGTTGCAGAAGGACTAAGGAATAACCCTGTCTGGACGCTATGCGAAACATAAAAGAGTTGACAGTAGGGAGGCCAAACACAGGGACAAAGAGAATGTAGGGACAGTACTGATAAAATATTCATTTTAGGGGGGATTGTGGTAGACGTGATATAAAATGAAAATTTTATCTTATGTTATGATTAGAACCACTGAAATGAAGTGTATATTTTCCTTGAAAAGACTTGTCAGATTTTATGCTGCATTCCACAGGAACAGGAAATTTGATCAAAATTGATGGCAAGATGAATACAGTATGTTGTCAAGAAATACTGGAGCCAGGAAGCTGCACATGGAACGTACTTGGACATTTCAACATGACAATGATCCAAAAACACAGGGCCAAGTCGACCTGTGATTGGCTACAGCAGAATAAAGTGAGGGGTCTGGAGGGGCCATTTCAGTCTCCTGACCTCAATATCATTGATCCCCTCTGGGGATCTCAAATGTGCAGTTCATGCAAGACATCCCAAATCCTCTTACACACGATCGGACATCTTGCGGACAAAGCCTCATGCCGTGTACACGTGATCGTTTTTCGGGTTGTAAAAAAATATGTTTTTTTTAATATTGTTAAAAACGATCGTGTGTGGGCTTCAGAGCATTTTTCGGGTTCTGAAAAACTGGATTTTTTTTTTTAGAACATGCTCTATTTTTATACAAGGTTTTTAACATTGTCGCTTTTAAGGTTGTAAAAAATGGTCGTGTGTGGGCTTTAATGACGTGAAAAACCCGCGCATGCTCAGAAGCAAGTTATGAGACGGGAGCGCTCGTTCTGGTAAAACTACCATTCGTAATGGAGTAAGCACATTCATCACGCTGTAACAGACTGAAAAGCGCAAATCGTCTGTTGCCAACACAAAATCAGCTAAAGCAGCCCAAATGGTGGCGTTATCCGCATGGAACTTCCACTTTATAGTGCCGTTGTACGTTTTTGCCAAGAGGAATGGGCAGCTTTACCATCTGAGAAGATAAAGGGCCTCATCCACAAATACCACAAAAGACTTCAAGCTGTCATTGATATTAAAGGGGGCAATATAAGAACTGGGGTATGTAAACTTTTGATTTGGGCCATTTGGGTAGTTTCTGTTGCAATTATGATTTAAAAAGACTAAACACAGTTGATTGATAAGAAATGGCTTCAGAGTGAGGCATTTTCCTAGGTCATGATATTGGTCTTTTTTGTTGGTGATTCGAAAGTAAAGTTGTGTGTCGTCCGCAAGTGGTAGCTCAGATCCTGTTTGCTGATGATATTGAGGAGCGGGCGGATGTAAATGTTGAAGAGTACAGGAGAGAGAGGTGATCCTTGAGGAACTCCGCATGTAACGGTCCATGTTTCTGACGTGAAACATCCCAGTTTCACGGTCTGAGTGCAGTTTTCTAGGAAAGATGTGAACCATAGCAAAGCCGAGTCTGAAACTCCAGCTACTTCTTTGAGTCGAGTGAGCAGGGTGTTGTGGTCAACCGTGTCAAAAGCTGCACTGAGGCCCGCCAGCACTAGGAGACAGGATTCTCCGTAATCTGCTGCTTCGAGGGCGTCATTCCATATCTTTAGGAGAGACGTTTCTGTCCCGTGGCCTGGGTGAAAACCTGATTGCAGTGGATCTAGGAGTTTGTGGTCATCCAGATGGGGCTGTAGCTGTTGTACTACTGCTTTCTCCATGATCTTGGAGATGGTGTTTAGGCTGTCACTGGTCTGCGATGGTTAGGGTCTTTAGGGTCGAGGTTGGGTTTCTTTAAGAGTGGTTTAATTATGCCTTGTTTGAGGGGAATCGGAACAATCCCTTCTTTGAACGATTGGGTTATAAAGTGCGTTATGATGGGTGCCAAGATGTCCGTGCATTCTTTCAAGAGTTTTGTAGGGATGGTATCATTAGGAGAAGTTTTGTCGCAGAAGCTTTTGATTATGTTTTTGGTGGTGTCAATGGTAATAAGGGCCAGTGCAAAATTTGTCGCTCGTGAACTCTTCGTGTTGATTGCTTCTTCTTGCTCTATCTGAATGGGGTTGGGGCTTTTGTTATGTTGAATTGTTGCCCGAATATTTTCAATTTTGTCGATAAAGAAGTCAGATAGTTGGTTGCAGAGTTCTTGTGTCTCACTTGCCGGGTGCTCCAAGCAGGTGGGTTTCATGGTCTAAGAGACTAGTTTGAAAAGTTCCCGCGGACGGTTTAGGGCTTTTGAAATGGTGTTTGAGAAATGATCCTTCTGTGCTTTAAAGATCGCTTTGTGGTAATTCCTGGTGAGGGTTTTGTAGTTTGTGTGGTTTTCTATTGATGGGTTTCTCCTCCAGGCTCCTTCCGCTCTTCAGCGTTCTTGTTTCAGTAGAGTGAGAGTGTCGTTAAACCAGCCGGAGTTGTTTTCCCGGATGAGAGCTCTGCGTTTCGGACCGACTGTGTCTGCTGTCTGTAGTAAAGCTTTGTTTAAGGCGTTGAGTGTTTGCTCTGTTGAGTGGTTTAGATTTAGTACTTGTATTTCGGTCGATAGTGTGGTTTTGAAGAGGTCAGAGTGTAGTTTCTTCTGCGATCTTGCCCAGTGAGATTTTGTAGAGGGTTTATGCTTTTGGAGTATGGTGTTGGTGCTTAATATAAATTTGATGGCCAGATGGTCCGTCCAAGGCAACGGCCTGCTGTCCAGAGTGTTGATATTCATGTTTTGTTTGAAGACGAGGTCCAGAGTGTGGCCTGATGCATCCGTGGGAGTCCTAATCAGTTGCTGCAGCCCCAGTTCTTCGAGTTGGTTGATGGCGTCCTGGGTAGAGTTAGCCCAGAGGTTGAAATCCCAGAGTAGCAGCAGGTTCTTGGTTTTTAAGGTGTACGTCAAGAAGAATTCGGTGAAGGGTGTGAGGAGATGCGTCTTTTGGTCCAGGCGGTCAGTAGCATAGTAGAATATGGACGGATTCCTCGGGTGTAGTTTGAAGTTGTTCCCTCTGACACTGTCCTTTGCCCTCTACTCCTCCATTGAACCCTGTGTGGGAGTCTTCTTTTCTTCCTGTACCTCCAATCTACCCTGCACCCATCACCCTCTACTTTACAGAACCCTGCACCCAACCCATAGAACCCTGCACCCCTCCACAGAACCCTGCACCCAATGCATAGTACCCTGCACGCCTCCACAGAACCCTGCACGCCTCCACAGAACCCTATACCCCTCCACAGAACCCTGCCTTAACCCATAGTACCCTACACCCAAATTCATAGAACCCTGCACCCAACCCACAGAACCCTGCACCCAACCCACAGGACCCTGCACCCAACCCACAGTACCTTGCACCCAACCCACAGGACCCTGCACCCAACCCACAGTACCCTGCACACCTCCACAGAACCCTGCACGCCTCCACAGAACCCTGCCTTAACCCATAGTACCCTACACCCAAATTCATAGTACCCTGCACCCCTCCACAGAACCCTGCCCCCAACCCATAGTACAGGCATACCTCGCTTTAGGTACACTCACTTTACATACACTCGATAGTAAGGACATTCCAGTGAGTGTATGTAAAGTGCCTTACAAGTACTGTACAGATATTTTTCAGCCGCAGTAGAAGGAGCTGAAGCTCTGAGAGCATAGCCCGCCCTGGTCCAGTGACACCCCCACTACAGCCCCTGAGACCTCAACTACAGCTCCTGACACCCCCACTACAGCCCCTGACCCCCCACTACACCCTAGAAGTGAAAAAATATATTGTTTCACTTTAAGTACATTTTCGTTTTACATACACGCTCTGGTCCCATTGTGTACTTAAAAGTAGGGTATGCCTGTACACTGCACCCCTCCAAAGAACCCTGCCCCCCCAACCCATAGTACTCTGCACCCCTCCACAGAACCCTGCCCCCCCAACCCATAGTACCCTGCACCCTTCCACAGGACCCTGCCCCCCAGCCTATAGTACCATGCACTCCTCCATAGAACCCTGCCCCCATCCCATAGTACCCTGCAGCCCTCACTATACACCCTGCCCCCAACCCATAGTACCCTGCACCCCTCACTATTGGCTGGCAAGTGACACTGCATCTGGTGGCAGGCTATAGGTGGCACACAGCATCTGGTGGAAGGGTATGGGTGGCAAGCGACAAACTGCATCGAATGGCAAGTGGCACACTGCATCTGGCAGCAGACGATGGTGGCAAGCTGCATATGGTGGCAGGCGACAAACTGCATTGGATGGCAAGTGACACACTGCATATGGTGGCAGGCGACGGTGGCAAGATGCAAGATGCAAGTTGCATATGGTGGCAGGTGACAAACTGCATTGAATGGCAAGTGACACACTGCATCTGGCAGCAGACAACGGTGGCAAGTGACATGCTGTATCTGGTGGCAAGTGACAAGCTTAGGGTTCCCACTGATTCTGTATAATGGTGAGTTGAACTATTTCATTTTATATTGCAATGTAGTAAAAGAAACAATGTGATTTGATCATCCTGACACTATTTTAAGCAAGGTGTCGGGATGATCAAATCACATTGTTTCTATTACTACATTGCAATATAAAATGAAATAGTTCACCCGATAAATTACCCACCGCCAAATTTCCTGTCAACCCAGAGACTACATCCCCCCACGTCCATGAAACCTGTCACCCATGCAAAAAAGGTTGGGTACCGCTGTTCTAAAGTGACATTACTTCCTCCTTGCGCTCTATGATAGAGACAGCCACGCAGGAGGGAAATAAGTGACAGATTCCATCTGCAGTGAAGGTTTTGAAATCAGATTTTTTTGGGAGGGGGGTCCCTGAAAAGCAGGGTGACCACATTTCCAAACTACCATTCAGGGACCCCCCCCCCCCAAATCAGCTTGTGCTTTAACAAATCACAGCACAGTGATTGGACACAAGAGGTGGAATTTCTCCAGTCACAAGCAGGGGGCGGGGATTGTGCTCCTCCAGGCATTCCCAGCCAGGACAAGTACTGTCCATGAGTAAAGCGGTGATGTGACACCCTTTTTTTGGGGCATCAGATTGGCCCGGGGGGGGTGGCTGTGTCAGTTTCATTCCGGGACACTGTATTGTCCTGGCATAAAGGTACCCGGGACAGACCTGCAAAATGCGAGACTGTCCCGGGCAATCCAGGACACGCGGTCACCCTAGCCACTGTGCCCCATCAAATGCAGCCACTGTGCCCCATCAAATGCAGCCACTGTGCCCCATCAAATGCAGCCACTGTGCCCATCATATGCAGCCTCTGTGTCCATCGATTGCAGCTACTGTCCCCCCCCCCCGGCCCACTCACTGTCTGACCGGCACTTACCCCATCTTGGTGGCGGGTCAGGCAGCGAGCGACGCAGCGAGCTGTGGGACAGGTAGCTTGGGTCAGGCGATGCCTCCTGGATCCTCAGTGCTTCTCTTCTTCGCTTCTGCTAGCTGGCCAATGGGACCGCATGTGCCTGTGCCTTAAGCCAATCGGGTGGCCGGTACTGGACCCGCGCCCGCGCGCCGCTGCCTCCTGATTGGCGGAGTGACGGTTCAGTGTGAGAAAAGCATATATTTATTACCTTTTCCACATAGGTTTGCTAATCTGCCAGAAGTTTGCTGCTTTAAAAAGATAACATCTAAACATTCTTACGGAATTTTAAGTACTGTATTTCACTTTACTGGTAAAGCGGGGGTTCACCCAAAAATCAACTTTCAACTTTCTGCGATTAGATCCAGCATACTGCTGACATCTGCAGTATGCTGTTTTTTTTTGTACTTATCGTTTTAGCAGCCATTGTTATCCGTCTCAGAGCGGGCATTGCTTCCGGGTATAGGCATTCCTAAGCCAAGCGGAGTTGATTGATGGGCTGCTAAAGCGCATCACGCCTTCCGAAAATACCCAAAGTGACACTCGGGTGTTTACGGCGCCTGCGCAGTCGGCTCTACACGGCGCCGTAAACACCCAAGAGTCACTTCGGGAATTTTCAGAAGGTGTGACGTGCTTTAGCAGCCCATCAATCAACTCTGCTTGGCTTAGGACGCCTATACCCGGAAGGAATTCCCGCTCGGAGCCGGATAACAACGGCTGCTAAAACGATCACAAAAAAAAAAACAGCATACTGCAGATGTCAGCAGTATGCAGGATCTAATCACAGAAAGTTGATTTTTGGGTGAACCTCCGCTTTAAAAATTAGTCTACGATGCAAAACTCCAGTGGGTGTAAGAACATGTCCGCTTCCCCCTTCTTAATCTATCCTTACTATGGGAGAGTGCGGGGTGTAGCAAGATGGCGGTGATGTAACGTCACTTCCGTTACCATTTCTTACGGGTCGCCAAATCCGACGGAACATATGATTACCACTCTACCAACACGGTCTCTTCCTACACTCCTCACATGGCATCCTGGAGTGCAACAACTACTAGAGTATTGGGCCAATCACCGGGAAGGGGGCGTGTCTATGAGTTCCGTTGTACGTCATGTGGTCACAGGAAAGCCACGCGCCGGATGTTTACTGCCGTATCCTAGGAAACGGGGGCGTGTCTACAGTTTAGCTCTGTTTGTGTTGCAGGAAGTCTGGTGTATCAGCAGGTGAGTCCCCTGTGTGGCAATTTGTCGGGGTATCGTTGTACTGTGACCCCCCCGTGTACAGGGAGCCCCCCGAGCTCTGTTTGTGTGTATGAGAGAGAGTCCTGATAATACCCAGCTGGCCTCAGATAGCTGACTATGTCCTGACACAGGAATCCTGCACATGGCTGATACTCATTCTGTATAATAATCATGAATCAGCACATCATTTATTTCTACAAATGCTGCACGGTGTCAGGAAGAAGTCTACCATTCTACATGTTTGTTGTTGTTGTTTCCATGGCAACCATGGGAGGGCATTCTATTGTGTTGTGTTGATTGAGCAAGGAAGGTGCTGTAACCCCTGGAGAACCTTTTATTGCTCTTTATGGAGTTCTGGATGGCAGGACTTTAAAGTGACACTAAAGGTTCAAACATGTTGTACTTCCCTCCACTGTACAGTTCATTTTGCACAGAGTGGCCACGAACGCCGTCTTCTGGGGTCCCTCTGCGACTCTCTCAGCTCCTCCCCCGCATTAGATAACCGCCTAAGAGAAGCGATCTCCCGGGGGGTTACCTTGTGGGCGCGCTCCCGAGTCCAGCATTTGGCGTCCATAGCAAAGACACAGCCCTGCCCCCCCCGGTGCCCGCGCCATTGGATTTGATTGACAGCAGCGGGAGCCAATGGCTGTGCTGCAATCAATCTACCCAATCAAGAGCCGAGAACCCCAGGCAGGGAGATTGCACGTCTTCGACGTGGGACATTCCAGGGCTCAGGTAAGTAAAACGGGGGGCTGGGGGTAATTGTCAGATGTTTTTTTCACCTTAACCACTTAAGGACCGCCGCATGTACATTTACGTCGGCAGAATGGCACCGACAGGCACATCAACGTATATATACGTTGGTGCCTTGGGGGGGATCGGGGGTCCGATCGGACCCCCCCCCCCGTACATGCGGCGGTCCGCGCGGCTGCAGGAGCGATCCGACAAGTGGGGGCGGCTATCCGTTTTCATCTGCCCCCTCTGGATCGCTCCCAGCCAATGCGCGCGCCCGCCCGCCCTGTCACTTCCTCCTCCTGTGTAAACACAGGAAGGAGGAAGCGACGTGATCTCTCCCTCGGCGTTTGTTTCAAGCGCCGCTGAGGAGAGATCACAACACACCAAGTAAGTCTGCACCAACAGCACACTTACACACAGACACAAACACATTTAACCCCCGCGATCGCCCCCCCCCCCTCCCCCCTGTCACAGTGTCACTGAATGCAGTAATCATACATGTATGATTACTGTATTTAGTGTCAGTGTGACAGACAGTGTGACAGTCAGTCAGTGTTAGTGTCAGGGTAGCCCCCACACCCCCCCCCAATAAAGTTTTAACCCCTTGATCACTGCCCTAGTTAACCCTTTCACTCCCTATTGCCGGCGTCACTAAGCGATCATTTTTCTGATCGCTGTATTAGTGTCGCTGTTCCCACTAGGTAGTTAATTTTTTTTTAATGCAATTTTTTTTTTACTAAAGACATGTGGCTAAATAAATTTTGGCCTAAATGTTTGACTAAAATTTAGTTTATTGGTTTTTTATTATAACAAAAAGTAAAAAATATTGATTTTTTTTCAAAAATGTCGCTCTATTTTTGTATATAGCGCAAAAAATAAAAATCGCAGAGGCGATCAAATACCACCAAAAGAAAGCTCTATTTGTGGGAAAAAAAGGACGCGAATTTTGTTTGGGAGCCACGTCGCACGACCGCGCAATTGTCTGTTAAAGCGACGCAGTGCCGAATCGCAAAAACCCCTTGGGTCATTTGCCAGCGTATTGGTCCGGGTCTTAAGTGGTTAAAGTGGTTGTAAATCCTTTACAGTCACTTTTACCTACAGGTAAGCCTCAATTAAAGGATCACTTTTATTTTTTTTAAATAACAAACATTTTATACTTCCCTCCACTGTGAAGCTTGTTTTGCACAGAGTGGCCCCGACCTTCATGTGAGAGAGCTTGCATGGTGTTGAGTTCTTGCGGACGTGCTTCCATGATACAGCCAGCTGCCATAGCCGCTCACTGTATCACTCGGCCCCGCCCCCCGGCGTGCCATGTCATTGGATGTGATTGACAGCAGCGTGAGCCAATGGCTGCGCTGCTTTCAATCCATCTACTGTAACCAATCAACGGCCAGGCTGAGCGGCTAAGAGGATGTCGGGGGTGAGTGTGGGACTTTCGAGGGGTCAGGTAAGTAAAACGGGGGGCTGGGGGGTCCGGTATTGTCAGAATTTTTTTTACCTTAATGCATAGAATGCATTAAGGTGAAAAAACTTTTACCATTACAACTCCTTTAAGGCTTACCTGTAGGTGCTCGAAATATCTCATAAACCTCCATGGTTTAGGAGATATTTACAGAAGATAAAAAAAATCAGTGACAGTCACAGTGCTGGAATTACGCTTTCAGCACAGAACAATGAAGTTGGCAAATGCATATACAGTATTTCACAAAAGTGAGTACACCCCTCACATTTTTGTAAATATTTTATTCTATCTTTTCATGTGACAACACTGAAGAAATGACACTTTGCTACAATGTAAAGAAGTGGTTTTTCAGCTTGTATAACAGTGTAAATTTGTTGTCCTCTCAAAATAACTCAACACACAGCCATTAATGTCTAAACCGCTCAGTGAAAAAGTGTGTACACAAGTGAAAATGTCCAAATTGGGCGCAAAGTGTCAATATTTTGTGTGGCCACCATTATTTTCCAGCACTGCCTTAACCCTCTTGGGCATGGAGTTCACCAGAGCTTCACAGGTTGCCACTGGAGTCCTATTCCACTCTTCCATGATGACATCACAGAGCTGGTGAATGTTGGAGACCTTGCGCTCATCCACCTTCCATATGATGATGCCTCACAGATGCTCAATAGGGTTTAGGTCTGGAGACATGCTTGGCCAGTCCATCACTTTTACCCTCAGCTTCTTTAGCAAGGCAGTGGTCCTCTTGGAGATGTGTTTGGGGTCATTATCATGTTGGAATACTGCCCTGCGGCCCAGTCTCAGAAGGGAGGGGATCATGCTCTGCTTCAGTATGTCACAGTACATGTTGGCATTCATGGTTTCCTCAATGATCTGTAGCTCCCCAGTGCCCGCAGCACTCATGCAGCCCCAGACCATGACACCCCCACCACAATGCTTGACTGTAGGCAAGACACACTTGTCTTTGTACTCCTTACCTGGTTGCTGCCACACATGCTTGACAACATCTGACACCAAATAAGTTTATCTTGGTCTCATGAGACCACAGGACATGGTTCCAGTAATCCATGTCCTTAGTCTGCTTGTCTTCAGCAAACTGTTTGTGGGCTTTCTTGTACATCATCTTTAGAAGAGGCTTCCTTCTGGGATGACAGCCATGCAGACCAATTTGATGCAATGTGCAGCGTATGGTCTGAGCACTCACAGGCTGACCCCCACCCCTTCAACCTCTGCAGCAATGCAGCACTCATACAGCCTACAGCTCCTTTTACAAATGCAGACCATTTGTCTATTCTTCATCCATCAACTGATGGATGAAAAATAAACATCAATACATCTCTATCGAAAAATGGATGATCATTCATTTACATCTGTTTACATTCACATCCATCAATTATCCATATTTTGGAACAGAAAGCCCTATTTTTCTCAAAGTTGGTTTGGATGAGAAACTGACAAAATGTCTTGGCTCTGGGACTCAAGTGGTTTCAGCGCACTGGACCTGCACACCACCGTAATGCAGCGCTGTGAATTGGGCACATAGGAAACAAGGCATTTTAAATTGTCATTTTGGATAGGACTGCACTAGAATAACTGGTGTGAATGGACCCCAAGTGTTTTTTTTTTTTTAAAGTGTAGACATACAGATATTATAAGAGGTTCTTATGTGTCATTTGCTATAATTTCATCTGATTCTTATCCTTGCAGATATGGTGCGCCTACATGTGAAACTCGGTGATGACAGCCAGTTCCTCTTTGATACGACTGTCAATGTTCCTGTGGCTGACCTGGTGAAAGATCTAGTAGTCATTTACAATGGCAGGCTTAAAGTTGGTAGGATTTGTTCAGGTAAGAAGTTTATCGCAACTATCAGAGATGCAGTATATATCTTAACGCCGGTGTACAGATAAGTATGCTTGCCTCCTCCGTGCAGTTGGTTTTGCACAGAGCAGACCGGATCTTCCTGTTCTCAGGTCCCTCCTCACTGCTCCTGGTCCCTCCCTCCTGTCAAGTGCCTCCACAGCAAGCAGCTTGCTATGGGGGCACCTGAGCCGAGTCACAGCGCTGTGTGTCCATTCAGACACGGAGCCCCGACCCAGCCCCGTCCCCTCTCCCCTGATTGGCTAACTGACTTTGACAGTCAGTTAGACAGGAGTGGGCCATTGCTATTACCGGGCACTTTGAGGGGAGAGGAGCCAAGAAGACTGGGCAGGACAGCTGAACAGCTCAGGCGGCTCTGTGAATGTGAAGGGAGGAGAGGTGGGCGGCCGGACTGACTCCCCTAAGCATTAAGAGATTTTATCAGAGAGAGCCTGAGAGTGACCACCATGGAGGTATTGGTGTGGTAGGGGGGAGGTGTTTGGCAATGTACGGTATCTGTACCTGTCCACTGGTTGCTAAGAATGTCGGTGTGTGCTGGCTTTTTAACAACCAGCATTTTTTTTTTTTTAAGTGTTATGTGGCCCCAAAAACACATCAAAAGCACATCCTTGGTGCATTTTTGGTGCGTTTCCAGGGATGGACTGGCCATTGGGACTACAGGGAGTTTCCCGGTGGGCCGATGGCTCAGTGGGCCGGCTTCCGTGACAGCGGATCGCCGCTCCTCTGTCTCTCCCTTCCCGCAGCACTCACCTCCACTCCCTCCCTGCAGTGCTCACCTGGGGGGAACAGAGAAGCAGGGGGGATGACAGAGGAGCATGGGAGAGGGGACAGACCGCTGACTCAACAGCTATGGCACCAATGATGCAGCATGCAAGCCTTTTCAAAACCGCAGAGCAACTGCAGCAATGTGAAAAGTCATATAGGATTTAAAGAGAAATTATTTTGATGTGCTTTTGTCAAACCGGAAAGGTGCTTTCTATTGAAGCACACCAGTGTGAAAGGGCCCTAAAAAGATAGTTTCTGTTTTGGTTTGAGTAAAACTTGTAGTCAGTAGGACCCACATGAAGATTGCGATCTAAAAAAAAAACTCACTGCTGAAAGTGGCATTTATAGTCTGCTTTTTTTTTCCCCCTGTATAGATATGGCAGAGTTGGCAGAACATGGCATTATTCTGCCCCCTAATATGCAGGGTTTGGCTGATGAACAGATTGAAGATCTGAAACTAAAGGATGAATGGGAAGCCAAATGCGTGCCCAGTGGAGGAAGTGTCTTCAAAAAGGATGAGATTGGAAGACGCAATGGACATGGTAATGATGTCATCTCCTCATTTTAGTAGTATTCCCTTTTTATGATTTTTATACCTGGCATTCCTTATCCTCTTAGGCCTCGTACACACGATCAAATCTGTCTGCTGGAAACGGTCTGCTAGACCGTTTCAGCAGACAGATTCGATCGTGTGTACGGGCAAACAGACGGATTTGGCCACCCGACAGATTTCAAAGCATGCTTTGAAATCTGTCGGCTGGGAACCCGTCCACCCGACATGTCTGCTGGTTAGTACGCTAACCAGCAGACATGTCTTCTCGCACACGCGCCGAATGGTTTCGACGCATGCACGGAAGTGTTTTACTTCCTGGTGCGGTGACGTGGCGGCGTCAACGTCACCGCCACGTCAGCGCGCCGTCTGCTGGCGGGGATTTTGGTTTACTCGTGTGGACACGCGAACAAACCAAAATGCCAGCAGACAGATTTGTTCAAATCGGTCGGACAGACCGTTTTGAACAAATCTATTTACTCGTGTGTACGGAGGCCTTAGAGTAGAAGTAAATAATGCTATATGCTAATGCTATAAGCGTACAACGTGTGGAATGTATTGCCACTTTTAAAGTTTCATTTCAGTTGATTGTTTAAGTCATCGTTTTTTTCCTTATTTATTTGGCTCTGACAAATTACATTTGCATTATCTGCACCAATGGAGCGTTATTGTGTTTGCCACAGTCACCTAAACACCCTGTAGGACAGTGGTCATCAACCCTGTCCTCAGGGCCCACTTAGGGTCCTTTCACACGGAGCGGACCGTTTTTGATCCACCCCGTGTGTGTCCGTCGGCTCAGCGGGGATCATCCGTAAATCCCTGCTGAGTTGTCGGCAGACAGGGCGGTCCCCGCACACTGTGCAGAGACCGCCCTGTCTCTCCTCCGCTCTCCCCTATGGGGAATCGGATGAATACGGACCATGTGTCTGTATTCATCCGATCCGATCCTTCAGACGGAAGAAAAATAAGGTTTTCTTCCGTCTGAAAAACCGGATCCTGACGGAGGCGGGTCATTACGGACATTAGCGGATGCTCACCCGCTAACGGCCGTGATCCCATAGGGAAGCATTACAAGTCCATTTACGGACTTGTAATAAACGGACTGTTTGTCCTCACATGTGAAAGGGGCCTAACAGGCCAGGTTTGCAAGATAACTGAAATACATCACAGGTGATATCATTTGCTGCTCAGTGATTGCAGTTTTGTAGTCTGCATCTCCCAAGGTAATACATAAAACCTGGTCTGTTAGTGGGCCCTGAGGATAGGGTTGATAACCACTGCTCTAGGGTCAATTTGGGCAAAAGACATTGAGCAAACAATTTAACTTTTGAGTTATGGGCATACATTGTAGAACCAGGCCCACACAAGCAGTGGGAAAATATAAAAGGATAAATATATGCAGTGCTAAAAGCATGGATTTATAAATTAAGAGTCCATTGTGTGTAAACAGGGACACAATAAGGTGAGTATGACATATATATCCTCCACCGAACACCAACACACCGGGCCTCTTACCAAAGAAAATGGACCACTGAATTGCAGGTGGTTAAAAAGGCATAACACAAAGGTGCCCCTTCACTTGGGTAGTAGATGGCTGGATCTTGTAGTCTCAACACATGGTAAATCCAAAGGTACATGCGGTGATTTTATTTCATATACTGTAAAAAAGGCCAGAATACTGACATTTCATTAAATAAAGGCAGGCATGTCAGAAGCTATTAAACTCCGCTTCATAGGTATCAATTGTTTCCAACCACAAAGATGGCAGCGGTCAGCACATACAGCGTCATGATGTCAGAGCTCCACCCTACACAGCGTTTCGTCCAATAGGAACGTCATCAGGGAGAGTGGTCAGAGCTAGTCATATCATATTTATATAGGGGGAGGGCGAGATAAACAAGCCTCTCCCCCCCCTGCATACCAAACCTCTGAACAATGTCACAGCCAGATGTTTACACCACAGCTAGGACATACTTGGATAAACACACCCACGGCGGCCATGTTCAAGGAGACCAGGTAGAAAATATTATTCAATAAACTTATCTGGTTTCTGAGAGAGGGTAGGAAAATAGAACCGGGCCCATATGGGAAAATAAAAAAACAAGTTTAACAAATGGCCTTGGTGCTTCAATAATTGAGGGGGCGTCTGAAGTTTTTAGGTCAAATAACTTTTTATTCATAAGATTTTAGGATTCAAAATATCACACAATGATATGTTAGAAAACTGTACATGACATAGAGGAACAATGGCAGGGATAGAAGATGCCTTTATATCTGAACATGGTATACGTGCAATAATCATAAACCAAGAGGTTTAGAAATAAATGACTCGCAAAAGACATCCATGTAAGGAAAAGAAAGCAAAGTGTTAGGGAAATGGTCAAGCAACTGGGGAGCTTTGCTCTGTAAAAGAATACTAGAGGATCACAGTGTAATGGAGGGAGCAAGAGAGGAGATTCAGGAACGGAAAAGGTGGGACCAAGAAAAAGTGTCTACCCTGTCTCCTGGATCATCTCAGGGCAGTCAACGATACGTCTGAAATCTGGAAACTTTTGAGAGAAATGAAAAAGATTGGGCAGGAAAATGGGGGTCAATTCACGCACCTGAAGTTTTTAACTCATTGGGGGTTTATTAACGAAAGGCAAATCCACTTTGCACTAAAATAAATTGCAATGAAAGTGCACTTAGAAGTGCAGTCACTGTAATTCTGAAGGGTAGATCTGAAATGAGGGGAAGCTCTGCTGATTTTATCATCCAATCATGTGCAAGCTAAAATGCTGTTTTTTATTTTTCTTGCATGTCCCCCTCGGATCTACAGCGACTGCACTTCCAAGTGCACTTGTAGGGCAAAGTGGATTTTCCTTTAGTAAATAACCCCCATTGCATCACTCCTAGAAAGCAGTTGGAATCTGTCTCAAAGACTTAAAACTCTGCTGGTACGCTGTTTCCATCACGGCGTTCTGGTGTGAACAGGCCTTTAGTCCGGATGTGCTGGATTTTGTTTGTATCTCAGAAAGGGGGGTTGCTGGGAGGATGGGGGAAAGAGCATTTGACACAGGATCGGGGGGGGGGGGGGGGGGGAGTTGTGTTGGAAGAGAGGACTTGGGGGAGGGTGTCTGTGCTATAAGTGGGGAGAGGATTTTAGCTGAGAGGGGGATGGGGGTTTGCTGGGAGGATGGAGAAAAGAGGATTTGACCCAGAATGGGGGGGGGGGGGGTTGTGTTGAAAGAGAGGACTTGGGGGAGGGTGTCTGTGCTATAAGTGGGGAGAGGATTTTAGCTGAGAGGGGGATGGGGGTTTGCTGGGAGGATGGAGAAAAGAGGATTTGACCCAGAATGGGGGGGGGGAGGGTTGTGTTGAAAGAGAGAACTTGGGGGAGGGTGTCTGTGCTATAAGTGGGGAGAAGATTTATGCTAAGAGGGGGATTGGGGGGGGGGGGGGTTTGAAGAAATGTCCTTTATGTTGCACCCCATCATAAATACTGGTGCAATGTGAAGCAGGTACAAGCACCGCTGATGACAGTGGAAGGTGGGGGGTGCATTGTGGTTGGAAAGGGGGATGGTGAGGGGTGGGGGAACAAACTGCACCTTCAGTCCTTGCACTGGCCCTGGATATTGGTAAATCCATATTTATCAAACTCTATTTTATCTTTTTTCCAGCACCTAATGACAGTATGAAGAAGGTATTGCAAAAGACAATGGAGGAAGCAAAAGCCTTAATATCAAAGGTAATCTTTTCTTCCGCATTATTATTCTGATTCTGCAAAAAAAAAAAAAATAGAAACATACTCACCTCTCCAACTGCCCAAGCAGCCGATCACCAATGTAATGAAGAGAAATTTGCACTTTCTCCTCCATTTTAATATGTTCCTTGTTGGCACATGTACATGCAGGACATATGATTTGCTTACAGTGCACCCCTTAGACTGACTCCTCATGTACAAGGAATAACGGGGGGCTGAAATCAGTCAAGTTAAGGTATTTGCACTATTGCATTTACAATACATTTATTATATTTAATAAATAGATTATGGCATTCATTGGTGTATATTATATCTGCATGGAGTTTTAACTTTAAAGCCAGATTGTCACAACTGTAGAGATGCCGATTCGCCATGAGTGTTTTCAGAATATGATGACAAAGATTGGAGCTAGATATTGTAAAATATGTTTGAAATAAAGTCTCTTCTTTTTGTATAGAAACAAGCAGAGGCCAATGTGTGTGTGACAATAGACATGGTCAAGGATGCTTTGGATCAGCTCCGTGGTGCCGTAATGATTGTGTATCCCATGGGATTACCTCCACATGATCCAATCAGGATGGAGTTTGAAAATAATGAAGACCTCTCTGGAACTCAGGTATAATACCTCCTCTTTCATTGTCCTGGCTTCTTTGATTGGCAAGCAGTATTTGGCAGTATCTGTGTGTTTTTAAGCAAACTAAGAAGTCACCAAATTTTGTTGTCTTTTGGGCCTCTTTTACACGAGTGCAGGGCTGGACTGGGACAAAAATGTGGCCCTGGACTTCATCCAGACCGGCCCAGGGCACAGCATGTCAGTGTACAGCACATCAGGGTACAGAGCCCAGCACATCAGGGTATAGCACATCGGGGTACAGAGCCCAGCACATCGGAATACAGGGCACAGCAGCACATCGGGTATAGAGCCCAACACATCGGAATACATCGGGGTACAGGGCACAGCACATCGGGGTATAGAGCCCAACACATCAGAGTACATCGGGGTACAGGGCACAGCACATCGGGGTATAGAGCCCAACACATCAGAGTACATCGGGGTACAGGGCACATCAGAGTATAGGACATCGGGGTACGGGACATCAGGACATGGCACATGAGAGTACAGGACATCAGGGTACGGCCCATGACACATCAGGGCACAGCACATCGGGGTACAGAGCCCAGAACATCAGGGTACAGTGCACATCAGGGTACAGGGCCCAGCACAACAGGGTACAGAGCCCAACACATCAGAATACATCGGGGTACGGGGCACATCAGGGTACGGCACATTAGCACAGGTACAGGACATAGCACATCGGGGTACTGGGCACAACCCCTATCGGGGTACAGAGCCCAGAACATCAGGGTACATGGGGCACATGGGGCACTTTCAGGGCTTGTCTTTTTTCTTCAAATACAGAGTAGCGCAGGAAGCATCTGTAATAAGTTCTTTCTCATGTCACGCTGCTCCCGAGGGGCCCCTCCTCTCTTCTCGTCCATCCCAGATGATGTCACAAGCAAATGGGGATGGAAGAGAAGAGAGAACTTATTACAGACACTTCCTGCGCTACTCTGCATGCATCTCGATCTACCCATCAGGCTCCAGCTGTCGGCGATTGACAGGTAAATCACTGCAGACCTCCGGGGGGGGGGGGGGGGGGTTCACTGCACCGCAGACGCAATAGGTGGGCGCTGAAACCGGCCCACTGAGCCATCGCCCCACCATGAAAGTCCCGGTAGTCCCGATGGCCAGTACATGCCTGCATGAGTACACCTGTCAGTTTTTCAGACATACTTATTTGGACCCTCCATTCTCCTCTATGGAGCGGTGGGTGTAAACATGTGTTTGTTGGCCCCCACTGACACCCGATCCTCTAAAAACTGGTGAATTCTCCTTCTGTTCCTTTTACATCCGACTGCCCATAGAGGAGAACAGGCTGTGCCTGTGTCTGCTCTGCATAAGTGGCATGGACACAGACCAGCGGTCAGCCTGCTCAGGATGTAAACTTTTAATCAGGGTCATTTGGGTAGTTTATGTTGCCATAGACTAAGAAAAATGTGGGGTTATTTTTAATTTATATAGCAAAATATAAGAAACCTAGTGGTGATTAAATACCGCCAACAGAAATCTTTGTGTGAAAATATTTATATAGATTTAATTTGCGTACAGTGTTGCATGACAAAGCAATTGCCAGTTAAAGTAGCACAGTTCTGAATAGCAAAAATAAAAATGTATGACTCTTGTTCCAATACTCAACTCCGGTGCTTCCCACACAATGCCACAAGATGTCTTTAGTTGAATGGACATGATGTAACTTCAGGGTGTCATAGACCTACCCTTCTAAAGAGGTAGGCTCACCACCACAGGGCCCTGCACTCATACAGTGACGCTGAGAGAGGTGCTGACATTATGTCTCTGCATCAAAACCGCCCATCGCTTAAGATGATCTAAAAAAGAAAAGGACCCAGCTCATCACATGACTGGCCTCAAGACTTTTGGTAGATGTGAGTGTAAGTGTGTGAGATAATATATTATTTAAAAAGCATAATGCATCGTTTCCACTGAGCGGTTCAGTTCGGTACGCTATTTTGGGTGTTTCCATTATGAAAGCCTGCCATAAAAGCGAACCGTACCGCACCAGCAAGGGTCCTACTTCTCATGTGGGTCCAGAGAAAGTGGAACGGTTCCATTAGGACGGACCTACAAATACATCTCACTGATTGGTGGACGCGCTAGGAATTTTTTCTAAAACCTGAATGGTCCCTGACGGTCCGATTTGCAGTGGAAACGCTCACGAGAATAGACCGGTCCCATCCTAACCGCTCCAAATTTACTGACCCGAACCGTTCCGTGCAGTGGAAACAAGGCATAACATTCAGTCACTGTGCAGTCACCTGTCCCTTTATCGGTACATTTGCATGCAGCAGACCTGATTTGGTTCCCAGTCCTCTCGGGTTGACAAGGGGCCCAGAGGTGCAGGGGAGGGAGGGTGGCTGCCTGTCTCTCCTGTCATCCATTCAGGTCAGGGGATCTTTAATATGTCCCGAGGCAGTCAATGGGCAGAGCCAGGTGTGTGGCTATCTCCTCCACTCCTCCCAAAGACTCCTTCATTGGCTGATCCAGCAGCTAAGGAGGTGAAATAGGAGAGAACACGAGTGCCCTGGGTGTCTGCATCTCCAGCCATGCTGTAAGTGACTAAGCACACTTGTCACTACATACAGCCCGAACCTATCACTATAATACCTTATACTACCCCCCTAACCTGCCACTATAATACCTTATAACCAGGGCTGTCCTAATAGCATATTGGGCCCCTGGGCAAAGTAATGCTCTGGGGCCCCTACAATGATGACCATGCAGGTAAACAGACATCAAGTAAGTAGGAGGCAGACTGCCTTCCCTGTGTATCTATCACTGTCCGTGCTATCATGGGGCCCCCAATTTTGGGGCAGCGTGGGCTCAAGGACCAGGTGCTTTGGGCAAAGTGCAGGGCCCCCCCATGCAGCTGGGGCCCCTGGGCAGTGCCTAGGTGTGCCCTCTCATTAAGACAGCCCTGCTTATAATACCCTAACCTGCCACCAGTGGTGGAATAAGGTCATCTAGTGCCCATGGCGAACATACCGGACTACGCCACCTCTTTCCCCAGTTGAGAAGATACAGTGTGGAAGGTAGAGCAGCCAGGATTTACAGTAGAAGAGCACACAGCCTGGCATCCGTCCTCTGACATGTTCAATCTCCCCGGGAGAGCTCTGTGTCTGCTGAGCAGCAAGATATTTTAGGGCTGCACTGTGTTGCCTTGCTTGCTCCGCCCACCCAAGCTGCCTCACCTACTATGACTGCTTAGATGCCGTCGGACAGACTAATAGGAACCCAAGACAGGATGAGATTGAGTTTCTCCTTTCTATAAAGGGGCGCAGATCCTGCCATAGAAAGGGGGTGCCAATAGGTTTTAAGGCATCCTCCGCTTTGTTTTTGGGATGCAACAGAGGTTGGAGTACGGTGGTAAATAGATTCTTCTGCATGGTCCTAACATGACACCCTCTCCCACACTCCGCCCTTGGCAGCTTCCCCACTCGCCCCCCCCTGTACCGGCCCTGCCTGCCACTATAATACCCTATATTGCCCTAACCTTCTGCTATACTGCCATGACCTGCCACTATACTGCCCTAATGTTCTTATTAGAACACCAATTGCGGTGCGATTTTGTCACGCAATAAATTGCACTGCAGTCACGGCAAATTGCAATGCATGAAACTGTCGCCCAAAAGAAACTCCTGTTGTTTTGTTTTTTTTTTAAGCAACAAGCTTTGCACGCAGCAATTTTGTCGGGGGGGGGGGAGCGGGGGTGCCAGATATAGGATCCACTGCGGGTGCCAAATGCTCTAGATATGCCCCTGGGTACCTATACTGCTTTTATTGAAAAAATATTGAAAAATTATTGAAAAAATAAACTCAAAAATAACTCCCTCTATATCTATCTATTCATTCATACATCTTGCGTACAAAATGCTGCACCATTTTGTGTCTTTCTTTTCAACAGCTTTTACCTACCCCCTACTCTAATGCATCCTAAAATGTATACATCGTTTTTGGCTTTAGCTAAAATAAAATGTAACATTCCAGATTTTTTTAGATGTGTGCCAAGATGAATGGAGGAGGGCACCTCTTGTGTGGTCATGCTAGAACATTCCTAAACGCAAAGCGTGTTTACGTACAACACGTTCGACGGCACTCTGTTCCATTGAGGCTCCCGTCTCATAACTTGCTTCTGAGCATGCGCAGGTTTAAAAACGTCGTTTTAAACATCGTTTTGCCCACACACGATCATTTTAAATTACACAAACAACGACATTCTGAAAAACGACATAAAAAATTGAAGCATGTTCGAATTTTTTTTTGGTCGTTTTTCAGGAGACATAAAACAACGTTTTGCCCACACATGATCATTTTAAATGACGTTTTTTTAAAACGTCGTTTAATTTCATCACAAAAAACTACCGTGTGTACGCGGCATAAGAGTTGAGCCATTCTTTGGTGAAATGACATTTCTCATTCAGACATTCTTTATAATCTTTACTTGGTACTTGTAAATATGCCATCCAATTGATCTTTCTGTAGAGGATGGTATGAGACAGACCAGTTCCCAGATTTGTCCACATGATTGTTAGCAGGACAATGTATAATGGGAGGGGAGGCCTGAGAAAGACACGGCCTGTGATCAAATATTGTCCCTTGAATCGGCCTTATATATTCATCTTCTCTTGTGTCACTGGTGTGCTTTGTCCTCTCTGACCCATGCCTGATCTATGTGTTGTCTTTGGACTAAGCTCCAGACTGTTTCCTTGGTCTTATTGACGTTTGCCTGCCTTTTCTTTGCGACTCCTCTCACATTCACGTTGGGCTCTGTTTAGTTTACAATGTTAAAAGTTTTTTGAATTTGTAAATTGAGATGCTCAACACATCTTGAAGGTCGTTATCTGTAGACATGCATTGTGTCATGGTGGAAACCAGCCTAAAGCTTCACCAAAGCGAAGATCTTCAACTTGGCCTACCGTAGACTGCTTTATGTTCATGAAAAGAAAAAAAAATTTGCGCTAACCCAAGACAAAGTGCAAAAATATTGTGATAAGAGAAATCACAGAAGGCAGCAATCACGTGACCTAACACAACTAAACAACCCCCAGTTCATGAGTAAGGGATAAGAAAGTGAATTAAATATAGTCCAAATCGATGATCTGTTCAACACAAAAGAGCACCCAAGTGCGATAGGGAATTCGTGAACCGCCACCACATGGACTGAGGCTTACCAAATATAAGCTAGATGAGAGCCTATTAAAATTCCAGAGCTGGATATCGCAGGAACAGGTGTCGTGGCCTCTCGGGAGTCCTTGTCTCGATCAGAAACAGCTATTCACGGAGTCAACACCAAGCTAAGACCAGGATACAGCGTGGGATACTCGACAGAGGATGTATCATGCGGAGCAATGGAAAGCCATATGTAGAGAGGGAGACCACAACATAGTGTGATACCAATGCGATTTTTTTTAAATAAAAAAGTTAAAAAACTACTTACACAAGGATGTAAATAAGAGCGATATAAAATATATGCCGACCGGCATCGAACAGGAGCCCTTCCTCCTCACGCAAGCGCGGTGACGTCACTGCGCACCTTCGACCCAGACGCGTTTTCGTCATAGGTTGACGTCCCCATTGACCTCCACATTGATAACGTCAACCTATGACGAAATGCGTCTGGGTCGAAGGCGTGCAGTGACGTCACCACGCTTGCGTGAGGAGGAAGGGCTCCTGTTCGATGCCGAACGGCATATATTTTATATCGCTCTTATTTACATCCTTGTGTAAGTAGTTTTTCCTCCGAACAGATTCCCATAACCTTTTTAATTTTTCACATTTGGTTCTGTCCTTTGACTTTTTTGGCTGCCCACTTGTTTCGTCATCATGGGCATCTTCACTGTCTCTCTTCAAACCGCCTATACCATTCAGAAACACTTGATTTCTTCATTGAATGTTCACCATAAGCTTGTTGTGACAGAGATAAAGGTTTACTCTGACCTTTTTCAATTTTTGTCATACTTACATCCTCTGTGCAAGGGTTTTGGCCCTGATCCTCCTCTTCTGGGGTCCCTCCGTGGTGCTCCTGGCTCCTCCTTTTCTCGAGTGCCCTGACAGAGAAGCACTTTCCCTGGGGGCACTTGTGTGGGCGCGCTCCGTGTCCTGCTGCTGCGTCCATTGACACAGACAGCCGGACCAGGACCCGCCCCTGGCTTCTGCATCAATGGATTTAAGTGACGGCATGCAGCCAATGGCTCCTGCGTCTATCAATCTATCTAATGAGGACCCAAAACACCAGCTGGTGTGCTCGTCTCCGTCAATGGAAATACCAGGTTCAGGTAAGTAAAAGGGGGCTCTGGGGGGCTGCTGCACTACAGAAGGTTTTTCACCTTAATGCATAGAATGCATTAAGGTGCAAAACCACGAGGGTTTACATCCTCTTTAAGACTAATGGCCCATACACACGATCCGAATATCGTACGACGGATCGTACAACTTTTTTCGCTTAATAGTCGCAAGTAAAAAAAAATAGGTTATTAAAGTCACGAAAATTCTCGTACAACAGAAAAAAAAATCGGAAGAGATGTCATGTGTTGTAATGTATTTGTATTGTATTGTCGGACGACAACTGTACTGACTAAACGAAAATCGTACGATCTGACATCGTACGAGGAAAATTAGTATTTTTTTTTAATAATATCGGATTAACGGTCGTGATCAACTCTCGAAAGTAGTGTGCACACAATCCGAAAATCGTACGATCCATCATCGTACGATCAGTTTCGTCCGATATTCGTATCGTGTGTACGGGCCATTTACTAATTGTGAAAATACTCTATAAAGACACACGATCCGAATATTGGACGAAAACGATTGTACGATGATGGATCGTACGATTTTCGGATCGTGTGTACACTACTTTCGAGAGCCGATCACGACCGTTCATCCGATATTATTCGATCGGACAAGCGCGAAAATTTTCCTTGTACGATGTCAGATCGTACGATTTTTATTTAGTCAGTACAGCCGTCGTCCGACAATACAATACAAATACATTACAACTCATGACATCACTTCCGATTATTTATTTTTTCTGTCGTACGAGAATTTTTGTGACTTTAAGACTTTAATAACCTATTTCATTTTACTTGCGACTATTAAGCGAAAAAAGTCGTACTATCCGTTGTACGATATTCAGATCGTGTGTATGGGCCAAAAGTCAACTGGCCTGCGACCCAGGCAAGTGCAAGTTAGAACATGTCATAACACGCTCCAGTGCAAATGGCTGTATGACTTCCCACCATAATGCTATGATGAGGGCGTTTCGGGATTTAAATTGTCACACCTCCGAACTGTGAATTACTTTTTGCCATGATTAATTTCCTATCGTCATGTCCAGGGTAGACATTTTGGTGTTTAGTGGTGTTTGGTTTGCTAAAGGATTGTGTCATAAACTGCCATTTGTTCAAAAAAATACCTATTTTTAAATTTTTGATGCAGCTTGGTGCTGCTTATATTCTGCAGCTTCTTTGCTACAATACAGAGACTTAAGCAGAGTGTAACTTTGTACACTCTCAATAAAGTTGGAAAAAAAAAAAGGAAAATGCAGTACTCTGAAACCACAGACCCCAATAAGTCCTCGTTCAGCCTTGGGCTTGTGTATGGGGCTGACTACGGTTACCTGCAGACTGCATATGGGACGGATCACCTGCATGGTAAACGCGTTGCGTACGATTTGCATGCAAGCTCCCGCATATGGCTGCAGGTGCTCACAGCCTTCCATTGCTTTGAAAACAGGGCTTCCTGTCTGTAGATGTTCACAGGAAACCCTGATGAGTCACTAGTGGGAAATTTAAACCCTTACCTATAGCTGCAGCTGTTTGCAGGAAACCCTAATGAAGCAGGAAATTATAGTTGGACCCATATGCAACTATGAAAGGAGCTGTGCTATGTGAAGAAGAAAGCACCAAAATGTAAAATAAAGGGGTGAGGAGTCCCCCGTCGTCGTCCCCCGTCGTCGTCCCCCCCACTCAAAAAAATAATCCGGACTCTTATCTGATCATACAGCCTAGCAAGTCAGGAAAGGGAGGGGTATGTGAGCAGGGGGCGTATTGGAATCTGGAAGCCCCCTTTAACAAGGGGATCCACAGATCCCATACCTTTCCCTATGTGAATGAGTGGGGGGGGTCCAAAAAAAATGCACACAGTTTTGGACAATTCCTTTAATAAAAAAGCAAAACAATGTCCCCCGGTTCGCGCAGCTAGTTGCGCTCGCTCATGTGTAATCACTCATACGGCCAATGGACATTCTACATGCCAGTGGGTGTGATAAGCTGCCGGCTCCCGCTGCTTTCAGTGGGGCTGCCTACTTGCAGCTAATTTTGGAAATCCTTGCTGGGGTTCTCGCATCTAATCACAGTCAGGGTGCATTCCCAGATGTGAATACCCACTTGATTTTCTGAACTTTATACTGATAAAATTATGTTTTTTCCTACATTCCAGTCATTTTTGTTAATTTCTCCATATGTTTCTGTATTCTAGGCCGGACAGATGGTCATTGAGGAACCCGATGCCCAGTTGTGGTGGGCTGGGAAAGAGCTCCTGAGGAATAAGAAACTTGCTGACTACGTGGGCAAAAATGAAAAGACTAAAATAATTGTGAAGATGCAAAAGGTACTCAACACATTTCTATACTTGCCCTTTACCTCGGACTCCCCAAGTACCAAATCGCTCGTCTTCAAGTCGTTCAAAATACGGCCGCCAGACTTGTGACTGGGAAAAAACCCTGGGAATCGATCTCATCTTCACTGAGATCCCTTCACTGGCTACCAGTTAAAGACAGAATCACCTTTAAAGCTCTCTGTCTAGCGCATAGATGTATCCATGGGAATGCTCCCCATTATCTATGCGAAAAATTAAAAATTCACAATCCCAATCGTATTCTACGATCCACCAATCAAAATCGGCTTCAGATACCGAAAGCCAGATACAAGTCCAAAGGAGACAGGAGATTCGCTGTCCAAGGTCCCAGACTATGGAACGCCTTACCAGCCTGCATTCGGCTGGAGGAGAACTACTTAGTCTTTAGGAGAAAGATTAAGACTCATCTCTTTTGATCTCAAGAGAGACAGGAACAACAAGCGCCCAGAGGCGATTTACTTCGCATGTGCTGCGCTATATAAGTTCCCATTCATTCATTCATTCATACAAGTGATGAATATGAACACTTGGAGTAGAAAACCAGATGCTGTCATCTAGTGCAGGCAGACATATTTAACCACTTAAGGACCGAGCATCTTTTAAAGATTTGGTGTTTACAAGTTAAAAACTTAGAACCCCCAAACATAATATAATATATATTTTTTTCCTAACACCATAGAGAAAAAATTGGCGATTGATGCAATACTTTTTGTCACACCGTATTTGCGCAGCGGTCTTAAAAAATCACTTTTTGGGGAAAAAAAATTAAGGCAACAGTAAAGTTAGCCCAATTTGTTTTCTTATTGTGAAAGATAATGTTACGCCAAGTAAATTGCTACCCAACATGTCAAGCTTCAAAGTTGTGCCCGCTCATGGAATGGCGACAAACTTTTACCCTTAAAAATCTCCATAGGAGACATTTAATTTTTTTCCAGGTTGCAGAGGAGGTCTAGGGCTAGAATTATTGCTCTCACTATAACTATTGCGGCTATACCTCCCATGTGTGGTCTAAACACCGCTTTCATATGCGGGCGCTACTCACGTATGCGTTCACTTCTGCGCGCAAGCTCGTCGAGACAGGGCGCTTACATTTTTTTTTTTTTACTCAATAAAGTGGTTGTAAACCCAACCACACGACTAGATTAAGGCTTACCTGTAGGTGCAAGAAATATCTCCTAAACCTACACAGTTAAGGAGATATTTACCCAAAAACGGGCACTGGCATGCGCCATAGACAACAGTGCAGGCACACTAGTGGGCCGGCTCTATGAATAGAATCATGCCAGGATTATGCCGGTCCCGTGCACGATCCCGCGTGCATGCGTGGGAGTGACGTCATCGCCGCTCCCGCCAGTCACAGCGCCGGAAGGGACATCGAGGCAAGATGGCGGAGGGGAACAAGGAGCAGTTTGTGGGCTTCGATCTCAGGTAAGTCATTCATAATGATATGCTATGCAAACTAGCTCATTATGCCTTTCTCTTGCAGGTTAAAAAAAAATAATACCGGGTTTACTTCCTCTTTAATTTTTACTTTATTTTATTTATTTTGCCACTGTTTTAAAAAAAAACGTTTGGGTCACTTTTATTCCTATTACAAGGAATGTAAACATCCCTTGTTATAGAAAAAAACATGACAGGACTTCTTAAAGCGGAGTTCCACCCAAAATTGGAACTTCCGCTTAACCCACTCACCTCCCCCTTACATGCCACATTTGGCATGTAATTTTTTTGGGGGGGGGAGTGGGGGCTTCAGGAGGAGTGGGACTTCCTGTCCTGCTTCCGCCGAGGGGCTGGTAAGGCGATTAAGCTTAATCGCCTTACTGCAGCCCCTCCCTGTAGGCGATCGCATGGGACACTGACAGGTCCCATGCGATCGCTGCCCAATCAGCGGCTCCGCTCGCGCATGCGCAGTGGGTGCCCGGCCGTGAAGCTGAAGGCTGTCACGGCCGGGTGCCCACAGTTGTGATGAGGACGCCGGCCGGGGAGGGGGGGAGAGGAGCGGAGCCCCGGTCGGCGCGTCGCTGGAACGCTGGAGCAGGTAAGTGAGTGTTTATTAAAAGCCAGCAGCTACACTTTTTGTAGCTGCTGACTTTTAATAAACATAAATATTGGGTGGAACACCCCTTTAAATGTGAGATCTGGAGTCAAAAAGACCTCATATTTGGACTAAAATGCAATAAAAAATTAAAATTTTAAATTATGTCTTTCTAAAAATGTCAGTTTTGACGTCGCTTCCACCCTGCAGTGATATGGAGACAGGTGGGCGCTATCTTCCCTTCACTCATCTCCATACACAGCAAGGGAGGGGACACGATCACCTCTAACACTACCGACGGCTCCAGTAAGCAGCGGAGGACACCAATAAAAATGATTTTGAAGCATATCCTCTGCAGAGACCACTTTTATCTTGTAGCGAGCCGCCCACTGGAGAAGAGGATACCGGGGTTATGGTAGCTAGCTGCTACCATAACAACGGTATTCCTCTTCAAACAGTCAACCTATTCCTGTGGCGAGTGTTTAAACCTGCACTACTTCAGCCTATCAGTACACAGACAAAGATTTGCAGACATCTGACTATCACACCCATGTGATCTTGTTGGACATTCCAAAAAACATGAGCATTAATATGAAGTTGTGTGTTTATGTAAATTTGTGCCCATTCAGCCAAATGAGCATTTGTATTGTTAGTTCTTGTTGAATGGGAAGACCTGGCTCGCCATTGGTGTTCCAGTTCATCCCAAAGCTTTTGTAGGGTTGAGGTCAAGGCTTTGTGCAGTTCCTTCATACTATTGCTCATCCCACCATGTCTTTGTGGAGCTGCCTTTGTGTACAGGGCCACAGTCATGTTGGAAAAGAAAAAGAACTTTCCCAAAATGCTGCTACAAGGTTGGAAGCGCACAATTGTCTGAAAAGTCTTTGTATGCTGGAGCATTGAAGTAGTCCTAAACCCTCTGGGGCTGATTTACTAAAGCTAAAGAGTGCAAAATCTGGTGCAGCTGTGCATGGAAGCCAATCCGCTTCTGTTTCAATTGTTTTTATTGAATATTTGGAAAGTAAAGAACAAACGGTATAAAGCAGAGCAGCGAAACAATCCTTTCTAAGCTCTATACATTCAAAAGCCTACAGATTGGAAATATCTCCTAAATCTCTACGGCACAGGTGGCAAACACAAGGCCCGCGGGCCGAATGCGGCCCTCCAGGACATTTCATGTGGCCCTCGCACCTCTCCTGCAGCTGCAGCCCTCCTCTGGTCTTCCTCAAGACCCTTACTTTCTGCTTTTAAGCAATGCATCCAGCTTCTTCCCAGCAGCAGCATAAGCAAAGGGGGTGCACTGTGATGTAAGGGAGAGTGGGGAACTTAACTTCTGATGGTGGGGTGGCTCTTGGCATCTATTGTAAGGAGAGGGGATGTGATGTACATCTAATCTTACAGGTACAACCGGCCCTTTTGAGGGCAATCATAATGCTGATGTGGCCCACGATGAAAATTAGTTTGACACCCCTGCTCTACGGTTTGGGAGATATTCACTATGTACGCTGACATAATCGGCACATGCGCACTGAAGAAAGGGCACGATCCGTTGTCTTTTCTATAGTGCTTTTGCCGCGACCGCCGTCCGTCGAAATCGGCGCAAGCCGGAGTCCACAGCCCCGAAAGAAAGAGAAGTTGAAGATGGACGCGATTAGACAGCAGGGACAGCGCTGACAATGGGGTCAATTCACAAAGCTTTATTTTCAGATTGCGAGTGTTATTTTAACGATTTTGCACGTTATTGAAGCTAGTTCAATTCACTAAACGATTTAACGCTTTGAAAAATCATCAAATAACGTTTCCCTACACAGAACCGATATTTTAAGGTGTGGATCCTTATTAAAGAGTCAAATCGTTATTTTAAAGATTCAAAATGTTATTTTAAAGAGTCAAATCGTTAAATATGTACAGAAGTGCAATTCACAAAGATTTTTTTGACAGTTATCGATCGTTAAGCAATCGTTAAATTAACACCCCCCTTAGGGTGGCGTTATGACATTTCCCAGGCGATATTTTGTTGTTAGAGGAAGCTTTTGGCGATTTTTGTAGTGTAGTGACGTTTTTAGTAGTGTTGGGCAAGCTAGGACCGTGCTCTATTTGAACTTAAAATTATCCAGAGGCGAAGAAGAACATGTTAGAATGTTGTTCAGATTTATAAACGTGTATTCCGTTCACATACTATTTTGGATGACTTTTCTGAAACCCAGGTGATAGCTAAATTCTGATTATCACCTCCCATGATTTATTCTCTGTATGAGGAAATACACATGGCTTTAGAAAAGCACACACTAGAAGTTTTGCACATCACATGCTCAATCTCCATGTGTATTGCTTGTCTCTCTCTCTCTCTCTCTCTCTCTCTCTCTCTCTCTCTGTATCTGCTCTCTTCCACATGCAGCTGTTCTCCTCCCCTTCTGCTCCCAGAATGCATCTCTCCAGCATTATTTAACGATCTTAAGAGTTATTTTAACGTCCCAAATGTTAATAATAACGTCTGAGTAGTTAGAATAACGTTTGGATAAAGAGTCAGTTGAAAACCATAACGACTATGTTAAATAACGATTATAGCTTTCGTGAATACCATGTTTGCTAGCGTTAAATAAGGAGTGCTAATTTAACACCTGAAGAAAACCAATAACGTTTCTCTTTGTGAATTGACCCCAATATGTGGGCTTCTTCTGCAGGCAAGTGGCACATCATGGGCTAGTATGCGATGGATAGGATACATAAAAGTGAAAAAACAGGAGCCTTTACAACCCCTTTTAACACGGTATGGTTGGTACCTGCAAGTAGGCAAGCCAAAGGGACCATATTTTATCAAAAAGGAGCTGTTTGTTTCGCAGGACGCTCACAATTTTTTAGTTTATCATAATCCATGTGCGTTTTACGTTTCAATAATGCTATGTCTAAAGCTGGGCTTTTCCAAGCAGTCACAATAACGATTTTGGCTGCTAGAAACATAAAGTATATTGGGGTCTGTGTGTGTCTTGGTACATTTTAAACAGGTTTATTTAGGAGGACAATGCTTGCATCTTTAATGATATTAACCATAGTGACTGAAAAAATAAAGGAGTGTACGTACCCTCATCCAAAAGTGGTGCACTTTGGGACAAGTCCACCATGTGTGCAGCACCGTAACCTATCTGGTCACAACCCCTAAAGCAGGAGGCTGATGGGTATATTTTAAGAAAGACCAAGTACCATCTGGCATGTACTTTATAGCCAGCCTCGGACAGATCAACGTTTAAAATTCCTTTATGAATACGTGTGCTCCATTTACACCAGTCCTCTGCCTCGGGGATATGCCTAGATCTCTCTCCCACGCTGACTGGTAAGATAAACTTCTCGGAGGGTTGGATTTATACAGACGGAGCCACCCAAAGACGGAACTAAGGAAGAGGGAATTTTAGGAAGAGGAACTGAATGCAGCCACAGGCTTAAAAGAAAAATAGATGTGCAAACGTGGTAAAAGTTTAGGCCTTTTTAAGGATTTAGTAATACTTTAACAGGAAGGACATGAACTCAACAATTTAGAGAGGAGTCCACATTCTTTTAGTCTTATAAGTAGGTGTGATGGTCAGGTGTTTGGCTATATAGTGTGTTTTTATCGTAGTAGGATGAACCATTGTACTTGTTATGGACAATATCTCAAAATTTCCATAAAAAGTGTTTGTTAACCTAAAAAAAAAAAAAAAACGATGGATACTGTTCCCTTAAATCATGTTATACAGCACAGTGTTATTTAGTCTGCTGTATCACCTGCAATACCTGGCTGATCCTGCCTGGTTCTGTCCTCCCCTGTAAACTGACCAGTTTATCATGGCTGCTGAGCCCTGACACCGTGGTCAGTATACATGTCTCCATCATACGCAGCTCTCCTCTGTCCTTCTCTGTCGTCCTCTCCCCCCTCCCTGCCTGTCGGCTGGAGACACTGCCCACCCCTCCCCCTGCTGCTATAAAAATGATATTCATCCCATATGTTAAATAATAAGTGTCCCACTGTCTGTGCTGTATAAAAACTATGCGATTTCTACCTTTTTATATCAGAATGTCTCCCAGCGCTCACGTGACTCCTCGGCTCTCTGTTCCTCACCTCCCCGGCTGACATCAGTGGAAGTGCTTGGCCCCTCCTGCTGTAGTTGTCAGCCAGAGAGAGGAGACAAACCCAAGGAGTAACGTGAGCGCCGGGAGACGCACTGATATAATGTAGAATTTGTATAGTTTTTATACAGTACAGACACTGGGACACATATTATTTAAAGTGGAGCTCCACCCTAAAGTGGAACTCACGCTGATCGAAACCCTCCCCCCCCCTCCGGTCTCACATTTGACACCTTTCACGGGGAGGGGGGTGCAGATACCTGTCTAAAGACAGGTATTTGCACCCACTTCCGGCCCAGCATTCTCGGGCAGAATGTGGGCATGTCGTCACCTCCCGTCGCCCCCCAGTTGTGTACTGGGAACACTCGGCTCCCAGCACATAGCGGGAGCCAATCGGTGGGTGCAGAGCGACTCGCGCATGCGCTGTAGGGAACCGGGCAGTGAAGCCAGAGCGCTTTACTTCCTGGTTCCCTCACCGTGGATGGCGGGGGGAGCAGCAGAGTGACGAACGATCGCCCGTCCTCTGCTTCGGACAGCGCTGGACTCCAGGACAGGTAAGTGTCCTAATATTAAAAGTCAGCAGCTGCAGTATTTGTAGCTGCTGGCTTTTAATTTTTTTTTTTGAGCGGACATCCGCTTTAACAGATGGGATTGGATAAATATAATATAGTGGCTTAACAACTACTGTAAGATGAGCTTAAGGGGAACCTGTCGCAATACAAATCTAGACGTTGACTTGTTTTAAAAGGATTGCTCAGTAGCAGCCTACATATTTTCTCTGTAAAAACAAGTCAGAATTGACATCTCCTATATTTCTATCCTGACAGGTTCCCTTCAATTGCTGCAGTCAGGTTACTACGATTAGACCTCTTTTGTTATATGTGCTGTCTAGTTTTTTTTTTTTTTAAAGTGTATTTTGTGCGTGAACTCGAGAGAGAGGAGCCGGACTGCAGGAGTTGGGAGTAGGCAGACCCTCCCCCCGGAGGCAATCGCCACCCTTCTCCATGCCCCCGGTGGCAATGGCGGGTGTGAGGGGGGGCCTCCCACTCACCCTGCCCTACCTGCTCCACTTGGGAGCCCAACTGGGGCCCAACAGGACCCCATCGGGGCAGAGGGACTCCCCCTATGAGGGAGTGAGGGGGCCCAACCCACCAAGCCAGCCCCGTAGGTCCTTCGCCTCTCTTTAGGAGACCGCATGGCCAAAGTGCGTGCGTATTAAACCAATTTTGTGTGCGTGCAAGTGTGGTGGTTTTTGTGGGGGGGGGGGGGTGGGCGTACTAAGCACAGGCGTACCTTGCATAGCACACCCACCGGGAGCCGGGCTGAGACCACCAAACTCAATTCACATGTAGCCGAGACCGGGATCCGAACCCTTGGCTGCAGAGGTGAACGGCTTGTCAGCGCAGTGCCAATCACGTTGAGCCACCACAGCTCCTGCTGTCTAGTTTTTAATAAAACATTCATTCACTTTTATAAATAATTTCCCTCAGTAATTTTCTTCCATTGACAGCTCAGAGTGCAGCTTTGGTTGTATGTGATGTTAATGATATCCTATGGAATTCTGACAGTGTACATAAATGGTACATAAATGGTGTGCATGTCTCTTGATTTGACCTTTATCACTACCGATGTATTTTAGTATATATTTGTGCTTTAAACCCATCTAGAGAGGACAAGGAGCTCCAGCAAGAGAGCCCGTCATTTCAGAGGAAGAGCAGAAGAACATGATGATGTATTATCACAGGAGACAGGAGGCACTTAAGGTAATACATTTGGTAACTTGCTTACGTATTCATTAAAGTGGAGTTCCACCCAAAAATTGAACTTCCGCTTTTCGGAAATCCACAGGGGGGAGGAGGGAGCAGATACCTGTGTAATACAGGCATTGGCTCCCACTTCCGGGCATAGATCATCGCGGTGACCGGCGCCTATGCCCCCCCGTGCTACAAATTTATGGTTTTGCACTATAGCTTATTGTTGGATTTCTCCTGCTGTAAGGGAGACCTCAGCAAAAGCTTTACCGCAAGTTCTCTCTGTACAGGGAGCTATACTATAAGGACAAACGATGCCTGACTATTATACCTGCACTATATTGCCACTTGTACGAAGCTGTGGACCCACCTCCAGAATGTGTTTTCTGTGTAGGGTAGTGTTTATCCTACAACATACAAGGGCGTGTTCGACAATGCACGTTTAAATGAGAGGTACAACCAAAGCTTGTTTGGCTTTACTTCTCCTGTGTGTCACAGGAGTGCAGTTAGTTCTGCACTCATGTGACCTATTTTCAGCAGACAGCGGGCTGAAGTCACAGAGCCAGTCCAGATTGGGGCAAGATCGTAACCATATGGTCGGGATCCACCCACATGCCTGGACACCCAGCTCAGCCTCTCAGTGAGACGCTGAGAGCCTGAGCCGACCACTCCCACCCCCTCCACAGCCCTGGACAACCAGTGAGCGCTGGAGGGGCAGAGCAGACAGCGGTGTCTGACAGTCACCAGCTCTCTGCTTAGAGAGCTCTGAGAACCGAGCTATCAACTGTGTTTAATCACTCTGTTCTTAGCCTTAGAGCCAGTGGGGTACCAATGCTGCATCCACCTAGGCAAGTATGATTCTACAATCAAAAAATTCCCATATTTATTTTTTAACTTTGTGGCAGCAGTTTGGGGAAGGCCCTTTTCTATTCCAGCATGACTGTGCCCCTGTACCAAGACATGGATTGGTGAGTTTGGTGTGGAGGAGCTCAGATGGCCTGCACAGAGCCCTGACCTCAACCCACTGAACACCTTTACTAAAAGTTAGAAGGTAAATTGCAAGCTATCCAACATCTGTACCTGGCCTCACAAGGAGAAAATAAATGGCACATTGCTGCACTCTTTTTTCCCATTTTTAGGATTGAACATCATGTAACCTGTCCCAGCATCTGCACACCCCCCCCCCCAATTCCCCCTGGGAACTTCTCCCCAAACTTCTCCCCGCACCCACTGCCACAATTTAAAAAATAACATGGCCATGTAGGACTCCACGTACATGGCCGCGTCATTCATTCATAGTTACTTGTAATTCAATGCCCACAAGTACCATCAGTCATTGCCATTGATGGCTTGTAGTTGTCAATAACCTATGAAGGTGCACTGCTGGTAAGCATATTTATCTCCCTGCTTTCAGATAACTGGCTGTCTGTACGCGGTACAAGCAGACTGCTATGCCGAGAGTCTGCAGGAGCCTGGGATTGCACTTGCAATCTGCTGATAGTGGGTGCAATGCTCTGCAGGCTCCTTAGAAAATAAAACTGCACATTCTTTTTTACCTGCAAATAAATGTATTCATTTTTTTTATTTTTTTTAAAGGTGAGCTTATCCTTTAAACATTTTACTTTCTGTATATACGGTTGGTACAGACTGATGGTTTATAGTTTGTATACAGACTAACATGGATAAATAGACTCTCGGTTTTCTTGCTAACCAGCTAACTAATGTTTGTCTCTTTGGTTCCAGAAACTTGACGAGGATGAGGATATTTCATATATGAATGCTGACTGGGCGGACAGTAACTCCCTAAAAAGACAGTTTCAGGGTGTGAAGAACATTAAATGGAGGCCGGCGTGAGAATCCAGCAATTGTCCTCATTCACAAATGTCTGGTATTTGTAGTACATCGACAAGTTTTAATTGTCATCTCCTGTTCTCTATAAATAAATTATCTTTCTTTTTATATTTAGGGTTTGTGGCTTTCATTACAGTTCCTGGCTGTATTACATTACAGTTCCTATTTTCCTAGAATAGGAAAATCACTGTGTAGTAAAATTCGCTATTCAATAATGAACTGTAATTGGCCAAACACAGATCACCTCTCATTTCAGGGATGATTCTACAGGAAATGAAGCACAGAAGCCACTCTTATGTGCAGTGTGTTGATAACAATTTTAATTCCACACATAGATGGGGTACTCACAAAGGTACTCGCAAACCAGGAATGTAGGCATAAGAGCCAAACGTCCGTAAGGGCTGTACATCCAAAGGCTGATGGCTGCGGTCTCTTTATGCAGGCTGCGCCGGTGGTTTCCGACGCTTCCTGTGTCTGGAGCGCATTCAGATGTAGCGGGGGACCAATTGGCAACGCGTTTACGGAGCATGTGCTCCTTCTTCAGGCAGTCTGAAGAACTGTTAAAAGACAAGTATAGCCAAAGTGATTTTTGTACTTCTCCTGGGGATCGCAGCAGTGGAATTAGTTCTGCACTCTTGTGACCTGTGTTCAGCTGACAGCGGGATAAAGTTCGCTGTCGGCTGAAATCACTCAGCTGGTCGAAGCTCAGGAAAGATCCCAACTTTAAAGTCGAGATCCACACAGATGCTTGGACCAGCAGTTGGCTCAGGGAAACGGCCGAGAGCGTGAGCCAACCACTTTCACCCCCTCCATAGCCCTGCACTCCAGTGAGCGCCGGAGGGGCAGAGCAGAGAGACATTGCCTGACAAGCACTCTGCTCACTAAAGGCTGAGAACTGAGCAACCAGTGGTCTTTGATCGCTCAGTTCTCAGTCTTGGAAGCGGTGGGGAACAAATGATGCATCAAGCCGATGCTGCATTCAGCTAGGCGAGTATGATTTTTTTTTTTTTATATTCCCATACTTCTCTTTTTCAATTTTTTTCCTCAGTTCAGGTCCTTACGTATTCTTCTAAATTATTTTGGCAAAAAAATTGCAATAATCGTTTATTGATTGGTTTGCACAAACGTTATAGCTTTTTCACAATAGGGGATAGTTTTATGGCATTTTTAATATTTTTTTTTTTTTTACTAGTAATGGCGGCGATCATGGATTTTTTTTTAGTTTTTTTTTTTTTTTATCATGACTGCGACATTATGGCGGACACATCGGACACTTTTGATGCCATTTTGGGACCATTGTCATTGATACAGCGAGCAGTGCTATAAAAATGCACTGATTACTGTAACAATACCACTGGCAGTGAAGGGGTTAATGAGAAGGAGGCGCTAAAGGGATTAAGTGTGTCCTAGGGAGTGCTTCTAACTGTAGGGGGGATGGGCTATGTGTGACACGGCGGTGATCACTGCTACTCGATTACAGGCTGCTGTGATCACTATCATTGTCACTGGGAAGACTGGGGAAATGCTTGTTTACATTAGCATTTCCCTGTTCTTCCTCTCCTTGACACGATCGCGGGTATCCCCGCAGATATTGAGTTCGTGGAACCCACGGTCGGCCTCACCGAGCTTGCAGTGGCGCACGCCCACAATGCTGCTTCCTAAAGGGGGCGTACAGGTACGTCCATCTGCCCAGCCGTGCCATTGTGCCGACGTATATAGTCGTACGCTGGTCTTCTTTCACACGGGCAATTATGAATGAACAGTGGAAATGACACCTGTAGGCGAGCGCATGTGGCAGAGAAGCTGGTACAAGAGAATAACAGGCTGACAGCAGCCAAATCTGTCTGCGATTCCTATGGTTATAGACAGGTGACCAGCCCTGGAAGCAATCTTTCTGAGTATAGGGCCAATTATCTGTCCCCCTAACTGCAGTTAATAATGTTCAATATTTAGTGCTCAAAAGTATTGTTAGAGACTGCAGATCTATTAGAGATCACTGCTAATCCACCTTTTACATATCGATGCTCCTACTACAAATGTTTGGGGTCCAAGGGCCACACAAGGGCGTTAAGCGGCTGATTAGGCCCCAGGGCCCTAAAAGAATGTGTGTCACTCGAGTTCTGACTTAACTGGCTGCATACTTGTACTAGGACAAAAAATGTATAAAGTACTCAAACTGCCAGGCAACTAGCATTTCCGTACCAATGGTGGCCTCCTTTATAATTTTACAACACCTTTTTTAAAGAATATAGTATTTAAACACTTTGCGAATCTTTATTGACTCCGTGGAAAGAAGGCTCATTTTAACATAGGCCACTGTGTGGCGCTCTAATGCTTAGTAATATATTGCATTAAAGTAACATCGTCACGGTTTTAGAATCTTTCAGTGCTAATATTCTGAAGATTAGGATATCTTTTTATAGATTTCAAAATCAACTATATGTTTGAAAATAATTATTTTTAATATTGGGCAGAGAAGATCAAAATTCGAAAAAAAAATTGGTTTTCTTTTAAATAAATAAATATTTTTGAAGTAAAAGGATTATGTTGCAAATGTTTGAGCTTCTCACAGTGTGCATTAGAAACTTTATCAACCTGCCTCATTTTCTGGCTGGAGGACATCCCAGCATCATCTAGTCCTTTCCTTCTCCTGGCCTGCCCCTTTTGTTTATTATCGCGCTACTTCAGCGCAAATTTCAAAGCTGCACATCCATGCGATTTGCACTGCCGATTTCATTGCGGCTTGTAACTTCATGTAATAGAAGTCTATGCAAATCGCAATTAAATTGGTATAAAGTAGTGCAGGAACCCTTTTCATAATCGCTGCAACACAATTTGTAAATGTCAAATCGCGTGACAAGTCACACTGGTGTGAAAGGGGGCAGACTAACCATTCTATATTTTTTTGACCGGTATCCGCCCCCCCAAAAAGTGGAGTGGAGGGGGGTAGGGGGTGTGCGAACAAGCAGAGCTTCCCCTTTTGGGTGGAGCTCAGCTTTAAAAATATATTTATGTAAATGTAGTCCTTAACGTAAACCCATGGGACTATCCATTCATGAACAGTGCCTTAAAAAAGTATTCATACCCCTTGAAATGTTCCACATTTTGTCTTTTTACAACCAAAAAACGTAAATGGATTTTATTGGGATTTTATGTGATGGACTAACACAAAGTGGCACATAATTGTGAAGTGGAAGGAAAATTATGAATGCCTTTCCAATTTTTTTACAACTAAATATGTGAAAAGTGTGGCGTGCATTTGTATTCAGCCCCCTTTACTTTGATACCCCTAACTAAAATCTAGTGCAACCAAAAGCCTTCAGAAGTCACCTAATCAGTAAATGGAGTCCATCTGTGTGTAATTTATTCTCATTATAAATACAGCTGTTCTGAGAAGCCCTCAGAGGTTTGTTGGAGAACCTTAGTGAACAAACAGCATCATGAAGGCCAAGGAACACACCAGACAGGTCAGGGATAAAGTTGTGGAGAAGTTTAAAGCAGGGTTATTTTATAACAAAAAAATATCCCAAACTTTGAACATCTCACGGAGCTCTGTTCAATCCATCATCTGAAAATGGAAAGAGTATGGCACAACTGCAAACCTACCAAGACATAGCCGTCCACCTAAACTGACAGGTCGGGCAAGGAGAGCATTAATCAGAGAAGCAGCTATGAGGCCCATGGTAACTCTGGAGGAGCTGCAGAGATCCACAACTCAGGGGGAAGAATCTGTCCACAGGACAAATATTAGTCGTGCACTCCACAAATCTGCCCTTTATGGAAGAGTGGTAAGAAGAAAGACATTGTTGAAAGAAAGTCATAAGCAGTCCAGTTTGCGAGAAGCCATGTGGAGGACACGGCAAACATGTGGAGGAAGGTGCTCTGGTCAGATGAGACCAAAATGTTCTTTTTTGGCCTAAAAGCAAAAGGCTAATTACAAAAATGGATATAAAAGTGAAATGATGAGCGCAACTAAAACTAAACTAAATAATCAATCCAAAATAAACAAGTGAGCATCGCTATGGAAAACAGTGATAATATTACAAAATAAATGGGATAATCCAAATATGTGCAATTGAGTGCAGCAACAAGTGTCCAAAATAAATTAAATCCAGTGAGGAGACAAATGTGAATCAATCAGTGACAAGGTTTCTGTCCATGTAAACAACGATGATCATCCAGATGAGACTTCACAGATGAACGTGCTCACAGAGCGCTTACCTTCCACCAGGAAGAAAAGGGGCATCAACACATACACCGATGGTTCTGTAGACAGCCGTCTCTGATAGAATCTTTAAGCCAACCTTAGCCACACTCGAGGTCCGGTCACCATAGGATAGAAATATGGAGGATGTTCCAAAGAAAAAATTAAGCTCACATGGTGAAGTACGTAAAACTTAAGGACAGTTTAATATGGTAAAACACACTTACAGCAAGAAAAACGAATAAAACACCAAAACAATGGCACTTCCGGTCGGACAGTCAGGGTGTCACGTCACTTCCGGTCAACCTTACGCGTTGCGTCACGTCACGTGACTTCATCAGAGGTTACCAAGGGCCTATCAGATACGATCTTTTAAAGGTGAAAAGCGGAAATGGAGTCGCAGCCATTTTCGATACCGCATCGAAAATGGAAGTGTCTCTGCGGCCATTTTCGATAGGGGAAAAGGCTATTTAACTTAAGAAGTCTCCAAGCCAGATACCAGTGAACTAAAAATAATAATATTAATAATGAATAAACCACGGAATATTACATAATAGTTCCTGTATTCATATGTAGCTCGGACTCCCGATCATATTCGACAAACCATCGAAACTGAAATGCCATAATGGTCATTTCCGCAAAGGGAGGCGAAACAGTATCTGTAAAACATATCATGAGCGAATACACTTAGTACAAACGAAAATGTTGGAAATTGCATGTAATATCTGTGCATTCCATAGAAGCCAGCATTCAACATGCAAAATGCAAATACAATGTATGTAATGTCTGTGCATTCCATATAAGCCAATCAGGGCCGATCCTCCCTATAGGCTCACTATGCAAGCCGCTTAGGGCCCCACAAAGCTGCGAAGGGCCCCCAAATTACTAGAGACCCCGCCTGGTAGAAATAATTTTTGCCCCCTCACCCGCTTCTAAACTCCCTGGCTGAGTAATTTCCAACAGCAGAACACCCCTTCCCCCCGCTTCTCAACTTTCTTTAATGTGACATGTCACTGTCATCAGTGCCCCCCGCTTCTCATTTTTAATGGGCCATGTCATTTTGCTTGGGGTCCCAGGGAGGTCAGGATCGGCACTGAAGCCAATAATAGACTTATTTGATGCAAGTAACCACTAAATAAATAAAAAAATAAATAAAAAAGCCCAGAAAACAATAAAAGGCTAAAAATAGAATTGGATTAATATGCTAATGGAAAAAAAGGGGGTAATCAACTTGAACTGAGTGACACCCCTTCCGCTTACATAATTACATAAAGCCAATCTATCTAAAATAAGGATCAAGTGAAAACTCAAAACCTTAAATAAAATAGATTATAATTAATATACTTAAAAATTACTCAGAAAGCAATTTAAATCAAACTCTACGTTTAATCTATAAGGGACCATGGTGTTCAGGGAATGAATCCACTGGGATTCCATATGGCTGATGGACCTAACCAGGTGGGCTCCTCTCCAGGGCTTATTAAATTTATCTATCCCCCAAAAAACAAGGTGTCTGGGGTCTTTGTTGTGTTTCTCCGCAAAATGTCGGCTGACACTATGCTTGGTGAAGCCCTTCTCAATATTCACAACATGTTCTTTTATACGAACCATCAGTGCTCTTTTTGTCCTTCCTACATATTGTAGGTTACAGCTACATTGTAGCACATACACTACGCCTTCTGTGTGGCAACTAATAAAATTCTTAATTTGATGGCACTCGTTAGTGTGAGGCTAATTGTGGCAGAAAACGAACACTGCACATCACCGTGAAACATGGTGGTGGCAGCATCATGTTGTAGGGATACTTTTTTTCAGCAGGAACAGGGAAGCTGGTCAGAGTTGATGGAAAGATGGATGGAGCCAAATACAGGGCAATCTTATAAGAAATCCTGTCAGAGCTGGAATGGTTTAGATCCAAGCATATTTATGTGTTGGAATGGCCCAGTCAAAGTCAAGACCTAAATCCAACTGAGAATCTGTAACAAAACTTGAAAATTGCTGATCACAGACACTCTCCATCCAATCTGACAGAGCTTGAGCTATTTAGCAAAGAAGAATGGGCAGAAATGTCCCTCTCTAGATGTGCAAAGCTGGTAGAGACATCCCCAAAAAGACTTGCAGCTGTGATTGCAGTGAAAGGAGGTTCTACAAAGTATTGACTCCGGGGGCGCTATACAAATGTACCCCACACTTTTCACATATTTATTTTTAAGAAAAAATGAAAACCATTTATCATTTTCCTTTCACTTCACAATTATGTGCCACTTTGTGTTGGTCTATCACAGAAAATCCCAATAAAATACATTTACGTTTTTTTGTATTGATTGTAATTGACAAAATGTGGAAAATGTCAAAGGTTATGAATACTTTTTCAAGGAACTGTAGATGAGGGGTCTCCAAACGTTTCAGTACAAGGGCCACATTTATAAATATTTGCTGTCCAAAAAAAAAAAAAGAATTTAAATGATTAAATCATTTTTATTTGATTTTTTTTTTTTTTTTGGTAAACTAAGCAAAGAAGTCCAAATGAACTTGAGCCCATCAGAGTCCTTATCAATGCCCTCCTTACATGATGGTCCCTTAGGCCGCGTACACACAATCATGTCCGATGAAACATGTCCGACGGACCGTTTTCATCGGACCAGGCTGAAGTGGTCTGATGTGTGTACACACCATCGGACAAAAATCCCCTCAGACCAGAACGCGGTGACGTAGAACACAACGACGTGATGAAAAAACGAAGTTCAATGCTTCCAAGCATGCGTCGACTTGATTCTGAGCATGCGCAGGATTTTGGTCTGATGATTTTGTGTACTAACCATCGAACATGTCCGACGGACAGGTTTCCAGCGGACAAGTTTCGAACCATCTTTTGAAACTTTTGTCCGCTGGAAAACGGTCCAATAGGCCATACACACGATCGAACATGTCCGCTGAAACTGGTCTGCGGACCAGTTTCAGCGGACATGTTCGATCGTGTGTATGCGGCCTTAGAGTCCCATCAGAGTCACCTCCTCTACATTAGGGTCTGGGTTTCTGTATCAACACTCAAATGAAAATCTAACCATGTATGGCCAGCGGAACCCTTGTTGGGTATGTTCCACATGGCATAGTGTTGCCTTGTAGGGTGCGATACTGTGCTCTGTGTTAATGTTACCAAAACACAAAAGTGTAGAGAACCAGGCAGCGGATTACGATAATCTCCCCTCCCGCAGACCCTGACAACCAATGGCCAGGGTTGTCGGGAAGAGGCCCTGTCCTCATCAACACAGGGACAGGTGCTTTGGAGTGGGGGGGCCACAGGGCCCCAAAGCACCAACCCCCCATGTTGAGGGCATGCGGGTCTGGTATGGATTTTTGGGGGAACCCCACACCCTTTTTTCGGCATACGGGGGTTCCCCTTAAAATCCATGGCAGACCCAAGGGCCTGGTATGCTTCTGTAGGGGGATACAGTTTTTTATTTGAAATTTGGCGTGGAGTTCCCCCTCAAGATTCATACCAAACGCAGCTGACAGTGCACTGCGGTTACCTGCGGTTATGTGCCGATAGCTGCGGGATTTCGCAGCTGGACGCATCCAGTTATATTTTTTTCTATCCGCACAAAACCACAGGTAACCGTAGTGTGTGAATGATGTCATAGGAAAACATTGTGTAAAATCCGCAGCTAAAAGCACCATTCTATACGTTCGTGTGAAAGGGGCCTTAAGGCAGCCTAAGTGGTCTGTCAACTTCAGTCCTCTAAAAACTAGTACCTGGAAAAAAAAAAAAAACTAGTACCTGATCATGCTTGTGTTTTGAGGAATCTGCAGAACACTCTCGCCCACCTTTTCTCCTCTGTATAAACTTTCAGACGTTGTAGTTATTTGCTCTTGTCGGCAGCGGTGACGTTACCTGCAGGATAAAATTTCAGAGATTGCGTAAACATGGGACACAACTTCAATCTGTATTGACATAAAACAAGCTCATAATGGCTTCTATATTTGTTCTGTGGTTTATTGTGGAATTACAGCACAACGTCGGCCATATGTCTAGATTCACAGTCATAATTCATATGTAGAGTGTTTTACCTGACAAAATTCACAATGTAAAGCCAACCAGTGATAACATTTGTTTTATGTCACCTGTTTGCCTGCGGCCTGATCATTGTACTATGAAGGAGGAAATTCCCTCTGAGGTGGCCCTTCCTGCGCTCCTCCACCCCAAACAACTGACCCTCTAGCTCCATATACAGCAGTGGTGGTAAACTTTCTTGATATTAGGGGCCTCAAGTGCACCCCCCTTCCCTCCTCCTGACATTACTAAAGGGCTACACATGAAATTCAGTGAATATTAATTCTCAGAGACAGCAGACACACAACAGAATATAGTCAAAGCGTATGGGCATGATACAAGAGATGGGAAGAGACTGTGAACATAATGCAAGAGATGGTCAGCGACTGTGGACATGATACAAGTGATGGTCAGAGACTTCAGGCATAATACAAGAGATGATTTGAGACTGGGGAGGCGATACAACATATGGTCACAAACTGTGAACGTGATACAAGAGCTAATCAGAGTCAGCAGGCGTGCCACAAGAGTTGGTCAGAGACTGCAAACAGGATACATAAGATGGTTAGAGACTTTAGACATGATGCAAGAGATTGTCTGAGAATCTGGACATGATCCAACTTACAAGAGATGGTCAGAGACTGCAAACAGGATACAAGAAATGGTCAGAGACTGCAGGCATAATATAAGAGATGATTGGAGACTGCGGAGGGGACACAAGATATGGTCATAAACTGTGAACATAATGCAAGAGATAATCGGAGTCTACAGGCGTGCCACAAGAGATGGTCTGAGGCGGCGTACACAAGACCGAGAAACTCGATGGGCGAAACACATCGTTTTCCCCGTCGAGTTCCTTGTTCGGCAGTCAAAAAACTCGTCGAGCCAAATTTTCCCATTGCCCAACGAGGAAATAGAGAACATGCTCTCTTTTTGGCTCGAAGGGTTTCTCGGCAAAAAGTGTACACACGACCGGTTTTCTCGGCAGAATACGTCTCCCATCGAGTTCCTTGCTGGATTCTGCCGAGAATACCGGTCGTGTGTACGCCGCCTCAGACTGCAAACAGGATACAAAGATGGTCAGAGACTGCAGACATGATGCAAGTGATTGTCCAAGACTCTGGACATGATCCATCTTACAAGAGATGGTCAGAGACTGCAAATGGGATACAAGCGATGCTCTGAGAATTTAGACATGATGCAATAAATGCTCAAGGCATAATATAAGAGATTGGAGTCTGCGGAGGGGACACAAAAGATGGTCAGAAACGGTGAACATCATACAAGAGATAATCGGAGTCTACAGGCGTGCCACAGGAAATGGTCTGAGACTGCAAACAGGATACAAAAGATGGTCAGAGACTGCAGACATGATACAAGAGATTGTCTGAGACTCTGGACATTATACAACATACAAGAGATGGTCAGAGACTGCAAACAGAATACAAGAGATGGTCAGAGACTACAAACATGATACAAGAGATGGTCAGAAACTGCAGACACGATACAAGTGATGGTGTGAGCCTATGGGCATGGTACAAGAGACAATCAGAGGCTGCAGGCATAATACAAAAGATTGTCTGAGACTCTGGGCATGATACAACATACAAGAGATTGTCAGAGACTACAAAAATGATACAAGAGATGGTCTGTGATAGACCTGATACATGAGATGGTCAGAAACTGCAGACATGATACAAGAGACAATCAGAGGCATGATACAAAAAAGGGCAGATGATTCATGTAGCATTTACGTCCTGTAATCCATCGGCCCTTAGCTCAGCATGCAGGCAGGAGGGTGTGTTTAACTAAGCAGCCCCTCCTCCCTTCCTCTGGAGGAAAAAAAAATTGCCCATGAAAACCTGTAGGGTGTATGGCTTAATTTTGGCCTAGGCCAGGAAGTACCTGAAGAAACATAAAGAAAACCGTTTAAAAGCAGTATATATGCTATACCCTCCTACCTACTTACTAATGCTAGCATCATAAGGATTGAGGTGGGACTTTTGAAGCAACAAGATCACCAAAATTCATTCATTAAAAAAAAACATCTTTAATTTGATACATAGTAAAAAAAAAAGAAGAGTAAATTATTGCTTTGTCTTCTAAAACTTCATGATTTGAGTTTGGGGCCAATCCTAGAGGACATTCTGTAAAACGGAATCTAATAATCCGGCAAGAATTTATATTTAGGCTTTGCCAATGAATGATCCAAGATGCCAATTTGTCCAAGGCCAAAACAGGATGTTGGAAATGTTATATTCCGAACACTTGAAGAGAGACGAGAGTCCGTCCGGAACGAGCCGCCACGCTGTTAACCCCTTCAGAAGTGGCTTGGCTTTTGCCCGAACCCGTTAAGTGGCAATCTGAATGCATTGTGTTACGCTGTGTGACATTTCCATTGTGACCGGAACACAATAGAACTATTATAGGAAGAAGTTTTACTGCGGAACAAGCTTGTTTTAGTCTGGAAAGAATCCCGTAGGATCAAACACTATAAATATGAGCTAGCAGAAAGAAAAGTCATTGAAACAATTGCATAATAAGGTTTTCTCCAGTGCCCAGGACTTCCTACGATCCTGCAGTGGGAAGATAATGGAGTGAGATCGGAAAAAAAACTGCACAATCTGCAGCATTATGTCTATTACATCTGAATGTGAGACCGCATAGTTCACTTTCTAGGGAACTGTGTGCCTACAGCTAGGTAGACCGCTAGGGCAATATTTAACCCTTTCATGACCAGGGCTGTATCTACCATCATGGCACTCATGGACCATAGGACTATGGCAGCAAGGTGCGGGGGCAACACCAAGCCTCAACATTTACAAGCTGTGGAACAGTTTTCCTAATTTTGTTCCTCTCTTCTGGACAACTATTGGGTAAATTCAGCAAGGAAACTAGAGAGGAAGGGTTGGAGAGGATGGTGAGAGGAGTCGGAAGGCTCTTTATAGTTCCGGGAAACCTGAAAACCCTTTTCCTTTCCTTTTGCAATCTGGTGTTCTGCATTAATAGCAGACGTCATACTTCCCAAAGCTCATTCTAGAAAAAATGAGGAGGTGGCACAAGAACCAACTAAAGCCTCATACACACAATCGGACTTCCAACTGACTTTTCCATGGATTTCACTCCGAAGGGCGTTGTCCATGAACTTGGTATTCTTTTCTTTTGTTTTTTTTAAGTGTATTTTGTGCGTGTACTCGAGAGAGGAGCCGGACTGCAGGAGTTGGGAGTAGGCAGACCTCCCCCAGAGGCAATCTGCCATCTTTCTCCATGCCCCCGGGTGGCAATGGTGGGTGTGAGGGGGTCCTCCCACACAGCCCGCCCTACCTGCTCCGCTTTGAAGCCCAACGGGGCAGAGGGACTCCCCTATGAGGGAGTGGGAGGACCTAGCCCGCTCAGCCAGCCCTGTTAGTCCTTCACCTCTCTTTTTTTAGAGACCATGTGGCCAAAGTATGTGCATGTTAACCCAATTTCGAGTGCGTGTAAGTGTGGTGGTTTTTGTGGGAGAGGGGTGGGCGTACTTACCTCGCACACCCACCGGGAGCCGTGCTGGCTTACCTCGCACACCCACTGGGAGCCGGGCTGAACGGCTTGTCAGCGCAGTGCCAATCGCGTTGAGCCACCGCAGCTCCCACATGAACTTGGTATTCATACACACTGCAGACTTTTTCAGCCAACAAACACGAACATATTGACGTAATAGACGTACTACGTGGGTTTTCTGCTCTTTACCGCCACCCTTTGGGCAACTTCTGCTATTGTTGTCTGATCTTTAGCATTGGCTCTGAGCATGCGTGTTTGTACTTTGGACTTTAGTACACATGATCGTATTTGCTCCATCGGACATTTGTTGTCGGAAAGTTTTTCTGTTCTCACAGCAGATATTTGTCCGATGAAAAAGCGAGAAAGTTTGTCCGATGGAGCGTACACACGGTCAGATTGTCTGCAAAAACAGGTCTGTTGGAGGTTTGTCATCAAAAAGTCAGTGTTAAATGGAAAAGGGTCTTCTGCAGGCTGGAAACCCTGGACCAGAACCTCACCAGTCTCGGTCAGGACCACTATCTATGCAGGACATCTTCCCTTTGTGCACAGTTATGAAAGAACTCTGGCAGGGACCCAGTACCACCTAAAAAGAACCTTATACGTGGCTTTAAACGTATTTGTATTAAAGGAGCATTTTGCAACTGTCTTTCAAGCCTAAAGCCTCGTACACACGCTCAGTATACTCGGCAAGAACCAGCAAGAAAACTGCTGGCAGAGCTTTCTTGCCGAGTATACCATGCGTGTGTACGAGGCTTTCAGGTTTCTCGACAAGAAAACTGCCCAGAATCTAGACGAGAAAAATAGAGAACATGTTCTCTTTTTTTCTCGTCGTGACGAGAAAACCCGCGCATGCTCAAAATGACTTTGACGCATGCGCGGTAGCTTCCTAGGCATAGGTAGGGTGCAGCAAAATGGCAGCGACGGCATAGAATGTGATGAGCGCATGCTCGTCGTACGCGATGAAAGGCAAGAATACAGTGATGTCAAAGGCAAATTGGGGAGGTCACGCTCCCATTGACACATATAGGAGAGGAATGCTGATGACGGGCGTCCCAAGAGGCATAGATGGCTGAGATGAGGCCAGGAGTTGAAAGGAAAAAAGTTTATTTGATCTGTTCTCTTTTTTTTTTTTTTTTTGTGTGCGTGAACTCGAGAGAGAGGAGCCGGACTGCAGGAGTTGGGAGTAGGCAGACCCTCCTTCCTTCTCCATGCCCCCGGTGGCAATGGCGGGTGTGAGGGGGGGCCTCCCACTCACCCCGCCCTACCTGCTCCACTTGGGAGCCCGACTGGGGCCCAACAGGACCCCAATGGGGCAGAGGGACTCCCCCTATGAGGGAGTGAGGGGGTCTAGCCCACCCAGCCAGCCCCGTAGGTCCTTCGCCTCTCTTTATTTTAGGAGACCTCATGGCCAAAGTACATGTGTGTTAAACCAATTTCGTGTGCGTGCAAGTGTGGTGTTTTTTTTTTGGGGGGGGGTGGGCATACTAAGCCGAGACCAGGATCCGAACCCTTGGCTGCAGAGGTGAACGGCTTGTCAGCGCAGTGCCAATCACGTTGACCATCACAGCTCCCACATTTGATCTGTTTTCAAAGCAAAAACTAAGGGTTGTTTTAAAAAAAATTCTCTTTTACTATATATATATATATATATATATATATATATATATATATATATAATCTTTTTTTTTATATTAAAAGAAAAATTGGTTATTAAACTGTCACCAAAAGAAAGATCTATCTGTCTAAAATAATATTTAAAATTCCAAGTACAGTGTTAAATGACGAAGCAATTGCCAGTCAAACATCACAGCACTGAAAACTGGTACTAGATTTGTACACATTTGGTATGAACCAAAAGATGTATGCGACTTCTGGGGTCCATTTATCATGGTGCTAAGTTTTATCAATCTTCTTACACAGTTGTTAAATTAATAAACAGGTTACAGTTACCTGCTCTGTGCAATGATGTTGCACAGAGCGGCCCTGATCCTCCTCTTCTCTGGCTCCTGGCTCCTCCTCTTCAATGGCGGTGAACTGGCTTCCTATGGGGGCTCTCCTGTGGTCTCACTCCCGAGCCATGCTTACTGCATCTATTGACACACACAGAGCAGCTCGCCCCCGCCCCCTGCTCCCTCATCACAGGCTTTGATTGACATCAGCGGGAGCGAATGGAGGAGAGAAGGTCTGTCGGTGGATGCAATGCCGGATCATGTATTGTTAGGTAAGTGTTTTAGGTGGGGGAGGGGGATTCACAGGAAATGCATTTAGGTAAAAAAAATTATAATAATTTTTTGCCTTTACAGCCACTTTAATAAAAAGCACATGTAAAGTTATTGGCTCTCACTCGGCTGGAAAGCATGCTCTCTGAAGCAGTAATAATGGGTAATACCTGCCTTCTGAGGTTCAGAGTAGTCCTGTTAACTGGCCTTTCATTTCCAGACAGAACTTATCAGTAGGCGTAACGCTGGCCGCGGTAATAATTTGTGTTCTTTGTTGGCATATGAGGGAGCTTTTAGTGGTAATTAATTACAATAACATGCAATTATACATAATATATACCCTTAGAATGCAATTATTCTTAGTGTGCTGGAGGAAAAATCATCCACAATGACCCCCTTTCTGTGCATAGTGCCACCATTGTCCAGGACAAAGTAACAAAATAAAAGAGGCTTCACTAAATAGTGCCAATATATCGGTTAAAATAAAGATTCCTACCAAAAGCATTTGCTTAGTTTTAGGTGGCATTGTCAAGGCTTGATTTGGCTGCCAAATGACCAGAGCACTTTTTGCGATTCTACACTGCTTCGATTTAACTGACAATTGCGCGGTTGTGCAACGTGGCTCCCAAACAAAATTGCCGTTCTTTTTTTCCCACAAATAGAGCTTTCTATTGGTGGTATTTGATCACCTCTGCGGTTTTTATTTTTTGCGCTATAAACAAAAATAAAGCCTCAATTTTGAAAAAAAAAACAATATTTTTAACTTTTTGCTATAATAAATATCCCCAAAAAATATATATATTTGGTAAAAAAAATCTCAATAAGCGTTTGATTGGTTTGTAAAAAAGTTAGTGTCTACAAAATAGGGGATAGTTTTATGGCATTTTTATAAATATTTTTTTTTTTTTTACTAGTAATGGCGGCGATCAGCGATTTTTATCATGACTGCAACATTATGGCGGACACATCGGACACTTTTGACACTATTTTGGAACTATTGTCATTTATACAGCGATCAGTGCTATAAAAATGCACTGATTACTGCGTAAATGATACTGGCAGAGAAGGGGTTAAGTGTGTCCTAGGGAGTTATTCTTACTGTGTGGGGCCTGGGCTTACTGTGACACGACACTGATCACTGCTCCCGATGACAGGGAGTAGACGATGACTGTCCTGTCAATAGGCAGAACAAGGAGATGCCTTGTTTACACAGGCAGCCCCCCGTTCTGCAGCTCTGTGACACGATCGCGGACACCGGCAGAAATCAAGTTCATGGGTCCCGCGGGCACGGTCACGGAGCTCGCGGCAGGGGTGTGTGCGCGCCCACACGGCGGCAAATTTAAAGGGACGTATATATATGCCCATTTTCCTGTCCGTGCCATTCTGCCGACGTAAAAGTGCGTGCGGTGGTCGGCAATCGGTTAAAGTGTAGTTCCACCATAGTGTACACGTTCAGCAATTAAAAGATGACTGTACTTCCTAAACTTCTCTTCCTCCGTTGATGGTTGGGGAGGACAAGGGAGGTGAGCAGACAGTATTGCTTAAATATAATAGTGAAAGCTGCTTGATCCACCTACTAGCACTATGTACAACTTATTTTACTTTATCCTGGCTTTTAAAAATCATCAGTGCAGTCATTGGATGAAAAGATTTTGCCTTACCTGCCAAAAAAATTCTGGACACCCCATACTAGAGCTACATACTGGTCCTGAACATTTACTTTTATCCACTTCAACGCAATATTCGGCACCGTGGGCAGTTTAGGACATGTGAATGTTCACTTTCCTTAGATAGAAGCCACAGCCTAGGAAGAAAAGCCTGTCCTCTGCCATCATGCTGCAGAGAAGAACACTTGTTCTTTGTATGGAAGCAGTGGTCTCTCAGCAGAGGTTTGTCATGCCCTCTGCTGAGCAAGAGCTAGACCTGTTCAATCAAGAGGAGGCATGAGCTTTGCTGTTGGGGAGGTCTAGCTTTTGCTGAGCAGGGTGTATGTCAGACCTCTGCAGAAAGGTCATTGCCTTCACACATATAGCAGTCTGGCAAGGGACAGCCTTATTTACTTAGGCTTGACTTTGAACTTTTCTTTTGATGAACCAGGAATGTATTAAGCGGATTTGAACTAAAGGTTAATTTGGGCTTTATAGCCCAACTCCATGTCTTCTGGCTCTGCACTTTTTCTGTAAAAATGTTTTTTATATTTTTGGAGCTGTCTTTTGGCTTGTCACATGATATCCCAGGTCCCCCTTCTTCTGCTCTAGAGGTGGCAACAGACAGTCTTAGATGACAAGAATGGCTGCATCATTTTCCTCCAGAGGCGTTGCTAGGTCGCAAAAAGACCAGGGGCTTCAGCCTGAAGTCCAAGGCCGGGTGGGGGGGGGGGGGGTGCCCAACATTGCTGACCGCTAAACTCACCTGCCTGACACACTGACCTGCCTGACCTACATACATACACTGACCTGCCTGACCTATATACATACACTGACCTGACCTACATACATACGCTGACCTGCCTGACCTATATACATACACTGACCTGACCTACATACATACGCTGACCTGCCTGACCTACACACATACACTGACCTGCCTGACATATATACAGTACATACACTGACCTGCCTGACCTATATACATACACTGACCTGACCTACATACATACGCTGACCTGCCTGACCTACATACATACACTGACCTGACCTACATACATACGCTGACCTGCCTGACCTATATACATACACTGACCTGACCTACATACATACGCTGACCTGCCTGACCTACATACATACACTGACCTGCCTGACATATATACATACACTGACCTGCCTGACCTACATACATACACTGACCTGACCTACATACATACACCGACCTGCCTGACCTACATACATACACTGACCTGACCTACATACATACGCTGACCTGACCTACATACATACACTGACCTGACCTACATACATACGCTGACCTACATACATACACTGACATGCCTGACCTACATACACTGACCTGCCTGACCTACATACATACATTTACATGCCTGACCTACATACACTGACCTACATACACTGACTTGACCCACATACACTGACTTGACCTACATACACTGACTTGACCTACATACACTGACTTGACCTACATACACTGACTTGACCTACATAAACTAACCTACATAGACTCACTGTCTGACCTACATCCACTGACCGGACCTACATACATACTTACTGACCTACCTCAGCTCAGCTGTGGTGTGTAGCGCCGGTGCGCCCAATGCCCATCATCATAGAGATACAGCCAGAGGAGGAGCCGAGGAGGAGAGGCGAGCCGCTGAACAAAGCGGGGATGTGGCGGCATTGTAATTCCCGCCTTCTGGAGCTTGCAGCACCTATGATGGACATCACACGTCTTGCGGTCCCAGTATTAGACCAGTGGGACATCCATCATAGGCGCTGCAGGCTCCAGAAAGCGGGACCTGCTATGTATCTCGGCCACACTCGGAGTTGCTTGGGATCAGAATGGTCCCTGCTCGGCGGCGCTCGGGACTAACAATTAAAGGGTTAATAAAGGAAAAAAATGATTCCTTTAAAATAACAAACATGTTATACTTACCTCCACTGTGCAGTTCGTTTTGCACAGAGTGGCCCCGATCCACGTTTCCTGGGGTCCCTCGGCGGCTGTCTCTGATCCTCCCCACAAGAACTCACCACATTAATGCGAGAGAGCTTGCATGGTGCTGAGTCCTTGCGGGCATGTTCCCGTGATACAGCAAGCGGCCATAGCCGCTCACTGTATCACTCGGCCCAGCCCCTCGGCGCGCCGAGTCACTGGATGTGATTGACAGCAGCGCCAGCCAATGGTTGTGCTGCTCTCAATCCATCCGCTCTAGCCAATCAGCGGCCAGGCTGAGCGGCAAAGAGGATCTAAGGACCGAGCGCGGGACTTTCAAGGGGTCAGGTAAGTAGAACGGGGGCTCGGGGGGGGGGGGGCTTTAACATCAGATGTTTTTTCACCTTAATGCATAGATTGCATTAAGGTGAAAAAATGTTTTCCTTTACAACTCCTTTAACCACTTGACCACTGGGCACTTAAACCCCCTTAATAACCAGACACATTTTTAGCTTTCGGTGCTCTCACAGTTTGAATGACAATAACTCAGTCATACAACACTGTAACCAAATGACATTTTTGTCCTTTTTTTCCCACAAATAGAGCTTTCTTTTGGTGGTATTTGATCACCTCTGCGGTTTAATTTTTTTTTGCTATAAATGAAAAAAGAACAAAATTTTGCAAAAAATAATAATTTTTCTTAATTTCTATTATAAAATTTTGCAAAAAAGTATTTTTTCTTCATAAATTTGGCCTAAAATGTATACTGCTACATATCTTTGGTAAAAAAAAAAAAAATGTTGGATATTATTTAGTCTGGGTGAAAGTTATGGGGTCTACAAGCTATGGTACCAATTACTGAAAATTGATCAATTTCATCACACCTGATGTACTGACAGCCTCTCTCATTTCTTGAGACCCCAAATGACCTCTTTTTGTCACCCTTCAAAATTGCTCACGCTTGTGGAATGGCGCCAAACTTCGGTACTTAAAAATTCTCATAGGCGACGCTTTAAATATTTTTACTGGTTACATGTTTGAGTTACAGAGGAGGTCTAGGGCCAAAATTATTGCTCTCGCTCTAACGTTCGCAGAGATACCTCACATGTGTGGTTTGAACACCGTTTTCAAATGGGGGCGGGACTTGCGTATGCATTCGCTTCTGCATGCGAGCCCCAGGGGACAGGGGCGCTGTATGCCCAGAGTATTGCGGAGTATATGCCCAGAGTATTGCGGAGTATATGCCCAGAGTATTGCGGAGTATATGCCCAGAGTATTGCAGAGTATATGCCCAGAGTATTGCAGAGTATATGCAGCAGGGATGGCTGAGCAGGGAGGGATGGATGGATGGATCTGTGACTACATTTGTCACAGATCCAGCCCACAGCACTGGCGCTGCCATCCGCTCCCTCCCCTCTCCTCTCACACTTTACCGATCGGTACAGAGAGGAGAGGGAGGAACCGGCGAGAGGGAGAATCATGGCGATTTACCGTGATCCGTGATGCGCCGGGTCCTCTGGACCCGGCGGTCACGGATGCTCCCGTGTGCGCGCCTCAGGAGGCGCGCGGGAGCGCGATTCTAAGAAGCCGTTAGTTAACGGCCACTTAGAATTGAGCAACCGCCCTGTAGCCGTACTTTCTCTATAGGGCGGTTGCAAAGTGGTTAAATACCGCATGTCTGAGACTCTGGGCTTTTTTGAGACCCATTTGAGGCTTCAGCCCCACCAGCCCCCCCAACGGCGCCCCTGTTTTCCTCTAAACCTAGGCTCGTGTATTGAGTTGTGCAATTGTTTTGGTGTCGGCCTGGACTCACAAGGGTTCGTTGAATCTGAAATTCAACTGGTGGTTAGAACCTGAGGAGGACATTTTAAGAAGATTACAACATTGTTTGACAATAAACAGAGGGCAACACAAAATATCGTGAGGTCGAACGGTAGATAGCAAAAATGAAAACTGTAAAGGGGTGAATTACATGTTACCCCTGAGAGCTCAATCAGGTGATATTTAGTGTGTAGGGGTGGTGTATGCTAGGTTATATAGTAAGTTGCTTTTAGCCGCACCTGAATCAACCGGTGAAGGAATTCTGGAGAGTCGGTGGCTTCATATGGTCATTGGTGTCCCAAATCATCATCTAAATCAAAGGTGCCAATGGGTCCCTGGAATTTTTTCCACATTGTGCCAGGCAGTGTTCTTGAACATATTGTTAAGTCATTGAGACGGTAGATGTGGTTTAAGAACTCTTTTATGAGAATTAACTAACATTTTGTTTTTCAGTAGCATTTAACCGTCTTATTTTTTCAGCTTTCAGGCAAAAGCGTAATCCGTAAAGATGCTTTAATGTGGTTTTCCTATTTATATTAACCAGCAATGGGAGTGATGTGAAAATAATATAAAGCCCATCTGGTCTCTTTGTTGTAAAATATTTAAACTGCAAGTAGCTTGGTGGTGGCATACAAGTGATATAATTACTGCTTTAAAAAAAAAAAAGCTTTGCTGTTTTCACCCATTTGAATAGAGATGAACTTCTGCTCCATGACCTTCTAGCTTATTGAGTCCAGTAGACGGACTCACTTCTGTCTAGATGAAAAGACATTTATCTGGGATCTCTTTGAGACTTCTTTGTTTAAAAGTGCGGTTTATATTGTTGCTGTAGCTGGGCAAGAGAATTGTAGGAGAAATATAAAGCCTTCCAATTCCATCCCAAAGCTGTTCTTGCTGTACTCTTAGCCTTTGGCATCAACTAGGTAACTGTATAATGCACTGATAGGAGGTGTGCCATTACACGTTATTTATTATGTACCCCTTAAAGCAGGGGTGTCAAACTCAATTTTATCGCGGACCGCATCAGCATAATGATTGCCCTCAAAAGGGACGGTTGTATCTGCGTACACACGACCAAATAAATCCGATCAAATCGGTCTGACAGACCGATTTGATCGGATTTGTCTGCTGGGCTATTTTGGTTTGATCGCTGTACACACGATTAAACCAAAATCCCCGCCGGCAGACAGCGCGGTGACGTGGCGGTGACGTTGACGCCGCCACGTCACCGCACCAGGAAGTAAAACACTTCCGCGCATGGGTCGAATCCATTCGACGCATGTGCGGGCAGATATGTCTGCTGGTTAGCGTACTAACCAGCAGACATGTCGGACGGATGGGTTCCCAGCAGACAGATTTTAAGGCATGCTTTAAAATCTGTCTGCTGGCAAAATCTGTCTGTCCGCCCGTACACACGATAAAACTTGTCTGCTGAAATGGTCCGTCGGACCGTTTCCAGCAGATGAATTTGATTGTGTGTACGCGGCCTAAGATTAGATGTCCAGCGCATCCCCTCCCCTTAAATTAGATGTCAAGAGTCACCCCATCATCAGAAGTTGAGTCCCCCACCCTCACTTACATCACAGTGCACCCCCCCTTTCCTTATGCTACGGCTGGGAAGAAGCTGGATGCATTGCTTAAAAGCAGAAAGTAAGGGTCTGGAGGAGGATGGCTGAAGCTCTCCTGCAGCTGCATGAGAGGTGCAAGGGCCACATGAAATGGCCTGGAGGGCCAGATTTGTCCTGCGGGCCTTGTGTTTGACACCTGTGCCTTAAAGGGTACTCTCCAATCAATATTGAAGAGCAAGCTTTGGAATTCGGATCTACTGCCCAAAACTGTTTTATTTTTTATTTTTATTTATTCAACCATTTCTATAGTGCAGGGGTATAAGCTATACACATATGAGCATAACTTTATCCATTGAATTAGGACAGAGGTCTCCAAACTACAGTCCATGGGCCAAATCCGGCCCTGTGCAAGATTGTATCCATTGTGCAGCCAGGGTAAGTGGCAATGCCCTCACGTGGGTCCAATGTGCTCTCACATAGGTCCTCATGTCGCGTCAGGTTCACTTCAAGTTACCACTGCTGTGCTGTCATCGTCCTTGTCCTTGAGTGCTAGGACAGTCAGCATCCTATCAACCCATCGTTTGCCCTAACCCATTGCTGACCTGCTCAGCCTCCTAGATCCCACCCTGCTGCTACATTCATGCTGTTAGTGTAAGATGAATGCAGACTCTGGTAAGGACCTTGATGTAAGGGGTTACTCTTATGGGGACCCTGATGTAAGGGGGTACTCTTATGGGGACAATTATGTAAGAAGGTACTCTTATGGGGACCCTGATGTAAAGTGGGGGTTCTCTGATGGGGATACTGATGATAGACAAGTCTTTGATGGCAACCCTGATGTAAGGGGGTACTCTAATTAGGAGCCTGATGTAAGGGTGTACTCTAATGAGGACCCTGATGTAAGGGGGTACTCTGATGGAGACCCTGACATAGGGAGGTACTCTGATGGGGACCCTGAGGTAAGGGGGACTCTGATGGGGATCCTGAGGTAAACAGGGCTCTCATGGGGAATGGCACTGGGGCTCAAGTGTCTATACTGGATCCTCTGTCCTCACTGCAGCTCGGTAATGTTGCCCTGCATACACAAGGCAGCATTATTCAGCCAGGGCAACATAGCTTTTTTGGTTGTTATAATGTAAGCGACTGCTTGCACCATAACAGCCAATGCCACCAGTTACCCAGAAACCACTGACTTTGTGTGCTCCAGCTGCCAGCATCCTAGGAACCAATGATGGACAGCTGTCCAAGCACCCTAGCAACCAAAGAGGAGGGGGTTGCAGAAAATGGTACGGCATCCAGCTTTTGATTGCTTTCAGGGGGGGTTCAGGAAAAATCAATATACTGTATATCAAAAGGCATCTCTAGATATGCAAAAAGTGTTAAATCATAGACCAATTAAAGTGCAATAAAGATAATACAACAAATAAATTAAGTGCTTGTGCAGCAAAGTCCATAAACTACTGGAGCCAGGCACGGTTTTGTTTCAGCCTGCTACACTGGAATAGTTGCTATTGTTGAAGCTGCAACTTTGTTTTTTTATTCTGCCCGTTTTTATGCTACACATTTTTGGCCCTATTTCCTAATATTTTAATAAAACCGGGTCTTTATGATGGATCTGTATTCATTTTAATTTCGATGGTGACATTGCATGGTGGATGAGAGGATCCCAGTGGAAGATTGGGACACCAGGTATTGTAATTTACTTGAGCGCTATCTGACCATTTATAATATAATAGTCCATTGGTTCTGGTAAGAGGCCTCCATGAGTGGTGACATACACTGGTGGAAGCACTTTTATTCTTTACAGGAAGTGAAAGTGTGAGGTCACTTTTATCCAAATACATGAACTTTTTTTTAACAATCAGTATTAATCAAGATATTCCTTAATTAATTTATGGACTTTGTTGCACAAGCACTTTATGCAATTTTTTTTTTTAACATCAAAGGTTTATTAAAGATAATGGTGCAGAACAAAGCAAAGCGTGGGCACATTACATACAGCCTTGTACTTAACAGTCAAATTAAAAGGGTTCAAATTCAACAGCAGTAGAGGTTCACATCTCTAGACATCTCTATCTTCACATGTTACGTCTCGAGGGACACATGGCGTGCAACAAATTTGGTACATTAAGTCAAAACAGTAATACAGAACATATCAGCACAGCCATCTGCAGTGTAGCAAACCATTATACAACCGCTTTGACTGCAAACAACTGTAGGTAAGAGCAACCAACAGTTTAAAAGATACAGAAAAGAAAAGAGAAAGAGAAGGTATGAAGGGAAAAGGGGGGGGAGATGACGCACCCAGTAGGCGACTCCTGACAGGTCAGAACCACAGGTTATTTTATCATCAGGTGGGTCCAGCCATATCCCAGTCATGGCCATATACAGTAGACGGACAGGTACCAGTATCACAGTTCATCTTCTCCAGTGCTTAACACATCAGTGAGTCAAATACGCTTGAGAATTTAAAGGCAAACCACGGAGACCACGTATCAAGATACCTCTCAGCGTCCTCTGTGGTCTGAGCATGGGTGTCTTCCATGTAACAGACCTCCGAGACCTTTCTCAGCCAGTCCTGTATGGACGGGGGAGTGACACTCTTCCATCTGAGAGGTATTAAGGATTTGGCCGCATTCAATAAATGCTTTGTCAAAGATTGTTGGTATCGTTTAGATGAGGAGTTAGTGATATGTAGCAGACAACATGCTGCAGAGAGGTCAAGTTTAGTCTCCGTGATCTGCCTCACCACCTCCCTAACCTTGTTCCAGAAGGGACTCAGAATCCTACACTCCCACCATATATGAATAAGGGTCCCCGTTTCTTCACCACACCGCCAACAAAGATCAGAGCAGTCCGGGTACCATCTTTTTAGTTTATCAGGCGTGGCGTACCAATGCGTCAAAAGCTTGTACGAGGTTTCCTGCATCTTGGTGCTAATTGAGCACTTGTGTGCCAGTTTGCAAGCTGTGGTCCACTGGGCGTCGGTAATATCCATACTCAGTGCACGTGACCAGGACTGGCGAAATCTGTTTACATTATCAATACAGGAATTTTGTAACCAAGCATAAGCAAGTGACGTCGCCTTGTTGCATTGGGAGCCCTCAATGCACACGGTCTCTAAATCTGTCTGTGTTCTAGAAAAGTCATGTGCTCTGGATGTGTTGGTAGCATAACTACGGACCTGGAAATATGTCCACCAGCGGAGTCTCGGAAGGCCATTGTCGTCTCTGATAGCAAGGAAGGTTTTGAACTGTCCCCCTCTAAAGCAGTCTCCCATCACAAGTGGGCGCCTATCCTCCGGCGTCGAAAGGGTGCCTTTCCCAAGACCTGGTGGAAAGTCAGGGTTATCTTTCACTGGGGACAAAGGTCCAAAGGTCGAAGTCAGATCAGTCTTATCGGCTATTTTATGGAACAGGCTGAGAGTGGTGCCAGTCAGGGGGTGTCCCTTAAGGTTTGATGTCAGATTCTTCCAGGACGTCCAAGGGGAGAACCTCAATCGAGACTGATTTATAGAGTCTTCGAGTGAGACCCAATCCTTAGAGGAGGTATGACAGTGCCAGTCAATCACCCTGGTCAGGTGTGCTGCTAGGTAATAATTGTAGAAATTTGGTAGGCCCATCCCCCCTCGATCCTTTGGCCTAGTAAGTAGTGAGAGTTTGATTCTCGATTTTTTATGGTGCCATAGGAATTGCAGTAGGGCCGATTGCAGGATGTTAAAAAATTTCTGCGGGATCTTAATCGGAAGTGTCCTAAAAAGGTACAATAGTCGCGGGAGGACAGCCATCTTCAAGATCGCCCCCCTACCAAACCAAGAGAAGTATCTAGTATGCCAGTTCTGCAAGTCTTTCCTGATTTCTAGCAATAGTTTGGGGAAGTTACGTTCATAGGTGGACGACAGTCTCGGAGTCAGCCACGTGCCTAAGTATTTAAGTTCCGTCGTGACCCAACGGAAAGGGCAACCAGATCTGGTCCTATTCAGGTTATCCCCTGTAAGGGAGATGTTCATAGCCTCCGACTTATCAAGGTTAATTTTGAGATTAGATATAAAACCAAAGTGTGTAAAGTGTCGCATTAAGTTGGGCACCGTAGTATGAGGGTTGGACAAGAAAAAAAGAAGGTCGTCAGCATAAGCTGCGATCTTATAGTCTGACCCTGCTACATCAAATCCCATCACTGCTCTGTCCTTGTTCACCATCCTGATAAACGGCTCTAAAGATAAAATAAAAAGTAAGGGAGACAGCGGGCACCCCTGTCTCGTCCCATTCGCGATCTCAACCCTGTCAGATAGCGTACCGTTAATTTTCAATTTGGCCGTGGGGTTATCGTACAGGGCCGCAATCCAGGACATCATGTGTGCACCTAGTCCTATGTGCCTACAAGTTGCCAGCAAATAGTCCCAGGCGACCCTATCGAAGGCCTTCTCCGCATCTGTAGACAGGAGAAGGCCTCCTAGGTCCCGACCCCCTGCCTCATGTATTAAAAGCAGGGCCTTTATCACATTGTCCCTTGCCTCCCTGCCCGGCATGAAACCCACCTGTTCTGGGCCAATAAGAGCTGGGAGGAAAGGGCGTATTCTGTTTGCCAGTACTTTTGCAAGGATCTTAAGGTCTAAATTCAATAAAGATATAGGCCTGTAACTGGAGCAAGCGGCCGGGTCCTTCCCAGGTTTAGGGACAACCGAGATGTGCGCCGCCAGAAACTCAGATGGAACTGGTCTAGGGGAGGACAAAGAGTTTAATGCTTTCAGAAGAGGGACAGTCAGGTGTTCACGAAACGTCTTGTAATAGATAGCTGTATAGCCATCAGGGCCCGGACTTTTCCCTGTCTTGAGTTCTTTGATTGCTAGCGCAATCTCAGACTCCGAAATTGACTCTTCAAGTGGGGTCAGTATGTCATTTCCCAGTGTCGGGAGGCCGCTATCACGGAGGTAATCTTGAATAACTTGAAACCTGTCGGAACCTATACCAGAAGGGTTGTGTGGTTTCGGCAAATTATATAGTTTCGTGTAGAACTGATGGAAGTGAGCTGCAATGTCATTCGTCCTCACGTCTAGGGTCCCCTCCTGTGATCTAATCCCTGCTATATGATTAGCGGCACCAACTTCCTTCAAAGCTCTAGCAAGGAACCTACCTGTCTTGTCCCCTGATTCATAGTATAGCTTTTTTCTAAAGAACAGGAGCCGTTTGGCCCTATCATTGAAAATTTGTTTTAACGTCCTTCGCGCTTCTAGCAAGTCCTCAGCAGACTCCACCGAAAGAGATTGCTTATGACGACTCTCTAGAGCGCGAATTTTGTCCGAGAGCCTCCTAACTGCCCGTTCTCGTTCTCTCTTTTTCTGCGCCCCCATTCGGATCAGTTCTCCTCTAAGGTGACACTTGTGGGCTAGCCACACCGTCATGGGATCCATGCCAGGCGTGGTGTTAAGCTGAAAGTATTCAACCATTTTAGCCGTTATCTGGGGGAGTAAGTCGGGGTCTGTCAGCAACGAAGAGTTCAACCTCCAAGTGTCTGATCTAGGGGGCAACATGCCCAGGTCAATTGATAGGGACACTGGAGCGTGGTCCGATAATGATTGGATACCAATGTGTGCACCCGTCATAACCTGGAGGTCCCTTTGAGTAACAAATAGGTAATCTAACCGGGAGTAGCGGTTGTGAGGGGCTGAGTGGAAGGTATAGTCCCTAGAGTCAGGATGAAGGAACCTCCAGGAATCCACCACAAGGAGGGAGTGTAGCAGCAATTTAATCTTTCTGAGGGCACGGTAAGTGATACAGGATTTCCCAGAGGAGGAATCCACCGCCGGTTCCAGAGGAAGATTAAAATCCCCTCCAAGTATGAGTATGCCTGTCGCGAAGCCCTTCAGTTCTCTAACTAACTTCTGGCAGAAAGTTACCTGCGATTTGTTGGGGAAGTACACATTAGCCAGAGTCACTATCTTGTCATGGTATGAACCTTTTAAAAAAACATAACGTCCGTCCGGGTCTGTCAAACATTCCGAGAGTGTGAATGGAGCGTTCTTACTAATCAGTGTCGTGACCCCTTTAGTTTTCGCTAAGTCATTAGTGGTGTGATATGCTGATGTGAAGAAGGAGTCAGTAAGTTTCTGTACCTGTCCAGTCTTAAAGTGGGTCTCCTGTAGGAATGCAAAATGTGGCTTACCCTTCTTTAACTCTCTAAGCACGGATGACCTCTTTTCGGGGACGTTCAAACCCCCAGCATTGTGCGAGATGACCGTAGGACATCTACCTAGGGAGGAATAAGCCATTTCCGTCACCTACGGAACAAGGTACAAAATGAGAATCCTGTGATTAGCCTACAGGTAATTCGTATCCGGGGAGTCACCCCTGAGTCACGTCTGAGTTTCCCCAAAAGGGGATCTAGCGTCAGGTATGGAAGAGTGAGCAGGTAGAAGAAGGGGAGAGAAAAGAAAAGAAGAAGAGGAAAAGAAAAGGAAAAAGAGCACGGTATGAAAAGAGAATGTGGTGGATTCAGTGGGTACCACCACAGCAAGAGGGAGTTATTGAACACCAGTGGCGGAATTTACTCCCGCCAACTAAATAAGTAGCGTGCCAGAGTCGGGCAGACCCCCACTCTGGCAGACTGTGTGGTGACGTGGGAGGCCCGCAGCCAAAACACCAGACACACTAACAGCAAAACAAAAAAAAAACAAAGAAAAGAACAAAAAACAAAGCACAAAAAATAGTAAATCACTAAATCTGTAGAAGTATCGCTGTGCACTAAGATAAGGAAATCGTGAGACACAGCCTCTTGATAGCTACAACATTCAGTAGGCCATCACAGATCAGGGACGACGTCAAACATTTTAAGACCATCAACCTGGTATCTTCTAGTATAGAATAAGTGAGGGAGGCGATGTGGCGGGGGAGGGAAGAGGAGGAGAGGACAGGGGGGGGGGAGGGATGGGGGGGAAGGGATGTGGGGGATGGGAAGGGGTGGGGGGTGTAGGGGGAAGGGAAGAAGGGAGAGGGAGAGGCAGGAAGAGAAGGGGAGGGGAAGGGTCAGATACTTCTCCTGTTGCTTAAGAGAAAAATAGTCATTTATCTCGGTTAACTGCAGAAGGAACAGGGGGTAACATAGTCCCGCTTCAGCCATGACATCGTCATAGCAATAAGTCATATCGCCCAATTGTGAAGTCAGCCACATGTTAGGACGTTAAAGATAGTCTACAGGATCGGGTCATGTAGAAACAGTTAAATCGGGAAGAAAGCCTCAATCAGACTTGAGCGACCTGGAAGGGGTGGCTCGGGTAGCTGCAGGGGTCCCCGCTTGTGAGCCGCTGCCTTGGCCATATCTCATTTTCTTGGGTACCTGCTTCTCCGGGGTAGAAAATGGGGATCCATTGCGGTTCCGGACCGGAGGCGGCAGGGAGAATTCCTGGTACCATTCCGGGAGCGTAATCAAGTCCATGTTCAAGGCTTCACAAAAAGCAGGAAGCTCAGAGGGGAAACGTAGTACGTGTTGTTTGCCGGCTGTCGTAACTACTAGAGCAAAGGGGAAGCGCCACGTATATCGGATATCCCTCTCCCTGAGCTTATCCAGCAGGGGGCGGAGGGCCCTCCTATTCTTCAGTGTTATTTGAGAAAGGTCCTGGTAAAGCATGATGTGCGCGCCATTAAAAACGATACGGTCATTGCTCCTTGCCTTCCTCATAATCTCCTCCTTGAGGGGGTAGCTCGCCAAGCAACAAATAATGTCTCTAGGGGGTGCATTATCAGGACCCCTAGCCCTGAGGGCTCTATGAGCTCTGTCAAATTCAATAGCCGAATCTTCCTGCCGTTCCAAAAGGCTATTGAATACTCTCTGGAGAGCTGGAATGATTTGGTCCGTATCAACAGTTTCGGGGACCCCCCTCACCCTAATATTGCTCCTCCTTCCCCTGTTATCAAGGTCTTCTAAGTGACGGTTCATCTCAATGAAATGTGTGGAGTGCGTTTCCACTACTTGGTCAAGTCTGGTTAATGCTCTGTCTCTCTGTTTGCCCCTGACCTCCACCTCCTCCATCTTGTCTGAGAGAACAAGGAGGCTAGACTTAAGGTCGGTGAGCGCCGCAGAGAACGTGGCTTTTATGTCTGCAGCAAACCCAGACATGTCTGCATAAGTGAGGGGTTTGTTCAGGCGCGTTCGGCTCCTACCTGAATCCTCCACAGCAGATTGGGAATCCTCGCTGAAGTCGTCTTCGTCTGCCTGCGAGCGCGCCATTTTGTGGCTGGGCACGTTGTCCCGCTCTGCTGTCTTGAAGCCAAACAGATCCTGGATGCTGCGGCTGGTAGGAGCCGTGGAACTTCTGCGGGATCTAGTGTGGGGTGTCTGGTGAGACAGTTTTCCCATGGCCCGAGCTGAATGAGCTGATTTTATGCTGTTGGCTGTGTCTTTTCACGGAGCTCCGTCAGTGTGCCTGCATCTCGGTCGCTCGCCAGGCCACCTATGCAATTTATTTACAGTAAAACCTTGGATTACAAGCAAAATTTGTTCCAGAAACATGCTTGTAATCCAAAGCACTTGTATATCATAGCAAATTTCCCCATAAGAAATCATGGAAACGCAAATGATTCATTCCACAACCACTCATTCATAGGTCCTTCAGTTTATAGTCCATATTAAAAGATTATAGCAATGTGATTGGTTGTGTAACCATAAAATGTCCATCCACAAATGGAAGCCTTCCCAAGGGGATTAGGAGCAAAACCCAGCGGGATCTACAGGGTATTAAAGAGAAGAGAGGCGCCTCTAAGTGTAGCAATATGTTGCTAAATGTTGTACCTTTGTAATGGATATTATCCCTGGTCCAATTCCAGAATACATGTTAAATTCTGCCACTAAGCCAAATTCATGTGGATGTGAGAGCATGCATGCAAAAGGGATCACACTGAAACACACTGATCAATACAAGTTCCTTCTCAACTTCAACAGTGCTTTATTGAGGGTCTCAGCCCCTTATATAAACAACGTGACATAAGCAAATGTCATCACATATGTGTGTATCTTATTGGCTCATCCATATATGGCCCTTTTCCTGTGACATCTGTTTTTGCCATGAGGAATTCCAAAGAGCTTTCCGCCATTTTCTTTACACAGTGGGAGAGGCAGGAAGGAAGGAGTAGAGGAGTAAGAGACATCTGTTTCTCATTTATCATAGGTTTCAATCAAGGGAAATACCACTGTCTTGTTACATGAATACTAACACACGCATAAATAAAATAAAAAAGGAAAGCAATATTTGAGTAGTTAAAAGAGAAAGATAACATAGAAATTTTATTTAGCTCCATCACACCTTCATTAAATGTAACCATTTTTCTACACTTGGAGGCGCCTCTCTTTTCTCTTATTTTCAGTTGTGACATGACGCTACTTGAATATCAAGACATCGCTTGTATATCAGGTCAAAATGTATTTAAAATATTACTCTGAAACCAAGGTTTTACTGTATTTGTTTTATTATCTTTATTGCACTTTACTTGGTCTATGTTTTTAACAATTTTTGTGTATGTTGCATTGCTTTTTGATATATTTAATGTGTAGCAATTTGTATCACAATTGTTTGGTGACTGCTTCATTTTTATGATTTTTTATATTTTTTGCGAATTTCTTTATACTTTATACCAGCAAAAACGACCACCTCAGGTGGCAAATAACCTAGGCTTTCTCCTGTATATGGGGTTTATTCAAGTAAAGTTCCTTTACAATTTTTTCTTATTCACAATTGTCCATTTTCTGAAGTAAAACACATTACATTTGCTGCATGAAATTACAATTCAATTAGAAATTCCATTCTTTCCTATGTGCCCTAGCTACACATGCCTCTAATAAGGAGCCCAGCAGGTACAAACTTTACTGAAGTTTTCTCTTTTGTAAACGTTTGTATTGTTGGCCACTTATATACAGGAAACAGATCTCATTCTTCATAAAATTAGGATATTTATTTGTGTAACAAGAAGTGTACCAGTTCCTGGTTCCTCATTGTACCACTAAACTCCAGCTGCTTCTTTAGTTCCCGGAGGTCACGTTTGATGAAAACTCTTCAAAAAAATGATGAAGTCTCCAGGCAGTCCGAACACTGGGGGAACACACAGGAGAAGATACAAAATAATAGACTGACCCCGTGTGAGAAGGAGCCTCTTGTTTTAAATAGCCAGCTCTCATTAATCATCCCGTCCATCTCCAGAACAATTACTTTGTAACGTGATTCAGAGCTAATTAATCGGCCTGCAATTCAGATTTTCAACAATGTATCCTGCGTGTTTCACAGGCCACAAACCGCTCCGACACACAGACGGGCTGCTGGCCTTCACAAAAGGCCTTTTGGGGGCCCTCTACCCAGTGCTACATTGATCAACTTAGAGTGCCTGTTGGGGGAGGAACCCAATAGAAAATGCAACAAAACAGCCACAAGTCAAGGCCTGTCTCTGAAGGGCCCTCCGCAAGTTCAAACACTCGATTGTTTCTCAGTCCTTGCTTACGTCTCCAGACAATGATGATGAATGCAATTTAAACTTGGCGTTTGAAGAAGTGGTCTTTCCCACGTATCAATAAGATGTTTACCTCTGCGATCATAACCGAGATCCACAGAGGTTGTCATTCTCCATATCTGAACATTTTGGCACGGACGTGTGTATTTACAGTATCTCACATAAGTGAGTACACCCCTCACATTTGTATTAATATTTTAATAAACCTTTTATGTGGCAACACTGAAGAAACAATGCTTTGCTACAACGTATAGTAGTGAGTGTACAGCTTGTATAAGTGTAAATTTGCTGTCCCCTCAAAAAAACTCAACACACAGCCATTAATGTCTAAACCTCTGGCAACAAAAGGCACCACTAATTGAAAAAGTCCAAATTGAGGCCAAAGTGTCAATATTTTGTGTGGCCACTATTTTCCAGCACTGCCTTAATCCTATTGGGCATGGAGTTCACCAGAGCTTCACAGGTTGCCACTGGAGTCCTCTTCCACTCCTCCATGATGACATCACTGAGCTGGTGGATGTTAGAGACCTTGCGGTCCTCCACCTTCCATTTGAGGGCGTCCCACAGATGCTCAATTGGGTTTAGGTCTGGAGACATGCTTGGCCAGTCCATCACTTTTACCCTCAGCATCTTTAGCATGGCAGTGGTCATCTTGGAGGTATTTTTGGGGTTATTATCATGTTGGAATACTGCCCTGTGGCCCAGTCTCTGAAGAGAGGGGATTATGCTCTGCTTCAGTATGTCACAGTAGAAGTTGGCATTCATGGTTCCCTCAATGAACTGTAGCTCCCCAGTTCCGGCAGCACTAATGCCACCCCAGACCATGACACACCCACCACCATGCTTGACTGTAGGCAATAAAAGCTGTACTTTGTTGTAGAATTTTCGTAAGTGGAGTAACCTCTTTATTTTCGATATGAGACTAACTTACTCGGAGGATTCACTCAAGAATCCATTCAGCTCATCCAAGTATTAGGCTTGTGGAAGGGGCCCGAGCCAGGCCTGTGGCAGAGGTCTGTTCCTCCCAGCAACCTAAGTGACACTTTGGCTGCCAGGCTCGTGACAGGAGTCTGTCCGGAGATGCTTCACCCACTCTGGCTAGAGTGGCGACAAACTGTGCTATTGATGAAAGCAGGCTTGCTTTCCCTATCCATCCTGGGCCTAATACTGCAAATGTTCTTCTTCTGATTCATCAACCTTTCCTATCCCACTTCGTGTTGATGTTGGCCTTGTTGGGCCTTGGAAATAAAGCATTTGAAAACTCCATTGCTGACTGGACATTCGCTCACTACATGTACTCACTAACATCATCCCTAGAGAAGCCACAGAGGGTAACTTAATACGCCGATCCCAAAAACAACCAGCGGCTCCTGAATGGGGTAGCGCTACATAAAAAAGGGCGATCATTTGTCTGATATTCACATCGTGTTTATGAGACTTAAGGAAGCACAGGTCCACAAGTTTTTCGAACTCTGGGAATCTTTCATTCAGACTTTGCCTACTGTTGCCCATCAATCTATAATACAATGTTTACAATAGATTCAGTGCTATCAAACCAGACTATTAACCAACAACCCTTCAATTGATCTTTTACTTGCCGCTTAAACTATATTTTATATTTTGTTTCTTGAGGACTTACCCCCATCCTCTAATTGGTACACAACCGACCAACAACCATCCACCCAACACACATGGCTTAGTGTCTACCACTAAACCCAGTACCTCCAGTTTAAATCAATAAATGCAGGTTATTAGACTTTTGGACAGATAGGTGCTGGAAACCAGTCTCCGCTATCCAGTCAATGCTTCCCCTCCACCCCACCCTGGCAGGCCTACCAACTTAGACACTACCTACTTCCCATAGCATCCATTACAGCTGTAACTTTGCCACCCACCTTTTTCAAACAAGAGGTTATCTCTACCACCACTATTAGGCAGAATCTTTCTGTGGCCCATGCTGTGCTGACTTCTCCTCCAAAGGACTACCTTCCCCATTCCTCACTGAGTGGAAAAAGAACTTGGACCTACATATGACACCAGAGCTTAGAGAGTTCATCTTCTTTTTCGTACATAAATCCTTGATTTCCTCAATGTTAAAATAATCTGGTTACAAGCTCCTAGCCCACTGATATAGAGTTCCAGTCAGATGCCACCGCATATTCCCAAATTTCAGTTCCAGCTGCTAGAGATGCGGCATGGAGTGAGGAATGTTATATTATATTTTCTGCTTGGATCCAACCTTTCTGGTGAGAGGTATGTACCCTAAACCACAACCTGGTTGGCTCGTCTTTAGAGCAGAACCCAGCTGTCTGTTTTCTGCACCTTAGCTCATGGTCCAAACAGAAGTTCCATCACTCCCTAGTGTGACTCCTTATCAATGAGGCATGGGCATATATCCCAGCGTTGTTGAAATCCCCGTCCACACCCACTATGCAACAGTGGATAAAGTCTGTGAATGACATCATGCATATGGTGGACATATTTCTCATCCTTGAGGAAACCAGAAACCCACTTCCGCAAGACATGGTTCTATTGGACCTAGTTTACTGTCTCTGAGAAATACAATGCACCCCTTGCACCCAGCGCCGTGCATCCTGATACGGATGAGCTCGAGTAGGAATATTAGATACTCTAGTTCTCAAGCCACTCACCCCCTCTCCCCATAAATTTGTTTCTCTCCCCCTTCAGGTCCCTCTGAATCTCCCCTTCCTTTTCTTTTACATCTCTCTGATCTTCCTTCAACCTCTATAAATATCTATAAAACTTCCTTGACGGAAAGTGTGATTTCCCCTCCTGCAGGGGATAAAAACTCTTGTTGGCACCCATAGGAAATTTTTCAGGCTGAAGCAACTCCAGTTGTCCTGATTGCAGCGAATTCCCAAGCCGGGTGTTTCTAGGTTTTTACAGCATCTTTCCCTTCTTTGGAACATTCTAAACCCAGATATGTTACACCTTGGTTATCATACCACCAATACTTTCAAGGACTGGTTTAAAGGGTTTGTAAAGGATTTTTTTTATCATAATAGCTTCCTTTACCTTAATGCAGTGCTGTTTTCATGTCCTCATTGTTTGTTTTTGCTCTCAAGTTGCTGTAATTCTTCTCTGATCTCCACACTTCCTGGTTGTCTGTTTCCTGATGACCACCGTACTGGGAGCTTTCTCCCTGTGGTCACTAATCAAGGAGGTGTGATTACTGTGTGTCTAGTTTCTAGTTTCATTTTCCAAACCATCACTGCTCTATGGCTCTGTATACTCTGTATAGCACAGAGGCAGGAAATAACATGCAAAAACAAACTAGATGGAAAAAACGAAACTAGAAACTACAGGTACATTATATGATTGATTTTTTATTTTTATTATTCTATTATTATTATTCTCTATACCCTGTAAACAGTCATTTCAGCAAAAAAAAAACTCCTTTAATGTACTATTGCCTATGGAGTATAGATCCCTTCTGTGTTTCTTTTTTTCCCCACACTTTACCACTATAAATCAATCTATCAAAAAAAAGAACACTATTATTCATCTATTACGAAACTGGCCAAATGTTGTGGCCACCTTTATTGTCAATCGCAATCGCATTGCAAATTAATACATTTAAAAATGTACACTATAAGGCCGCGTACACACAACCGAAAACCTCGTCGGCTAAACTCATCATTCCGCCCAACGAGGTTCTCGGCCGGCCGTCGAGTTCGTCGACCAGGCTGTCGAAAAAGGCATTGAGCCATTAGTCCCGATGGCCCGTCGAGCAAATAGAGAACCTGCTCTCTATTTTGGCTCGACGAGCTTCCCGACGGGACGCTCGACGAAAGTGTACACACGATCGAGCTTCTCGGCAGAATATGGATCCCAGCGAGCTTCTCTGTCGTGTGTACGGGGCCTAAAAGGTACTTTACTGCACTACAAACCTTCTATCCAACCTGTATGTTATTGCATTTTTTATTTCAAACATCAATTTGTCTATAGGAATTACTATCATTTTCATTTGAGCCTTGGTGAATGAGGATTATCAGCCCCCGAAACACGCTGGTTACTTTTTTATCTTCTTGCTGTCACAATAAATTAATATGGACTCTTAAAGTGATATAAACCCTCACATATACCCAGTGAAGTGAACAACCTCAGATGATACACAGAGATGAAACAAATCTCCCTATATAAGTTTTACTTGTATATCATCTGTGTATATCCTTTAGAAAGTGCATGTCCTGTTAAAGTTTTTCTCTTCCTGTTTAGCGCTGGGAGTGGATTATTGGCATACAGCCAAGACAGCTGATTGGAGGAAAGGCAAGGACATGGATTACTGGAACCATGTCCTGTGGTCTGATGAGAACAAGATAAACGTATTTGATCCAGATGATCTCAAGCGTGTGTGGTGGTAACCAGGTGAGAAGTACAAAGACAAGTGTGTTTTACCTACAGTCAAGCATGATGGTGCGAGTGTCATGGGCTGGGGCTGCGCAAGTGCTGCCGGCACTGGGGAGCTACAGTTAATTGAGGGAACCATGAATGGCAACATGTACTGTGATATACTGAAGCAGAGCATGATCCCCTCCCTTCGGAGACTGGGGCGCAAGGCAGTATTCCAACACGATAATGAGCCCAAACACACCTTCAAGAGGACCACTGTCTTGCTAAAAAAGCTGAGGGTAAAGGTGATGGACTGGCCAAGCATGTCTCCAGACCTAAACCATGTTGAGCATCTGTGGGGCATCATCAAACGGAAGGTGGAGAAGCGCAAGGTCTCCAACATCTACCAGCTCTGTGATGTCATCATGGAGGAGTGGAAGAGGACTCCAGTGGCAACCTGTGAAGCTCTGAGGAACTCAATGCCCAAGAGGGTTAAGGCAGTGATGGAAAATAATGGTGGCCACACAAAATATTGACACTTATGCGTACACATGACCATTTTTCATGACGAGAAAAATGCAATTTTTTAAATGTCATTAAAACGATCGTCTGTAGGCTCCAGAGCATTTTTCTCGACGTAAATAATTGCCATTAAAAATTTAGAACATGCTCTAAATTTTCGCGTCATTTTTCACGTTGTCGTTTTTCACATCATGAAAAATGATCATGTGTAGGCTTTAACGACAGGAAAAAACACGCATGCTCAAAAGCAAGTTAGGAGAAGGGAGGGCTCGTTCTGGTAAAACTAGCGTTTGTAATGTAGATAGCACATTCATCATGCTGTAACACACTGAAAAGCACGAAGACTGAAAAACGTGAATCGTTTCTCACCAAACTTTTACTAACACGAAATTGGCAAAAGCAGCCGAAAGGGTGACACCATCTGAATGAAACTTCCCCTTTATACAGTGCTGTCTTAATGAGAAGGCACACCTGGGCACTGGCCAGAGGCCCCAGGTGCATGGGGGGGCCCCTGCACTTTCCCCAAAGCAGCTGGTCCTTGAGCCCACGCTGCCTCCGAAATTGGGGGCCCCATTATGGCACTGAGAGTGACAGATGGAAGTCTGCCTCCTACCTACTTAATGTCTGTTTACCTGCACTGTCATCATTGTAGGGGCCCCAGAGCATTACTTTGCCCAGGGGCCCATGATGCTATTAAGACAGCCCTGCCTTTATAGTGCCTTTGTACGTGTTGTACGTCACCCACCGCGTTTTGCTCCAGCATTTTTTTTTCATGATTGTGTGTAGGCAAGGCAGGCTTGACAAGAATCACGTCGAGAAAAACATAGGGCCAGATTCAGAGAGCGATTACGCCTGTCTAACTGGTGTTAGACTGGAGTAATTTCAAATTACGCGCGGTTTTTAGCTAGTTGCAAACTGCGGGCTTCAATTCGACTGGATTACGTGTTTGTACGCCTTCGGATCTACGCTGCAATAAAAATGCGGCCACTGGGTGGACTTCCCGTCGCTTTCCGCGTTGGGGTATGCTAATTAGCTTTTGCCGGCGATCCCAGAAATTACGATCTTCAATCGCAATCTCTTACGGCATCTTTAGTCATCTTTTTTTTACGTAACACTATACCAGCTTTTTGCTGGTCTAATATTAGACAGCCCATGTTAAGTATGGCCGTCGTTCCCACGTCGAATTTCTAAGTTTTCTGACGTCTTTTATTATTTTTTACGTAAGTCGTCCGGGAATAGGAATGTTCGTAAACGACGCTACTCAAACAACGAATGACGTAACAACGTGATTTCGCGCAATGCACGGCGGGAAATTTCTGAACGGAGCATGCGCAGTTCGATCGCCGCGGGGACGCGCTTAATTTAAATGCTTCACGTCCCCCAATCGCGTATTTCGATTACACGGCGAGAAATAGACTACGCCGCCGTAGCGTACGGGCAAAAATCTACCAGGATTCGGTGTAGAGCCTGGTGAAATACGGCAGCGTAGAGTATTTCGATTACGCAGCGCAATATTAAGTGTATCTGAATCTGGCCCATAGTTTTTTCTAGGACAAGAAAAACGGCCGTGTGTACGCAGCATTAGGGCCCAATTTGGACATTTTTACTTAGCGGGAACTCACTTTTGTTGCCAGTGGTTTAGACATTATTGGCTGTGTGTTGAGGGGACAGCAAATTTACAGTTATACAAGCTGTACACTCACTCACTATTTTACATTGTAGCAAAGTGTCATTTCTTCGGCAATGTCACATGAAAATGTAAAATAAAAAATTTGTGAGGGGTGTACTCACTTTTGTGAGATACTGTATACATTTTAAATGTGTAGTTGTTTCTTTATTTTGGCCTTTTGGACAATATTTGAGCCAATCAAACTCTAGCAGTGGAAATTGACAGTTCTGAACATATACAAAAATGTCACGATGACATTTCACCTGTAATTTCTACCATAATGAGGGTAGGGCCACCTACAGTAATTCACTGTCGGTCCCAGTACAATTATTACAGACTGTTCCGTTTTTTGGTGCTGTGGGTAATTTTACATGGAACTTACTGTAGTGTTCTGTCTTTGGCCTTATCATTGCAGGAGCCCTCTCTACACTGGCGGCATTGCTAGCTTGTCCTGACAGGCATAATTGGTATTCTGGGGGTGTCATACTTTTGATTGAGTTTTATGCTCTGGGAATTCTCACCGCCGACAATACGCACACAAGTTATTCAGAATGAAAATAAGTTATTTGAGCTGCAGCATGACAAAATCTCATTATAATGGTCTATTATGGCTAAGTAATTTGTCTTTATGCTAAGAGTATCTCTAAGTGCCGGAACTTGATGTCCTGAATCGGAGCCCCCTGGGGAGAATAGGAGACACTGCCAAGTCTGCCACTGACAACTGGACTGTGTGACAGCATGACATAACTGTCCCTAATCAAAGTGCTAAAAGGAAACACACATCTATCTATCTATCTATCTATCTATCTATCTATCTATTTATCCATCCGTCCGTCCGTCCGTCCGTCCGTCCGTCCGTCTATCTATCTATCTATCTATCTATCTATCTATCTATCTATCTATCTATCTATCTATCTATCTATCTATCTATCTATCTATCTATCTATCTATCTATCTATCTATCTATCTATCTATCTATCTATCCTTTTGCCCTAACCTTATGTGCCTTGTTTAGTACCATGCTAACGCTTAAAGGGTTTGTAAAAGATTTTTTTTAATCTAAATAGCTTCCTTTACCTTAATATATATATATTGATGAAAATAAATAATAAGAATAAAACAAAAATAAACTTAAAGGTAACATATTCATATTTTTTTCAAAAGGATTGGTATTCCATTTGTTTGTTGGTTGTCTTTTTACCAGATTTTTTTGACAAATAGCTTGTTTTATATTGAATATTTTTTTTCTTTTTAACCCCTAGTGCAGGGGTGTCAAACTGGTGGCCCTCCAGCTGTTGCAAAACTACAAGTCCCATGAGGCATTGCAAGGCTAACAGTTACAAGCATGACTCCCGCAGGCAGAGGCATGATGGGACTTGTAGTTTCGGAACAGCTGGAGGGCCGCCAGTTTGACACCCCTGCCCTAGTGTGTCATAGAGGGTATTTAATATATTTCTTAATTGATAAATGGTATAGCTTCAAAGTAAATTAAAATAAAGTTGATCCTTATCAGTTTTTCTAAAAAACACATATACAGTATTGTATCCATACAAAAACCTCTATAATTATTAATTTAAAAAAATATATAATTATTATGAGTTATGAATTAATTGTAGGTTTCTTATATAAAAAATGAATTGAAAATGTTATATATAAATATATAGTGCTACACATACCTGCAATATACTAAAATACTTGATGAAAATAATTATATCTGCCATAAATATATAGTGCTACACATACCCACATATATATAATTAAATAGAAAAATTATATATATATATATATATATATATATATATATATATATATATATATATACACATATATATATATATATATATTTATATACATAATTAAAGGTTACCAGATTATTATTTTTTTGACAAATAGCTTTTTATATTGAATATTTGTTTTCCTTTTTAACCTCTAGTGTGTCATAGAGGGTATTTACTGTAATATATTTCTTAATTGATAAATGGTATAGTTTCAAAGTAAATTCAAATAAAATAGATTTTTATCAGTTTTTCTAAAAAACACATATACTAGTGTGTTGTATCCATACAAAAACTTCTATAAATATTAATAAAAAAAATGATAAGTAAGTATTATGAGTTATGAATTAATCAATTAATTATCAATTAAAAATTGAAATTTTTAAATATAAATATATAGTGCTACACATATCAGCAATATACTAAAATACTTGATGATAATAAGTACATCTACCTACTAATAAAAGAATAATAGTAATATATTGGATATCAATAAGGGAATGTATTTTTTTTTGCATCTTTTATTTATAACAATTTTAAGGCTACAGAATTAATTTTGGCCACATACAATCCAAATAGGATGTATGTAAACAAAGAAGCAAAAATTGCATAGAAGTTAATGATGCCATCCTGTTTAGTGATATCATCAATTTGTGTAAGGCAGTGCAAATTTACACTGACTAGTATGCTCAAAAAATGTACCAATCCACTTTCAACACAATGAAGCAGACTGCACTGGCATAAACGTTCCAGGAGATGGGGAGAAGGGGAGTTGTAACTGTGATTAGATGATGGTACTATCCTCCAACTCCTCATTGAGTCCCCCCGGACTCGTAGAATTCAAGGTGAATATCCAAAAGGTTTCTCTATGACATAATTGTGAGAACCTCCCACCTTCAGGTACTGTAGCTGCATTGAAATGGCTTCTATACCAAACAACTCCAAACCACTGGTACTCTCATTGTGGTGAGTGCTGAAATGACGTGGCACACTATGTTTGGTAACAACCTTCTCGATGAACCTCCAGTGTTCACCAAATCTGGTACGCATTGTTCGAATGGTGTGACCCACATAGCGTAAGGCACAAGGACATCTCAACCCGTACACCACATATTGTGTCCCAGACATAATGAATGAAGTTATTTAGAAATTTTTTCCATTGGAATCCTTAAAATTCTTTCTGTCCATGTTTTATAAATAAAAACGCTATACAATTGTTTTTTTTTTTTTTTTTTTTACATCTGAACGTACCTCGGATTTTAAACATAGAGGGAATATAATTTATTTGGGGGTTTACTCCTTTAATATTACTTGGTGCTATACGGTTCTTAATATTTTCCTAATATTTTGTTTCAGTCTCCCGTTGATCACTGAGCTGCAAGGAGTGTGGAGTTGGATAGACCTTTGTATTAAAGGATCAGTAAAGGAAATGTTTTTTAATGCTAAATAGCTTGCTTTACCATATAGCAGTCCTGCTTTCATGTCCTCCATGTCCGTTTTTGCTTAGAAGTTGCTGTAATCCCTTGCTGAACTCCACACTTCCTGCTTGTCTGGCTCCTTATAAAAAAACTCATGGTAGCTTTTCATTGTGGTCCATGATAAAGAAGATGTGATTACTATGGGCCAGATCCACATACAAATAGATTGGCGCAGTGTATCAGAGATACACTACGCCGCCGTACCTTACCTGGCTTAAAATCGAATCCTGGAAGAATTTGCGCCGTAAGTTACGGCGGCGTAGTGTATTTCTGGCAGCGGAATTCAAATCGGCAAATAGGGGGCGTGATTCATTTAAATGAAGCGCGTCCCTGCAGCGATCGAACTGCGCATGCTCCGTTCAAAAATTTCCCGCCGTGCATTGCGCTAAATTACGTCGCAACGACGTTATTTTTTTTGACTAGCGTAAATTACATACATTCCTATTCACGGACGACTTGCGCAAAAATAAAAAAAATAAAAAAAAATTTGACGCGGGAACGACGGCCATACTTAACATGGCAAGTCTAACTATAGGCCGGATAAAAGCAGCTTTAACTATACGCCGGAAAAAGCCGACTAGAGACGCCGTAAAAGATTGCGACAGCCGCACTTACGTTCGTGGATCGGCGGAAAAAGCTCATTTGCATACCCGATGCAGAAAACGACGTGAATGCCACCCAGCGGACGCCGAAGTATTGCATCTTAGATCCGAACGCGTGCAAAGCGTACACCTGTCGGATCTAACCCAGAAGCCGTCGTATCTTGGTTTGAGGATTCAAACTAAAGATACGACGCGGGAACTTTGAAAGTACACCGGTGTATCGGTAGATACGCCCCTGCATTGCCATGAAATGAGATTTGCCATGGAATGAGATGGTCCGCCTCCATCCCATTCTATTGGCTCACTCATGTCACGTGACATATTTAAACGTCAAGTATTGACGCAAACATCAGTCACAGCTAGGCTATCATAGGGAGAGGATCTCCTCTCCCTGTGATTGCCCGATAGCGCTGTCAGCAGCATGCCTCCCGCCAGCGCTAAGTACACCCCGCGCCCGCAGCTCTTCCCCGGAGGCAGACACGTCAGCAGGAGACAGCACAGCAAGGAGAAGGAGGGGGCTGGGAGAGGGAGGATGGAGGGATGGGATTTGCTGCTGGAGTATGGGGGGGGAAGCAGAGCCTGGGGGGGACTACAAGTACCAGCTGCACCTTTCTGTCTACTCTACCTACTCTACCAGAAATGTGCAGCTGGTACTTGTAGTCCTCCAGGATACATAGATCTGCTCATTATAATATTATATAACAGCAGTAGATATATGTAATATATATGTAGAGAAATTAGAGATCTCTGACTGTATAGGTAGAGTAGACAGAAAGGTGCAGCTGGTACTTGTAGTCCCCCCCAGGCTCTGCTTCCCCCCCATACTCCAGCAGCAAATCCCATCCCTCCATCCTCCCTCTCCCAGCCCCCTCCTTCTCCTTGCTGTGCTGTCTCCTGCTGACGTGTCTGCCTCCGGGGAAGAGCTGCGGGCGCGGGGTGTACTTAGCGCTGGCGGGAGGCACGCTGCTGACAGCGCTATCGGGCAATCACAGGGAGAGGAGATTCTCTCCCTATGATGGCCTAGCTGGATCCTCTCCCTATGATAGCCTAGCTGTGACTGCGAGCACGGGGGACGGGGAAGAGCTGCGGGCGCGGGGTGTACTTAGCGCTGGCGGGAGGCACGCTGCTGACAGCGCTATCGGGCAATCACAGGGAGAGGAGATTCTCTCCCTATGATGGCCTAGCTGGATCCTCTCCCTATGATAGCCTAGCTGTGACTGCGAGCACGGGGGACGGGGAAGAGCTGCGGGCGCGGGGTGTACTTAGCGCTGGCGGGAGGCATGCTGCTGACAGCGCTATCGGGCAATCACAGGGAGAGGAGATCCTCTCCCTATGATAACCTAGCTGTGACTGATGTTTGCGTCAATACTTGACGTTTAAATATGTCACGTGACATGAGTGAGCCAATAGAATGTGATGGAGGCGGACCATCTCATTCCATGGCAAATCTCATTTCATGGCAATGCACCGGCGTACTCTCTCTCTGGATCTGGCCCTATGTGTCTAAAACTCCTCAGATTCATTTTAAAAACAAACACTGCCCTGTGTTTGTTTGTTTTTGTTCTGTGGGCACTCCTGTCAGCTAAGAACAGGAAACAAAAGCCCTGTACACACGATGGGATATCTGATGGAATCTAATCCGATGGATTTTCTCGTCGGATATTCGATGAAGCTGACTTTCATCAGTCTTGCCTACACACCAACATGTAAAACACTATGAAAAAATGCTTCCGAGCATGCGTCGACTTGATTCTGAGCATGCATGGATTTTTGACCGATGGACTTCCACACAGACGATCGTTTTTTTCTCCATAGGAAAATTTTAAAACATGTTCTATTTTTTTTCATTGATTAAAAACAAACCGATGGGGCCCACACACGATTGGTTTGTCCGATGAAAACGGTCTGTTTTCATCAGACAAACCGATCTTGTGTACAGGGCTTTAGGCTACAATTCGCACAGGCTCACCAAAATTGGGCTATAGAAGATTGGCAAAAACGTTGCCTGGTCTGATGAGTTTCGATTTCAGCTGCGACATTCAGATGGTAGAGTCAGAATTTGGCATAAACAAGATGAAACCATGGATCCATTCTGCATTGTATCAACTGTTCGGGCTGGTGGTGGTGTAATGGTGGGGGTGATATTTTCTTGGCACACTTTGGGCCCCTTAGTACCCATTGGGCATTGTTTAAATGCCACGGCCTACCTGAGTATTAATGCTGACCATGTCCATCTCTTTATGACTACAGTGTCCCCATCTTCTGATGGCTCCTTCCAGCAGGATAATGCGCCATGTCACAAAGATCCAATCATCTCACTACTGGTTTCCTGAACATGACAATGAGGTCCCTGTACTCCAATGGCCTCCATAGTCACCAGATCTCATCCAATAGAGCACCTTTGGGATGTGGTGGAATGGGAGGTTCACATCATGGATGTGCAGTTGACAAATCTGCAGCAACTGTGTAATTGTATCATGTCACTATGAACAAAAATCTCTGAGGAATGTTTCCAACACCTTATTGATCTATGCCAGTGGTCTCCAAACTGCGGCCCGAGGGCCGGATGCAGCCCTTTGCCTGCCTTTATCCGGCCCTTGGGACACTATCCCTCCCACTGATACGAGACACTATTCTGCCATCTGACACCGACAATGGAGCATCATTTCCCCCACTGACACAACTAATAGAGCACTATTCCTCCCTATGATACCAGCAATGGGGCACTATTCCTCCCTATGATACCAGCAATGGGGCACTATTCCTCCCTATGATACCAGCAATGGGGCATTATTCCTCCCCCTAATACTAGATGTTTGCTAACAATGATGCCAGGAAAATTTCCACTCCCGCTGGCCAAAGTCCGGCCCTTGAAGAGTCTGAAGGACAATAAACCGGCCCTTTGTTTAGACCCCTGATCTATGCCATGAAAAATTAAGGCAGTTCTGAAGGGAAAAGGGGGTCCAACCCAGTACTAGCAAGGTGTACCTAATAAAGTGGCCGGTGAGTGTATACCTATTACAGATAAAGATTTCCACTGCTCTCGGCCCATTGCAGTCCAAGCAGAGGTTAGCCATTGTTCTAGAGGAAGGAGAACACTAAACTGCACCACACCTATTGCATTGTCTCCTAAGACCCATCTTTCAAAGTCTAAACACACGAGCCGGCCTCTCACAATAGCTTCTAACAGATCCATTGTGGTGAAGTTGGCAGGTTTTGGATTTGGTGTCAGGCAGACGGTTTATATGTAACAGCTGAATGGATTTTCATAAAAGAAGCCAGCTTCAAAAAGGTTCTCAGCATCTCCCTCCACCATTGGCACACGTAAATGAGTTCCTGGGTGGCCCAAGAGTCATTGCTTCTAAATGAGCAGATTCATTGAACACTACAGTTATTAAAGGGGTGGTAAAGGTACAATTTTTTTTTCCTAAACAGCTTCCTTTACCTTAGTGCAGTCCTCCTTCACTTACCTCATCCTTCCATTTTGCTTTTAAATGTCCTTATTTTTTCTGAGAGATCCTCACTTCCTGTTCTTCTGTAACTCCACACAGTAATGCAAGGTTTTCTCCCTGGTGTGGAGTGTCCTGCTCACCCCCTCCCTTGGACTGCGGGAGAGTCAGGATGCCCACTAACACACAGCTCCTTTCTCTATCTGCAATGTAGAGAGCGTCCTGACTCTCCTGAAGTCCAAGGGAGGGGGCGAGCATGACACTCCACACCAGGGAGAAAGCCTTGCATTACTGTGTGGAGTTACGGACAGAAGAACAGGAAGTGAGGATTTATCAAAAGAAATGACAGGGGGGGTTTGCGCTGATTGTTTATTAGCGCAGCCCCCCTCGGATGCCCACACCGGACCACCAGGGAAGCCCACACTGGACCACCAGGGAAGGGGGCAGTAAAAAAAAAAAAGAGAAAGAAGCCAATCAGTGCCCACAAATGGGCACTGACTGGCAACATGGGCACTGGGATAAACAAGTGATGCCCAGTAATGCCCTCAGTGTCCATCAGTGCCACCCCTCAGTGTCCATCAGGTCCACCTCTCAGTGCCCATCCATGCCCATGCCCAGTGCTCATCTATCAGTGCCCATCTGTGCCACCCATAAGTACCCATCAGTGCCACCCATGAGTGCCCATCAGTGAAGCCTATGAGTGCCCAGTTCCGCCTATGAGTGCCCATTAGTGCCGCCTATGAGTGCTCATCAGTGCCACATACCAGCATTGCCTATCAGTGCCGCCTATCAGTGCCTATTACTGCCGCCATATCAGTGCCCGTAGTCGAAGAAGAAAACTTACTTATTTAGAAAAAAATAACAGAAAAAAATAAAAACTTAATTTTTTTTCAAAATTTTGGGTATTTTTTCAGTTGTTGCACAAAAAAAAAAATCGCAGAGGTGATCAAATACCATCAAAAGAAAGCTCTATTTGTGGGAATAAAATGATAAAAAAATTGTTTGGGTACAGTGTAGCACGACCGCGCAATTGTCATTCAAAGTGCGACAGTGCTGAAAGCTGAAAATTGGCTTGGGCAGGAAGGTGCGTAAGTGCCCGGTATGGAAGTGGTTAATGACCCCACACCACTAAGTCTATCATTAAACATCTAGTACCACTTGGACCTTGAAGAAGGGGTAACACCCCGAAAGCTTGCCCTGAAAAATTATATGTTAGTGCAAATAAAAAAAGTATCACGGACAGAACTCGATTTTCTTTGTCACAATTGCACTAATACGGCTACAATCACGTCAAGTATGAAACATCTACAACGACTAAATCTTGGCGCTTGCAATTCAGAATTCTATGACTCGGTTTTGCCATATTGCCATGTTGTATTGAATTTAGGGAACCGATTATGTGCCCTTGCAATTCTTCTTTTTACCAATTCGATACCGGCCACTTTCACCCCCTTTCCTGCCCAGACCAATGTTTAGTTTTTAGTGCTGTCACAAAACTGTACCCAAATGACATTTTTATAATTTTTTGAGACAGATAGAGCTTTCTTTTGGTGGTATTTAATCACCATTTGTTTTTTTAATTTTTTGCTAAACAAATGAAAAAATTAAATGTTCTTAGTTTCTTTTATAAAATACATTTTTCTTCTTCACTGAAGTGCACTGATGAGACTGCACTGAAGTGCACTGATGAGACTGCACTGATGGGCACTGATGAGGTTGCACTGATGAGGTTGCACTGATGCCCACTGATGATGCTGCACTGATGGGCACTGATTAGACTGCACCGATGGGCGCTGATGAGACTGCACTGATGAGACTGCACTGATGGGCACTGATGAGGTTGCACTGATGGCCAGTGATGAGCATTAAGGAAGCTACATTGATGTGCACTGATGAGGCTACACCAATGAGACAGCATTAATAAGCTACACTGATGGGCACTGATTGGAACTGATGAGGCTGCACTGATAATTAAGTCACTAATCACTAATGCAAAAAAAATTAAAATACAGCCATCACATCTAAGAATTGGTTAGCTGCAATATATTGAATGTTTGCTTTTGGGTTTAATACCACTTTATCTTTTGCCCATTCTATCCAAAACTAAAAGAGTTTTGGGCGGAGATGAACTTCAACTCTGGCTAATCTGCATGTTTGTCCCAGACCAGCAACTCTTAGGCCCCTTTCACATTTATACGACTTGTCCCACGATTTTGTACTGCAAAATCGTATGACAAGTCAATCTCCATGATTTTCAATGAACACCATTCATACTGGCACGACTTTAAGTAGTGCCGACTTCAAAGTAGTTCCTGCACTACTTTGGTCCGATTTTGATGCCACTTACGCAGGCATTCATTGAAATCGCGGCCGCGAATCGCGGCAAAAGCACGGTAAAATCGCGCAACTTTGAAGTCGTACAAGTGTGAAAGGGACCTTAGGCCGCGTACACACGATGAGACATGCCCGAGGAAACATGTCTGACGGACCGTTTTCATTGGACCAGGCTGAAGTGGTCTGATGTGTGTACACACCATCGGACCAAAATCCCCTCGGGCCAGAGCGCGGTGACGTAGAACACAACGACGTGATGAAAAAACGAAGTTCAATGCTTCCAAGTATGCGTCGACTTGATTCTGAGCATGCGCAGGATTTTTGTCCGCTGATTTCGTGTACTAACCATCGAACATATCCGACGGACCGGTTTCCAGTGGACAGGTTTCTAAGCATGTGTAGAAACTTTTGTCCGCTGGAAAACGGTCGGATAGGCCGTACACACGATCGAACATGTTTCAGCGGACATGTTCGATCGTGTGTACGCGGCCTAAGTATTGAAGCCAGAGATAGAGAAAACAGCTAACTAGCATTATTAGAAGACGTGCAGCAATAACGGCAGCCTTCCTGTTTCTTCAAGTACAAGATCATTTTACCCACTTCAGCCCCGTAAGAATTGGCTGCCCAATGACCGGGCCATTTTTGCGATTCGGCACTGCGTCGCTTTAACTGGCAATTGCGCGGTCGCGCGACGTTGCACTCAAACAAAACTGGCGTTCTTTTTTTTTTCCACAAATAGAGCTTTCTTTTAGTGGTATTTAATTTTTGCACTATAAACAAAAAAAGTGAGACAATTTTGAAAAAATATATATTTATATTATCCCCAAAAAACTTAAAAAAAAACACAATTTTTTTCCCTTAGTTTAGGCCGATACGTATTCTTCTACATATTATTGGTAAAAATCACAATAAGCGTTTATTGATTGGTTTGCGCAAAAGTTATAGCGTCTACAAAATAGGGGTTGTTTTTATTATACTTTTTTTTTTAATAGTAATGGCGGTGATCTGCGATTTTTATCGTGACTGCTATATTGTGGTGGACACATCAGACACTTTTAACACTATTTTGGGACCATTGTCATTTATACAGCGATCCCTGCTTTAAAAATGCACTGATTACTGTGTAAATGACATTGGCGGGGAAGGGGTTAAGTGTGTCCTAGGGAGTGATTCTAACTGTGAGGGGGCTGGGCTACCAGTGGCATGACAGTGATCACTGCTCCCGATGACAGCAATAGATCACTGCCCTGTCACTAGGCAGAACATGGAAATGCGTTGTCAACACAGGCATCTATCTCCCCATTCAGCCGCTCTGTGACACGATCATGGGACATCAGAAGAAATCGAGTAAGTGGGTCCCGCGGGCACGGTCACAAAGCTTGCGGCGGGCACATGCGCCACCAGCAGAGCGCGCCCGGTAGGCGGCAGATTTAAAGCAACATACAGGTACGTTGCTTTGCCTGCCCGTGCCAATCTGCCAATGTATATATATGTGAGGCAAGTGGTTAAAGTGAATGTTGCTATGACAAAAATAAATAAAAAATACCAATGCCATCATGTTAAAGAATATGAGAAGTACTTACCTATCCATTGGGCGGTGAGTCCAATCCTTGCTCTATTGCATAGCTGTAGGTGCGGCTGCTGTCCAATACTTCTTGGTGTGTCAGATAACATGTCCCCTGCTGCACACTGTGGTTTCACCCATTGACTGCTATGACATTACCGTGTCCTGTTGTGATGTAGTGGGTGAAACCACAGCACAGGTACATACAATCTAGGACCAGGGGCGGACTGATAACTCGTGGGGCTCCCGGGCAATAGGAGATTATGGGGCCCCCAGGCAATAGGAGATTATGGGGCCACCGGGCAATAGGAGATTATGGGGCCACCGGGCAATGGGAGATTATGGGGCCACCGGGCAATAGATTATGGGGCCACACAGTATACACATACAGTATACATACATAGACACACAATATACAAAAACACAGTATACAAACACACAGAGTACACATACACACACTGAAAAGGTACTGGAGAGGCGGGTCAGCTATAATCCTGTGATTTTTTTGAAAACACAGATTTTTACATACTGTCCCTGGTTTTACTGAGGCTGGCAACCCTGATGGGGCCCCTTAGTGGCATGGGGCCCTCGGGCAGTGCCCGAATGGTCGGTCCACCCCTGTCTAGCACACCTGGAAGCATGGACTAGACAGATAAATACAAAATAAATTATTGTAGGGCCTTATTCAACATTTTGTATCTTAGGAACAGGAAAGCTTAAATGTTGCTTTATATTAATTTCCTACTTGCCAAGGTCCATTGTGCCATTTCCCCATACATCAGATTCCATTTATAAAATAATACAAAGCCCCAATAGCTGTAGGTCAGTGATGGCGAACCTGTTTGAGCCCGAGTGCCCAAACCGCGACGCAAAACTAACATATTTTCTTCAAAGTGCCAACACAGAATTAAACCTGCCAGCGTCTCGGTACAGACGATGGGACTGATCATCCCTCTGAATGAGCCCTAAGGAACCAAAAATAATGCAGAATGCACTGTGCAATATGCACTCACCTAAATGACCACTGCACTCAACTACATGACCACTGCACTCACCTACATGACCACTGCACTCACCTACATGACCACTGCACTCACCTACATGACCACTGCACTCACCTACATGACCACTGCACTCACCTAAATGACCACTGCACTCACCTAAATGACCACTGCACTCAACTACATGACCACTGCACTGACCTACATGACCATTGCACTCACCTACATGACCACTGCACTCACCTACATGACCACTGCACTCACCTAAATGACCACTACACTCAACTACATGACCACTGCACTCACCTACATGACCACTGCACTCACCCACATGACCACTGCACTCACCTAAATGACCATGGTCAGCCAGGTTATTACAAACTCGATAATGTCCAGATTTTATAAAGTGCAATGAATCATCTGAGATTATTCAAAACTCATCTCCATGCTCATTTTTTCTCATAATGTGTTGTATGTGTACTTTGCTCCAGCGCTGCGTAAAGACCGATGAAGTACTTTTTGTGGCTTTTTTGTGGCTTCCAGTGGAAGAATTCTACTGGGCCCTGTAGAATCCTTCTACTGGAAGCCACAAAAAGCAGACCTTTTGGTCAGTGACTGAGTACTTCATCGGTCTTTACGCAGCGCTGGAGCAAAGTACACATAAAGGACATTATGAGAAAAAATGAGCATGGAGATGAGTTTTGAATAATCTCAGATAATTCTCCTCATGCTTCCAGTCACGTCCAGCACGTCAGCCAGCGCTGATATTTTTTTTTGCCAGTGTGTCTCAGCTGCTTTCATTGGTTAGGAAGCTAGCATGTGACCTCCGAGCGCTCATTCTATGTCACGCCCACTTGGACACGTCCCTGCTAGCACAGGGAGGTGTGGGAAATGTAGTTTGTAGGTGCGGTGTACGATTTATTTACGATTCATTATTTTTTCGGTGACATTTCTACAGTCTCACGGCGTGCCCACCGAAACGGCTTGCCGTGCCGGGAGCGGCACACGTGCCACGCATTCGCCATCACTGCTGTAGGTGAACCCAACCTCATCCCACAATACAGAATAAATCAGACATATAAAGGAAGGTGGCGGGAAAAGTATTAAATTGTTTACCCCACGCTTTTGTGAAGCGTCCTTTATACCTCTTCCAATTGTCTGTGATTCATACATTTAAATCTCTGAAGCTGCCGGGTTTTGCCTTGACACAGCAGGGCGGTACAGTAATAATAAGACTGTGTTGATGGAAAGGAGTTAGACGCGTGGGCACAGGGCGTCACCAGCTGCAGCTGTTGGCAGTGGCACATTACTGTGTACGCTCAGACCTTTGTTGTTTAGAAAAAGAATCAGGTGAGGAAAATTTAATAACAAAGCTTATTATATTTCATTTCAGACATATCAAATACCAAAGTGCCTAAGAACTGCAGCCAAAACTCTGTATTTCATTGTGGATAAGGTTAGGAAGGGCTGGAGCAATTGGTGGCCAGTCAAATCTCTTGCTGCCATCAAGGGCCACACATTGGCCCGGATTCACAAAGCACTTGCGCCAACGTATCTCCAGATACGCCGCGTAAGTGCAAATATGCGCCGTCGTATCTGTGCGCTGGACCCACAAACTAAGATACGCCTAAAAACAGACTTTATTCCACCAACGTAACTTGCCTATGCCGGTGTAGAGTGGGCGCATATTTACGCTGGACGCATGTGGCGCTCCCATTGATTTTCTATTCAAATATGAAAATGATGGAGATAAGGCGATTCACGAACGTACATGCACGCGGTGCATTATATACGCGGTTTGCGTAAGTTTTACGTCCGGCGTAAAGTTATTCCCCATAGATGAGGCGCAACCCATGCAAAGGTATGGACCAGGGAATACAAGCCTACGTATTGTACGCTGGACGTCTGTGAATAATGGCCGACGTACACAGTGATCTTAGGCAGTTGTTCCGACGTGGTTGTGCACATGCGCATGGGGATACATCCACGTCTCGACGCATGCGCAGTTCGTTTTAAGTACTTGTCTGGTGCCCGGCCCATCATTTGCATGGGGCCACGCTTCATTAGCATGGATCACGCCCACTTCCAGCCCACTTCCACCTACTTCCACTTACGCCGGCTTACGCCTACGAAATATATGCCACACTGGTGCAACATTGGGAGCATTTGCTTTGTGAATCCCATGCTTGCCTCTCTGCGCTGCGTCGGCGTAGCGTAAAAGAGATACGCTGCGGCGGCATAAATGTGCGCCGATGTCTGTGAATCCGGGCCATAATGTTTAGTGAATAAATCACTACAGAAAGGTATCAAAGACTATAGATAGGGAATTGTCAAAGGCTATCGGCAGGCTAAAATACATGATCAGAGACTGCACACATGCTACAAGAGATGGCAAGAGACTATGGGCATGCAAGAGGAAAAGTGATAAAGTGTAGCACTAAGTGTAGGAAGAGATGAAAAAAAGTTAATAGTATATACACACTAAACCCATACAAAGAATAACATATATGTGTATAGGGTTGTCCCGATACCTCTTTTTTAGGACCGAGTACAAGTACCGATACTTTTTTTCAAGTAGTCGCCGATACCGAATACCGATACTTTTTTAAAATTTGTCCCCAAATGCATCCATGTCCCCCACATATTGCAGCCATGTCCCCCCACAGATGCATCCATGTCCCCCCACATATATTGCAGCCATGTCCCCCCACATATATTGCAGCCATGTCCCCCCACACATATTGCAGCCATGTCCTCCCCACAGATGCAGCCATGTATGTCCCCCATATTGCAGCCATGTATGTCCCCCACATATTGCAGCCATGTATGTCCCCCACATATTGCAGCCATGTATGTCCCCCACATATTGCAGCCATGTCCTGTCCCCCACATATTGCAGCCATGTCCTGTCCCCCACATATTGCAGCCATGTCCTGTCCCCCACATATTGCAGCCATATCCTGTCCCCCACATATTGCAGCCATGTCCTGTCCCCCACATACTGCAGCCATATCCTGTCCCCCACATATTGCAGCCATGTCCTGTCCCCCACATATTGCAGCCATATCCTGTCCCCCATACCTGTAGTAGCTGCTGCCGGGTTAATCCCTGTGCAATACAGCACGCATTATAAGCTTTCGTTTGTATACTTGTAATGCGCGCCTCGCCATGTATAGACACTCCCCTTCTCGGGATTGGACGGATCCGTCCAATCCCGAGCAAGGGGGAGTGTCTATACACGAATCCGTGCATAGACACCCCCCCTTGCTCGGGATTGGACAAAAAGAGACTTTTTTTCAAGTAGTCGCCGATACCAAATACCGATACTTTTTAAAAATGTGTCCCCAAATGCAGCCATGTCCCCCACATATTGCAGCCATGTCCCCCTACAGATGCATCCATGTCCCCCCACATATATTGCAGCCATGTCCCCCCACATATATTGCAGCCATGTCCCCCCACACATATTGCAGCCATGTCCCCCACACAGATGCATCCATGTCCCCCCACACATATTGCAGCCATGTCCCCCCACAGATGCATCCATGTCCCCCCACATATATTGCAGCCATGTCCCCCCACATATATTGCAGCCATGTCCCCCCACACATATTGCAGCCATGTCCCCCACACAGATGCAGACATGTATGTCCCCCACATATTGCAGCCATGTATGTCCCCCACATATTGCAGCCATGTATGTCCCCCACATATTGCAGCCATGTATGTCCCCCACATATTGCAGCCATGTATGTCCCCCACATATTGCAGCCATGTCCTGTCCCCCACATATTGCAGCCATGTCCTGTCCCCCACATATTGCAGCCATATCCTGTCCCCCATACCTATAGTAGCTGCTGCCGGGTTAATCCCTGTGCAATACAGCACGCATTACAAGCTTTCGTTTGTATACTTGTAATGCGCGCCTCGCCATGTATAGACACTCCCCTTCTCGGGATTGGACGGATCCGTCCAATCCCGAGCAAGGGGGAGTGTCTATACACAAATCCGTGCATAGACACTCCCCCTTGCTCGGGATTGGACAAAAAGAGACTTTTTTTCAAGTAGTCGCCGATACCGAATACCGATACTTTTTTAAATTTGTCCCCAAATGCAGCCATGTCCCCCACATATTGCAGCCATGTCCCCCCACAGATGCATCCATGTCCCCCCACATATATTGCAGCCATGTCCCCCCACATATATTGCAGCCATGTCCCCCCACACATATTGCAGCCATGTCCCCCACACAGATGCAGACATGCATGTCCCCCACATATTAAAGCCATGTATGTCCCCCACATATTGCAGCCATGTATGTCCCCCACATATTGCAGCCATGTATGTCCCCACATATTGCAGCCATGTATGTCCCCCACATATTGCAGCCATGTCCTGTACCCCACATATTGCAGCCATGTCCTGTCCCCCACATATTGCAGCCATATTCTGTCCCCCACATATTGCAGCCATGTCCTGTCCCCCACATATTGCAGCCATATCCTGTCCCCCATACCTGTAGTAGCTGCTGCCGGGTTAATCCCTGTGCAATACAGCACGCATTACAAGCTTTCGTTTGTATACTTGTAATGCGCGCCTCGCCATGTATAGACACTCCCCTTCTCGGGATTGGACAGATCCATCCAATCCCGAGCAAGGGGGAGTGTCTATACACGGATCCGTGCATAGACACTCCCCCTTGCTCTGGATTGGACAGATCGTCCAATCCCGAGAAGGGGAGTGTCTATACATGGCGAGGCGCGCATTACAAGTATACAAACGAAAGCTTGTAATGCGCGCTGTAATGTACAGGGATTAACGCGCGGTATGCGGCGGCAGCTTTGCGGCGGGGGGGGGGGGGTATTCTATTTAGGTATCGGGGGTATTTGCAGGAGTACAAGTACTCCCGCAAATACTCGGTATCGGTCCCGATACCGATACTAATATCAGTATCGGGACAACCCTATATGTGTATATAACATAAACACTACTGATCAGCATAAAAAAATATTTTTTGTAAATAAACAAAAAGGATATGTAAAATGCTGCAATAAAGAAGTGAATCAAGTAATCACTAAATAATCACTGAAATAAATTATAGTGTATAGACACAGTCCGAAGTGAATTCTGTGACAACCGTCACCATAGGATCATCAGTAAGTGTCCAAAGAGTGGGGTGTCCCAAATTGATGTAGAGAGAAGATCGGAAACTCTAACTGGCCTCTATATTAGCAGAGTGGTATGCTATTTAGAAACGTCACCAGGGAGTGCCTTCACCTTTGGGTTGGGGGAGAAATGAATACTCTTACCCTCCAATATGGATCCAACTCACCCATCCCAGTCAGGGACCCAAGGGAACCGGAACCACAGAGTGTCTCCTCTCTCCTACAACGGTGCCTCCTCCGAGATTGGTGACTCCAAAGCAGGGACCCGGTATGGCGGGATCAGATATCCAAACCAAAACAGCTTTTCCAGGTATATATATAAAAAAGGAAAGATCCTCCACATAGTGTAAACCTAAAAAAGCTTCACAACTCAAACAGTATAAAAATCCATATAAAAATAAAAATCCAAAATCCAAAACAACTGGTAAGTGGGGGTGGGAATTAAAAAAAAATGCCTGTCTCCAGGCTAGTGCATGTGATATGTAAATAACCTGTCACTCACAGCAAGAGGGCAGAACAGACCAAGGTTTTTCTCTGTAAGTCTGTTTTATTTCACTGAACAATAAAAGAGGATTGCTCAGAGCTGGATTAACTCTGTGTGGCAAGACTGGGCACAGATGATAGGAAATCTTATACTGTACATTGTGACATCAAAAAAAGAAATAAAAAAGACATGTAGCAGAATACATTTTGGTTTAAATTTATGACTAAATTCGATTTCTTTTTTCTTTTAAAATTGAATAAAGAACATATATATTTTTTCCAAATTTCAGCTCTTTTTTCACTTATATCGCAAAAAATAAAAAATGGAGTCGTGAATAAATACCACCAAAAAAAAGCTTTATTTGTGTGAACAAAATTATAAAAATTTCATTTGGGTACAGTGTAGCATGACTGCGCAATTGTCATTGAAAATGCGAGAGCGCTGAAAGCCGAAAATTGGCCTGGGAAGGAAGGGGGTGAAAGCCAGGGCTGTCTTAATGAGTGGGCACATCTGGGCACTGCTCAGGGGCCCTAGCTGCATTGGGGGCCATGCACTTTCCCTAAAGCAGCTGGTCCTTGAGCCTGGGCTGCCCCAAAACTGTGGCAGCCCAGGCTGCCCCTCTACATCCAACGATGTATCCTGGCCTAGGCCAACAAGGCCCAGGCCTAGGGCAGCACTTTGTAGGGGGGTAGCACGGAAAGTGTCCCTCCTGGCTTGTGCTACACTGTTGGTTTTACGCAAGCTGCTTCTAATTTTGACTGTCCTATCACCCTGGACCACAAACCTTCCTCACTGTGCTATATGTTTCTGCTGCATCATTGGCATGGTTATATCCTCTTAGTCCTCTCCATAAAATTATCAGAAATGTGTGCTTGAAGTAGAACTATAGGCAACACTTTGTTTTTTCATTTTGGATAGAGTAAGGGGGGGTTATAGCCCCTGTCAGTTTATTTTTTTTTACCATCCCCATCCCATTGCAGAGATTTCCCTTCACTTTCTGCTCCATAGCTAAACAGGAAGTGAGAGGAAATCTATGCAAATTAAAGAAAATCCATTGCCCCGCCCCCCCCCCCAGGCATTGAGAACTAGTGTCCCCACTCGAAAATGTCAGGGTGGGTCTTAAATAGAAAGGGTGTGGCCTTGACAGGAAGGGGGTGGGTCATATTTAAATTAAAGGGCGCACGAGTTTTGTCAAGCCTAGGGCAGCGCAAAACCTAAATACACCACTGTCTACATCCCAGATATCCCCCCTCCCCCAGCACTCTGACCCCTCTACACCCTAGATATCCCCTACCTCCTACCTACTTGATGTCTGTTTACCTGCACTGTCTCCATTGTAGGGGCCCCAGAGCATTACTTTGCCCAGGGGCCCAATATGCTATTAAGATAAGGTGACCAGATTTTTAAAATGAAATCTGGGGACATATTTTTTCTTTACTAGTAATGGTGGCAATCAGCGACTCTCTGCCCGTCGCCACCACCGCCCGCCTCACAGCCTGTCAAGTCTTACTCTACAGGCCCCGGCTACTACTGGATGGGGAGCGGAGGAAGATCACTCCACCAGGGAAGGCAAGGAGATGGCTGGGCAGGATGTGAGCCAAGGCAAAGAACATGCGAGCGGAGCTGGATGGTAATGCGCCCGAAACTGAAGAAATATTCCCTCCGCTCCGACCACACATGATCATCAGAAAGGGGCACAGATAATGGGGGACAAATACACCCCCCTATGCTAGGGTGACCAGACATCCCCGGTTTCAGGGAACAGTCCCCGGATTGAGGACACTGTCCTCAGACCAAGTCTGTCCCTGGTTTTGTCCCCGAGTGGGATTTGAACAGGGGCTGGGGCAATTTTAAAGACGGTCAGTGCAGAATAAAAAAAAAATTCCTTCCCTGGCATAGTAATCTTCCTCTGCTCCACACCCAGTAGTAGACGGGGCCCAGAGAGTAAGACTTGACAGGCTGTGAAGTGGCCAGCGATAGGCCGATAGGCGAGAGTAGCTGATTGCCGTCATTACTAGTAAAAAAAAAAAAAAATATGTCCCAAGATTTCATTAAAAAATCTGGTCACCTTACCCTATGCTAGTGCGCACAGTGGAGCGGGCGGGGGGGGGGGGGGGGGTAATTAAATGTTTTTTATTTTAATTCTGCACTGATTGTCTTTGAAATTGCCCCTGCCCCCTATTAAATCCAATCCGGGGACAAATCTGTTTTAACAAACGATAACGAAAGCGCAAGAAACGAAAACCGAAAGATCCGACATAAAAAATGCTTTATTTTCGTTTTCGTTGCGGTAAAAATTCGATATAGAGAGATTCGACATTATAGGGAAAAGATTTGACATTATAGGGAAAAGATTCGACACTATAGGGAAAAGATTCGACACTATAGAAATAATAGATTCGACATTACAGAGATTAGATTTCGATTTATCAGAAAATAGATTTGACATTATTACTAGTCATACAACATTAGAATTCTTGTAGGCGGAATATTCGAACGGAAATGTACGATTCGACGTAAAGATTCGACGTTCCGTCGAATATTCTTTTGACCATTCGACAGAAACCAAGTATTATTGGATTTTCGGACGAAAGCTATTCCCCAACGAAAAACAAAATAAATCAAAACGATTTTCTGGAGTAACTAAATAAATGTATTTTCCAAACGAAAACGAAAAAACGAAACAAAATATTCCAGTCTGCACATGTCTACTGGTCACCCTATATTAAGACGGCCTTGGTGAAAGCGCCCAGTATTGATGTGGTTAAAAGAGATTTAGAGTCGTTGCGGAAGTCCATGTAAAACATTTTCGAGAGACGTGTCTTGTCTCCGAGTTGGGAAACGGTTAACAGATAAATCTGAGATTGAGTCACCGCTGGGAAATGACATTTTTCCTCCTTTTGTTCGGCTGCTTTTCCAAGACACTTAAGTTACATAGTCCGGGGAACTTTCACTGGCAGCCAGGAAGAGTTTGCTTTCACCTTAGATAGGTTTCTGCTGGGATTTTCTGTCTGGCTGAGCCCAGGCAAGTGTCAATAGAGCATGAACATTCCATGAGTCCAGATTATGTGAGGTTCTCAGCATGATTTGCTGAAGAGTGACAGCTCCCCCAGAGCCCCGACTGCATGCACACTGCGTTTTATGCAAGGAATGCAAACCAGCATGCGTACAGGACAGCCCTGAATACTGATGGCACTAGGTGGCCTAAACATTCTCCATTAGCGTGATGCGCAGATGAATTTGTGTCCAAAATACTTATGAACTTGTTTTCTGGATGTTCAGCAGCTCCCAGCAAGCCGTCTCCTGTACAAGTGCTTCTTCGCATTTCACGGTTAATATCCCAGACAACTTGTACCCTTCGCTTGACCCGTTTCCAATATAAGAAAATAGCACAGGGAAATTAACCACTTGAAAAGTTAAGTGTTTCCCCTGACAATTTACAAAACCACCAAATGTAAACTGATATATTGTATTACCCACCTGCCAAGTCTTCGTTTGCCAGTGACTGGGGCAGGCAATATACTTGTATTGATCCCTACTGTACTACACTGGGTATTGCCTTGGCCGGACGAGGAGGGGAGATTCCATGTAACTGCCGAAAAGGTGAGGACCCTAGGCGTTCTGTTGGACTCCGGTCTTTCCCTGGATGCACACATCGGCAGTATTACCCAGGTATGTTTCCTCAAGATTAGGCTGTTGTACAAGGTTGTACCCTTTCTGTCAAGCTCTGCCAGAATTGCTGTAGTTAGAGCACTAGTCTTACCCCATTTGGATTACTGCAATGCTCTTTTCATAGGCTTGCCTCAGACCCAGATTAGACGCTTGCAGAAAATCCAAAATCAGGCAGTTCGGCTGGCACTCAGGCTACCAGGGCGGACGTCCACCTCCACCCACCTGAAGAGCCTCCATTGGCTCCCAATACGGGAGAGATCAGAATTTAAGGTTCTTTGTATTGCTTACAAAGCCTTTAATAATCTAGGCCCATGTTATATCCGCAAGAAATTGCGGCGACAGTTTGTGACGAGAACCTTACGGGCCACGTCACAAACTAGATTGGTGGTTTGGCCTTATAGGCTGAAAAAATGGGGGGGCAGAGCTTTCTCAATTCAAGCTGCCCAGTTATGGAATCTGCTTCCATGCCACCTGCAACAACAGGAGAAGTACCAGGTATTCAGAAAAGATCTGAAGACCCTGTTGTTTACTAGGGCCTTTAGTGGTTTGGGGTGAGATATCTCTTTCTCTACCTTTTCCCCTTCCCTTTTCTCCCTTTCCTCCCCCCCCCCTTCCTATTTTGTTGTTTTTATGCAGTTTTTAACGTTTTTTATTATGCATACATGCAGTACCGAGTTTTAGAATGTCTATATATATATATATTGTAACCGCCACTCGATTTTATGTTGTTTTCAAAGTTTGTTCTCTTGGCATGTTTTTGGTAACGTGATTGGACGGGAAGCAGGCGCATTGATGCAAACATGTTTTGTGAACTATGCGCCTTGTATAAGAAACAAACAATAAACTATAATAGCTGAACACTTGCACCACCTGCAGTGGCAAACAAAAAAAAGAAATTGTGACCATTAAAATTACCGTATTTATCTTCCTATAGCGCGCACCGGCGTATAGCGCGCACCCCCAACCTAGAAGGGAAATTCCTGGAAAAAAAAGAAAATACTTACAGTTTAGATGCCCCTCGTCGGTGTCTTGCCCGGCATCCATCGGCGGCCTTGTCCGGTCCGGCGTCTATCTGCGGCCTTCGTGGTGTCCTCCCCGCTGTTTTTGAGCTGATCCCCGATCCCCGCTTCCCGCGATGTGTTTGAACGCCGCCGCCAACATATACCGAGCGCAGTACACTCGGCCACGCTCGGCCACGCTCGGCTCCTCTCGCATAGAGGCTAGGAGACGACACAGGGCGTGACCGCGAGGGGAGTCGAGCCTGGCCGAGTGTACCTGGGTATATGTCGACGGCGGCGTTCAAACACAGTGCTGGAAGCGGGGATCGTCGTATAACGCGCACCCATGATTTTCCCCTGATTTTCAGGGGAAAAAAATGCACGTTATACACCGATAAATATGGTATACAGTAAAACCTTGGATTGTGAGCATAATTCGTTCAAGGAGCATGCTTGTAATCCAAAGCACTTGTGTATCAAAGCACGATCAGTCCATCTGATGAGAACGGTCTGAAGGACCATTTTCATCGGTTAAAGGATGAAGCTGACTGATGGTCTGTTGTGCCTACACACCATCAGTTAAAAAACTGATTGTGTCCGAACGCGGTGACGTAAAACACGACGACGTGCTGAAAAAAGAAGAAGTTCAATGCTTCCAAGCATGCGTCGACTTGATTCTGAGCATGCGTGGATTTTGGGGATTTATATAAAATCAATCTTGGTAATCGTGGATGGAAATCTGACCATACAAATTTATTAATCTCGGATTGAAATTTGGTGATAAGTGTTAAAGCAAGTTGACTTTTTTTCAACCGAAGGTTAAATAACCTATGCGGCCCACACATGATCGGTTTTGACCGATGAAAACGGTCCTTCAGACCATTGTTCTCTGGCTATCCTATGGTGTGTATGAGGCCTTACAGTAACACTGGCCATTCACAGAACTTCTTCTTTTTTTTTTAACGGCTTCCCGTCCGCCGCACACCGATATACGTCGGCAGAATAGATCAGGCAGGCAAATAGGCATACCTGTACGTCCCTTTGAATTTGCAGCCTAGCGGGGCGCGCAGTGAGCCTCGGGAATGAGCCTGCTGGTCACGTAAACTCAAAATTTGCCGACGACCCGCGATCGTATGACAGAGAGGCATGACGGGGAGATGCTTATATAAACAAGGCATTTCTCTGTTCTGCCTAGTGACATGATGTGGATCTACTGCTCCCTGTGATCGGGAGCAGTGATCACTCTCATGTCAGTGGTAGCCCATCCCCCACAGTTATAATCACTCCCTAGGACACACTTAACACTTTGATCAACCCTAGTGTTTAACCCCTTTCCTGCCAGTGTCATTTATACAGTAATCAGTGACTATTTATTAGGGTCTGTGCAAATGAACTTTTAATTGATCGATTAATCTTAAATTTTTTTGATCGATTAACCGCTTAACGCCCGCCGCACGCCAATTTACGTCTGCAGAATGGCACGGACAGGCAGAAGCATGTGTATATACGTCACTGCCTACTAGCGGGTTGGGGGTCCGATCAGGACCCCCTCCGCTGCGTGCGGCTTACCTCCGGGAGCGATCCGTCTCGAGGGGGCGGCGGTTAGTTTCTGTCCGCCCCCTCGTTATCGCTCCCAGCCAATCCAGTGTTAGGTCCAGGGTAGCCCCCGTACCCCCCTAATAAAGTTTTAACCCCTTGATCACCGCCCTAGTTAACCCTTTCACCCCCTATTGCCAGCGTCACTAAGCGATCATTTTTCTGATCGCTGTATTAGTGTCGCTGTTCCCGCTAGGTAACACATTTTTTTTTTTTTATTGCGATTTTTTTTTTTTTTTACTAAAGACATGTGGCTGAATAAATTTTGGCCTAAATGTTTGACTAAAATGTATTTTATTCAGTTTTCCTTATAACAAAAAGTAAAAAATATTGATTATTTTTCAAAAATGCCGCTCTATTTTTGTTTATAGCGCAAAAAATTAAAATCACAGAGGCGATCAAATACCACCAAAAGAAAGCTCTATTTGTGGGAAGAAAAGGACGCAAATTTTGTTTGGGAGCCACATCGCACGACCGCGCAATTGTCTGTTAAAGCAACGCAGTGCCGAATTGTAAAAACGCCTCTGGGCATTTAGCAGCATATTGGTCCGGGGCTTAAGTGGTTAAAATTCTTTTGATTGGTACTCACCTCTCCGTCGGCTTCTGGGCCTTCAGGGAGTTCCGTCGGAGATCCGGTGGCGTCACGGACACCGGTGGGGCTTGCCGTGTCCATCTGAAGGGCTCCTTTGCTGTGCCTTCATATCTGCATGCTGGCGGGACCTTACTATCTGCCACACGCAAGGGCTGTTACACTTCCCTCTATCACTTCCCTCTATCAACCTGGGATTCTACAGCCATCCACTGGGAGTTGCGATAGTTCCCTTCACGAGACATCTACATGCCGACGGACTGATGTTAACCTCTCCTCATCTGGATTCAGCACTGGCATTGTTGTACACATTTGTATACCAGTATCATACTTAGCTATATGTTTTTAGGACTGCTTTTGCTACCGTTTGGTGTTACTCGCACCATTTTTACAGTTTATGTAGCTACATCGATTTAATCTCCAGTGCAATATTTATTTGGTTACCTACCATTTGACTATAAAAGTTTTAATGCTATTCCCATCGAGCGCTGCCTTTGTGTGTTTTTTGTATCCTGCTCTCCATTTATCCAGTGGTTGGAGCTGCACTGGGAATCAGCCTGCAAGGAGATCAGCTAAAAGTAGTTGGATCTGTATATGCGTTATAATTAATCGAAATTAGTCGATTAATCGATCAAAAAAAAAAAAAATCGAACACAAAAATTTTGATCAGTAACAGCCCTACTATTTATACAAGTGTCCGATGTGTCCTGATAAAAATCACAGATCGCCGCCATTACTAGTAAAAAAAAAATATTAATAAAAATGCCATAAAATTTATCCCCTATTTTGTAGACGCTATAACTTTTGTGCAAACCAATCAATAAACGCTTATTGTAATTTTTTTTTACCAAAAATATGTAGAAGAATACGTATCGGCCTAAACTGAGATAAAAATTTTTTTTTATATATTTTTTGGAGGATATTTATTATAGCAAAAAAGTATTTTATCCCCAAGCAAAACATGACTTAGGAAACCCTTGTTGGCAATCACAGACGTAAGATGTTTCTTGTAGTTGGTGACCAGATTTGCACATGTCTCCAGAAGGATTTTAGTCCACTCTTCTTTTCAAATCTTCCCTAAATGCTTAAGGTTTCTTGGCTGTCCTTTGGCAACTCAAAGTTTTTGCTCTACACGATTAAAGACAGCATATTAAAAGCCAGCAGCTACAAATACTGCAGCTGCTGACTTTTAATATTAGGACACTTACCTGTCCTGGAGTCCAGCACCGCCTGCAGCAGAGTGACGAGCGATCGCTCGTCACTCTGCTGCTCCCCCCTCCATCCACGGTGAGGGAACCAGGAAGTGAAGCGCTGCGCCCGCCGCTTGGCTCTCGCTGTGTGCTGGGAGCCGAGTGTTCCCAGCACACAATGGGGGACAGACGGGATGTCAGGAAATGCCCGTCTTTTGCCCGAGACGTGTGGCCGGAAGTGGGTGCAAATAGCTGTCTTTAAACAGGTATCTGCAACCCCCTCCCCCTGAAAGGTGTCAAATGTGACACCGGATGGGGGGAGGGTGCCAATCAGCGCGACTTCACTTTAGGGTGGAGCCACTCCTTTATTGCCTTGGTGGTATGTTTTGGGTCATTTTCAAGCTGAAAGACCAATCCACGATCCATCTTCAGTGTTCTGGCTGAGGGAAGAAGGTTCTCATCCAAGATTTTACAATACATGGCCCCATCCATTGGCCCCTCAATGTGGCAAAGTCTGTCTGTACCTTTAGTAGAGAAAAGCATAATGGGCCAGATTCAGGTAGAGTTAGGCTGGAGTATCAGTGATACGCCAGCATAACTCTCACTTTGAGCCGGCGTTTCTGTTTTCTGTAAGCAGAAAACAAGAAACGCCGGGTTGGAGTTCCTATACGAGCGGCGTAATTGTATTTCGCCGTCGTATCGGAACTGCAATTTTAAAAATGGCGCTCGGGGCGTTCCCGCTGATTAACGCCGAGAATATTTTAATCAGCGAGAGACGGAAATTCACGATCGTACGCGGGCCCGACGCAGTGACTTTCCGATGTTTCCGTAAGCGATACGCAGCGTAAAGAAAAACATGCCCCCTAGGTGGAGTATCCTATGTTAAGTATGGCCGTCGTCATCACGTCGAATTTAAAAATGTTAGCGTCGTTTGCGTAAAACATTCGTGAATGGGGATTGACGTCATTGAAGTTCACTGACAGAATTTGGAGCATGCGCACTGACAGTCGACGCATGCGCAGTACGTTCGCCGCGGGATCGCGCCTAGTTTAAATAATACACGCCCCCTACCCGCCCAATTTGAATTCCGCCGGCTCATTTTCGCTACGCCGCCGCAACTTTAGGAGCAAGTGCTTTGTGAATAACAGTACTTGCTCCTAAAGTTTCGGCGGAGTAACGTAAATGAGAAACGTTACTCCAAAATAAAGATTCGCCCATCTACCTGAATCTGGCAAAATGAAGACAAAGAAAAATGGATAGCCGCACTCCAAAACCTGATGGGTGGTCTTTTATTCAATAGACAGCATGTACAAAAATAGGGTCACAGCAGTAGAAACAAGGAACAGCCGACGCGTTTCGCACTGGATCAGTGCTTATTCATGGCTAATGAATAAGGCCATGAATAAGCACTGATCCAGTGCGAAACGCGTCGGCTGTTCCTTGTTTCTACTGCTGTGACCCTATTTTTGTACATGCTGTCTATTGAATAAAAGACCACCCATCAGGTTTTGGAGTGCGGCTATCCATTTTTCTTTGTCTTCATTTTGCTTAGTGCACCGCCAGCACCCTCGGTATCCTGCACCACCTGTAACCATTTAGTGATCCCACCTGGAGCGGTGACTCCTTTCTCTCTACCTGAATCTGGCCCAATGTTTCCACCTCCGTGCTTGACTTTAGGGATGGTGTTCTTAGGGTCATAGTCGCCAAGAAGGCACATTTACAGTCATGCCAATGAACATCTAAATGATTCAGAGAAGAATTTTGAGAAAGCGCTGGGGTCAGACGAGACCAAAATTTTGCTCTTTGACATTATTTGATTTGCTGTGTTTGGAGAAAGAAAAACCCTAGGAACATCATCTCTACAACCAAGCACAGAGGTGGAAACATGATCCTTTGGGCTATTTCTCTGCCAAAGGTACAGGCCGACATTGCCACATTGAGGTGCCAATGAACGGGGCCATGTATTGTAAAATCTTGGATGAGAACCTTCTTCCCTTAGCCACTGAAGATGGGTTGTGGATGGGTCTTCCAGCATGACATTGACACAAAACATACCACCAAGGCAACAAAGGAGTGGCTCAAGAAGAAGTACATTAGGGTCATGAAGATGCCTAGTCAGTCTCCAGACCTTAATCTTATAGGAAAATGTATAGAGGAGCTGAAACTTCCAAGACAGCCAAGAAACCTTATGGATTTAGAGAAGATCTGTAGAGAAGAGTGGACCATCTCTTGTGAAAAAAAAAAAGAAGAGTGGACCAAATCCCCCTTGAGATGTGTACAAACCTGGTCACCAACTACAAGAAACGTCTTACCTCTGTGCTGCAAACAAGGCTTTCTTCACCAAGTACTAAATTATGTTTTGCTTGGGGATCAAATACTTATTTTACACACTGAACTGCAACTTAATTTATAACATTTGTATCAGGTGTTTTTTCTGGATTTTTGGTTGATATTCATTCTGGGCCAGATTCTCAAAAGAGATACGCCGGCGTTTCGTAGGAAACACCGTCGTATCTCTCTTTTTTTTACTAGGTATCTATGCGCGTGATTCCTAGAATCACTTACGCATAGATACAGTGAAGAACCGACAGGTCTAAAAACAATTACACCGTCGGATCGGAGATGTAATTACTTTTCTGGCCGCTAGGTGGCCTGTACGTTGATTTTTCATTTGCCTATGCAAATGAGCCTAATCTGACGATTCCCGAACGATTCCCGAACGTTTTTACACCTCCCCGTCGTAGTTTACGTTGTTTCCGTACGCGTAAGGCTACCCCTGCTATATGAGGGGTAACCTTACGAAGTTCCGTCGTATGCCATGTTAAGTATGGCGTCGGGTCAGCGTCGTCTTTTTCCGTCGGTTACGTTGTTTTACTAAGTTGTTCGCGAATAGAGATTTACGTAAACGACGCTCACGTCGGTTTCATTCACTTTTCCTGACGTGAGCTGGAGCATGCGCACTGGGCTATTTTTGAGGCCAGCGCATATGCAGTTCGATCGACGCGGGGGCGCGCTTAATTTAAATACAAGCCGCCCCCTTTGAATTACGTGGGGATACGCAGAGCCATTTAAACTACGCCGCCGCAATTTACGGAGCAAGTGCTTTGGGAATACGGCACTTGCTCTTAAATTGCGGTGGCGTAGTGTAAATGGCTTACGCTACGCCAGCGCCAATTGTACGGGAATATGGCCCTCTGTCTCTATCATTTAAAATACACCTATGATTAAACTTATAAACCCTTCATTTCTTTGGAAGTTGGCAAACTTACAAAATCTCCATGGTAGGTCCCATGATGCCTCTCTTTAACCATTGGACACCCACTAATGACGTGACTCAGACTGATGACATATGATTCATCCCCAGCACCCCTCTCTATTTCAGAATGCCCCAAGCTCAATACAAGTGATCACAGAGAAAGCAAAATTCCGGGGAGCATGGGGCAAATGTTTTTTGGCAAAAGAGATTTTTGCAAAAACTCCAGTAGGAGAATTCTTTGTTTTCTCCTTTGCAGGCACATCTTTTACTCACACTTGATTTTTGGTGTCAGTCTCTAATGCCCCATACACACGATCGGAAATTCCGACAGCAAAAGTCCGATGTGAGCTTATGAATGGAAATTTTGACCGTGTGTAGGCTCCATCGGACCTTTGCTGTCTAAATTTCCGCCAGCAAAAGATTGAGAGCTGGCTCTCAAATTCGATTATCTGTAGCAGTTTCGAAACTCAAAATTCCGGCGCATGCTCGGAAACAATTCAACACATGCTCGGAAGCATTGAACTCAATTTTCTCAGCTCGTCGTCGCGTTGTACGTCACTGCGTTCTTGATGGTCAAAAGTTCAGAGAACTTTTGTGTGACAGTGTGTAAGCAAGCAAAGCTTGAGCGGAATTCCGTCTGAAAAACCATCCAAGGTTTTTCCGACGAAATTTCTGATCGTGTACGGGGCATTAGAGCTTGAGAATAACAACAAACCTAATGCTAACATTAAATCTCATATATTACTCCAGTGGGTATATTTGAAACCCCTACTGCTTTCAAAACATATATCTAGCCAAGTGCATAAAAGGTAACTGTAGACATTTGGATACTTCATATAAAGTGGCATGCACCAGAGGGCACCTGGCAATCATCTGTTGTTATAAAGAGGCACATAATAAAACACAATTGAGAAACATTGTTTTAAATTACAGAATGACCGATTTTGGCAGCTTGTGATTCCCAGAAGCCCTTGCAGTCCCCTTGGCATTGCATATGAAAAGGTCTTCAGTTACCAGGTCCAGTCACTGTGAAAGCCAGGGATTGTTGCTCTGATGGACTAAACTCAGCTGCCTGTGGCCCCAGTCACCTTGCTTGTTTATAAACCAACATAGACAGATCTATTGCTAAAATTCTGTTATAAAAGTTTTAGCATGGCTCTCTGGGTCATTAGGAATGAGCAAACCAGGCAACCCTTTGGGAAATCCGCAAACCCTACACATAGCACTGAACCTTACTGAAGTCTATGGAGGGCAAATCTTGTCATTTTTTTCTAGCCTATTTGGCAAGTAAGGGCTCATTTTTGTTAAAAAGGGCACAGCTAGCTGTGTAATGCCTTAAGGCAGGGGTGTCAAACGCAATAATATCGAGGGCCACATTATGATTTTCCTCAAAAGGGCCGGTTGTATCAGTAAGATTAGATGTCCAGCACATCCCCTCCCTTTACATTAAACAAGCGCCAACCCACCATCAGAAGTTGAGTCCCCCACTCTCCCTTACATCACAGTGCACTCTCCTTTCCCTAAGCGGCTGATGGGAAGAAGCTGGATTCATTGCTTAAAAGCAGAAAGTAAGGGTCTTGAGGAGAACCAGAAGAGGGCTGGAGCTCTCCAGCTGCAGGAGAGGTGTGAGGGCCACATGAAATGGCCTGGAGGGACAGATTTGGCCCCCGGGCCTTGTATTTGACACCTGTGCCTTAAGGGATATCTAAAAATGCAAAAAATAAAATTAAAAAATAGTAATACAGCTGATCTGCTCGGCTGCAGCATATGGGTGGCAGTTTGCAGGGCCCTTCGGCTGAGCCCCCCTACTATAAATATTATACACTGTCCCTGCTCTTGTATTTCACAAAATCCCAAGATGGGGGTTTCAGAATCTCTCCATTTCTGTAAATCTAATCTTGTAAAATCCATTTGGTTTAACAAGGCATACCCCAAACTAGCTAAATTACAGTATTCCAAATGGCAAATATTACATCTTCCAAATGGCAGACACGGGGGACCCATTTGTGCCAGATCTTTAAGTACTGTGCCCTGGTCTCCTTCACAGAATTACAATTTAGATACCGCCACCCAAATACTATGTACTTTTATTGCCTAAAGCTTAAACATGCTTTGGCTGCACAGGGATTTTTATGGGATTGGCATCTATCTACCCCCCCCCCCCATCTTTAATTTAATTCAAAATACCACTATGACTAAAGCCTCGGACACGCAATCAGGCTTTTGCCTGACCAAACTCCCATCAGAATTCTGACGGAATTCCATCGGAGTAAAAGAGAACATGTTCTCAATGTAAACTCCAATGGAATTCCTCAGAATATCTGATGGAAAAACTCCAATGGACATACACGGTCAGAATTTTCAATGGAAAAAGTCCATCTAAAAGGGTGTGTATGGAGCTTTAGTGTTGTGTCTCACATTGCTATTGATGGTTCTTTCGTCCTATTTTGAAGATTACCCATATAAAGTGCTGGAGAGGTTGGAGAGTGATGTAGGTATTCTGAGGAGCATCAATGCATTGCATTGATTGATGCTCCTCAGAATACCTACATCACCCTACCTTTCCTGAATGCCACCATGTCCCAATGTTGAGAGACAAGGGCCTCCTTTTCCCTACAATCTGTCCAAAAAGCCATATGGAGGCTTGTAGATAGGGGGCTTTCAGGAATCTGGATGACTCTTTACTATAAGGGCGCCCCAAAAAATATACTGCCACTATCAAGGAAATACATTAGTAAAGGTCACCACCAACACAGTGAGAAGGTCCTTTATTAAAAAGTAAATAAAAAAAATATAAACAATGTCCCTCCATGTAAGGCCATCGCCAATCATTTCATCTACTGATGTAGATCCCTCATCAATAACAACGACTCTCAATCTGACGATGTTTCCCTGCTACCACTTGATGAGATTTCCCCGCTGCACTACCAAATAACAGATCACTGGAATGTAAACATAGCAGCAGGGATCTCAAATGACATTATTGATCAAATATAGTCATAACCCTGTTTTCCCAAAATGTTGAAGGACAAGGGCTAAAAATTTGACAGGAGGACCTGATTATAAGCCCTGTGAAAGGGACCCAACAGTCCTCACTAAGTTAGGGATATCATGTAATGTGTCATGTTCTATTCTTTCTTAAATAAAGACCAACCTTATTATGTAGAAAGTCGTTCAACACTTAACTCACAGTCCACCAATTCACACTGCAGATCTTTAATCTCTTACACTCCCTTTGCTCCAGGCTGCTGAAGCGGATAATCTAACATTAATATAAGTTGTAGTACCAAAAAGATAATTAAACTGTTATCTAGGTCAGACCTCCTGCAGCCTCTCTCTGACTCTCTGTGACCAATGTGTTGTGTTCCGTCTTGGTTTGCCCAACTCGACATGTTTTCCTTCATCATGAACAAGACCTAACTTGGCACCATGTATATTTGTCATTTTTTCTTTTGATTTTATTGTTTCCTTCCTGGAGATTCTGGTTGCAATACTGTCACATATAAAGAGGCCCTTTTGGCCGCTCATAATTTTTTTTTCGGGTTATTGTCATTATTGTTCTTGTTAAGTTACATGTTGGTAGGAGTCTGGCTGTGGGCGATAGCCATTTGGCTGACTCTTTACTGCAGCACACCTATGACTGTTCCCAGATTGTGACACCTCATGCTGTTCATGTTAATATGTTAAAATACTGTGACAGGAAGTCAGGTAAATCTGTGTGTGTTGTCACAGACGGGAGATATGATTCTGCCTTGTTTAGACAATACACCAATTACTATTAGGCGTCGGCTGTAGAAATGGCCAGAGAGGTTTGGGGAGTTAGAAGCCTTCAGCTGTTCAAAATGAACTGATCATGCTGCAATGATGGGCAAGGCTGCAGATGGACACTGATCATGCTGCAATGATGGACAATGCTGCAGATGTACACTGATAAGGCTGCATTAATGGGCATTTAAAATGTCATTTTTCCTTAAACGTCCCTCCTAAACTTGGGTTGCGTGTTGTACGCCGATAAATACAGTATTTTACGCATTGGGATATTTTTTGCTACTGTGCAAGCAATCATTTAAGCTACATAGGCCTGATTGCGACTCGATCCCCTCTCCAGTACCAGCAATGGTTGAATTTCAGCTTATGCGCACACAGTATTGGTCTCACATCATGATCAAAGTTTCCACAGGAACAGTTTATTTTAAGCCACTTACTCTTCACGTAGAACCAATGACTCTCCCTACTTGCTGAAACTTCACAGAAGCCACCTATGCCACCTATGCCACCTATGCCATACTCCCCTTGGTTGGAGGAACCAAGAACCTGACTACATTGTGATTTCTCATCCATGACTACCAATGAAAGACGAAGACCTCCAGGTCTTCAAAAAACTATACCACACCACAGCCACACAATGACTGGTGAAATTCCTCAAACACAGAAAGGTCACACATAGGGAACTCCTCACAGGAAATTTACTAGTAGAATAATTCGATGCTCTTAAACAGTTTGCACTCATTTGCTACCTGGTGCTTCTTACCTTCTATGAACTGACATGATTCAATTCAGTCTTGGTGAAAGAAAAATAGAAGGATCACATCCTCCATCCTAAAAAACACCTTCATAACACTGGGCCCTCTTGGTCTTTTAGACTCCCAGGTATTAGTAAAGGCAGTTTGTCCGCTTGGATTCTCTACCACATGAATCCTTGCCATAATCTTTTTTTTATTTTTTATTTTTTTATTATTAAAAAATAAAAACTTGTGTGAAGAGCTAACGCTGTATGGTTCAAATATGCTGCTCATTTTGACATGTTTTGCCAATAAACCACAAAGCAATGTATAGGTTACAGAGGATGTGGGTCCCACCTCATCAGTAAGGAATGTGTCTATCATAGCAGAGATTTTCAGAGCTGCCATATTGTTCACAGTCATTTCTAAGGTATGACTGACGTGAGGGTAAGGTAGGGCTGAGTGCTTAAGAGGGGAAGTAAGCCCATCAATTTAACAGTTTTCAAAAAAACAGTTACATTGCCGACATTTCAGTAATGCTGTGACATTGGTTGTGCTCTCAATCAAACTGTCAAACCATCCAATGGCCGGTGTCATAACTGATCACATGTGCAGCATCATAACAGTTTAGGATTAAAAATAGGCCAAGATGGGAGCTTCCTTGGTTAAAAACAATACGATGGTCTACTTCCAGATTAAAGTGTTACTAAACCCAGGACCCTGTAATCACTATATTTGGTCTCCCACAGTACACAGAACATGGGAATGCAATTGTTTTAGTAAATATTAACTGCTAAATACCGTTTCTCTCCAGCAGTTAACTGTTTAATGAACTCCCAACGTACATATACTGCGGCAGGGCAACCCTTAAGCCCGAAATCACATACCTCTACGTGATTTATTTCTTCGGGTCTAGGGCGCGTGTGTCACCAACGCGCTACCCCTGTGATTGGACACAGCGTGAGCCAATCAGTGGGTCCAGCTGACCCAGTGTCCTCCGGGACCCGCTGATCATTCCCAAGGCAGACAGAACGTTGGTATGCTTATGTAAACAAGGCAGATTACCATTCTGTCAGAGGGGAAGATCTTGTGTTTTTGCTAAGCAGGAACACAGATCTCGGTCTTCCCCCAGTCAAAGCACCTCCCCCACACAGTTATCAAGCACTCCCTAGGAGCACATTTAACCCTTTGATTGCCCCTGATGTTAACCCCTTCCCTGCCAGTGTCATTAGTACAGTGACACTGCATTTTTTTTAGTACTGATCACTGTAGTGTCACTGGTAGGGATGAGCCAAACAACCCCCCCCCCCACAGTTCGGTTCGCAGCAGCAGGCATAAAATTTGTTCGTACACGCGAACACCGTTCAAGTCTGTGGGGGATGAACATGAAAATTCAAAAGTGCTAATTTTAAAGGTTATAATATGCAAGTTATTGTCATAAAAAGTCTTAGGGACCCAGGCCCTGCCAGAGGTGACATGTATCAATGCAAAAAAAGTTTTAAAAACTGCAAGTGAAATATTCCTTTAAATTTGGTACCTTGGGGGTGTCTATAGTATGCCTGTAAGTAGTGCATGTTTCCCGTGTTTATAACAGTCCCTGCACAAAATGACATTTCTAAAGAGAAAAAAAGTAATATAAAACTACTCGCGGCTACAACCAAGGGGCTTTGGGTTCTTGCCTGTAATGGCCCATTGTCTTTAATCTGACTTTCAGATCTTCACACAGTGTCCTAGCTGAGTTTCTGCCAGCAAGTAAATGATGGAGGAAGAAGTGAGTGGAGTGTTTATTGAGACTGTATATAGGACAGTATAAAGGAAAAGTTGTCCCTGAAATTGTTCTAAAGGCAAGTGGGCATCCCATAATCTTCAATCTCTATCCAAGTTTATAACCCTCAATAAAACAAAAAAAAAAGCAACAAGGTCACAGACTGTTCTCTGACTGCCTGTGGAGAGTTGGTGTTCCTGGCTGTGTAGGGTGGGGGATCCCATTCTATCTGTGGCCCTTAAGGGGGTGCGCCACACAATGTAGCCCAGATAGGGGCTGCCTTCACCTATTATAGTGGGTGACAAAACTGTAAAAGCAGATATGTTGGGGAATTTCCCATCCGTGTTACTGCTGACACACAAGCAATGTAGAACAAGCTAGTACTGCACTGTATATTTGTTTTAAAGAACCTCTTCTACCTTTAAGTAGGAGTTAAGTATGTCATATTGTCCTGTTGCTGCTAATGAGATCTCAGCAAGGGGCACAGTGCTGGGATGAGTGATTCTATTTCATGAGTGTGGAATTTCTGCCACAGCTTTCACAGACCCACAGACAATTCAGAAGCCATTGTTCAGTGTTTATTTAGCTTGTTTACTATAAGAGAACCTTCTGTACAGAACACTTCGCTCTTAGCACGACGCACAATGTGTACTGGTGTACTTACAGAGAGATGACCAAGGCCATCACTGGAGATAATAGATCATTGCGAGACTGCACACGCAGACAGCAGAGAAGAGATGTACAGCAAACACTGCACTCTCGTGTAATGTAGTCCCAAAGTGGACTGTCTACCATCACTTTTTAGCCCTTTGCACTGAGAACTGCCTAAAGCTTATTTTTTGAACATGTGTCTTTCTATGTAAGGTGAGAGATAACATAGACATTTTTTTTTTTAATTTTCTTGTCCGTGGTGGTGCAAGACAGACAAACATATGCTACCGTGACAGAACGAGTTGCGTATCCTCCTTCTTTGTGTGGCTTTATCTTCTGCCAGAAGTAGTTGTGTACTGCAATGTGTTCTTTGTTTTTATGGGTTTATTGCCAAATTTACTCTCTTCACATCTCCAGACAATTCACAGTACTTTGGGCGAACAGGTCCTGCTGTCTATCCTCTGTAATGGGGTACACCCTCTTCCCACACTTTACCACCAAGACTGCGCACGCAGACAGAACAGCAGAGAAGAGATGTACAGCAAACACTGCACTCTTGTGTAATTTAGTCCCAAAGTGGACTGTCTACATTCTCTTTTTAGCCCTTTGCACAGAAGAGAACTGCTTAGGAGCCGGTTCACACTGGGGTGACTCCCGCCTGACGAGTCGCGTCCCATTCAATGCAATGGAACCGTTCTAATAGGAGCGACGCAAGTCGCTCTGACTTAGAAAAAGGTTCCTGCATGACTCCGGGGTGACCTCCATTGACTTCTATACAGTAGTCGTTTTGATGGTCGCCTCTGAACGACTTGCAGAGTCACCCCCGAAGTCGTGCGGTAGGAGTGTGAACCAGCTCTAAAGCTCATTTTTTGAGCATGTGTCTTTCTATGTGAAGTGAGGGACAACACAGACAAATATTTTTTATATTTTCTTGTCCGCGTTGGTGCAAGACAGACAAACATATCCTACCATGACATGATGAGATACAAATCCTCCTTCTCTGTGTAGCTTCATCCTCTGCAAGACTTAGTTGTGTACAGAAATGGGTTCATTGTTTTTATGGGTCTATTGCCCAATTTGCGCTCTTCCCATTTCCAGACAATTCACCGTACTCTGGGCGAACAGGTCCTGCTGTCTATCCTCTGTAAAGGGGGTACACCCTCTTCCCAACTTTACAGCCGAGACTGTGAACACAGACGGGAGAGAAGAGATGTACAGAAAACACTGTACTCTCATGTAATGTAGTCCCAAAGTGGACTGTCTACAATTTGTTTTGAGACCTTTAGCGCAGAAGAGAACTGCCTAAAGCTCATTTTTTGAGCATGTGTCTTTCTATGTGAGGTGAGAGACAACACAGACAAATATATATTTTTATTTTCTCGTCCGCGGTGGTGCATGACAGACAAACATATCCTACTGTGACAGGACGAAATGCAGATCCTTCTTCTCTGTGGGGCTTCATCTTCTGCAATAAGTAGTTGTGTACTGCAATGTGTTCTTTGTTTTTATGGGTCTATTGCCCAATTTGCTCTCTTCTTGTCTCCAGACAATTCACCGTACTGGGCGTGGGGGAGTGAGGACAGATGAAACTTGGGGGGGAAGCTCCACTGCCCACACTCACCCCATACCCAGGAAGGTAGCACCCCTTCTTGGTGGTAGGTGAGGTAGAAAAGCCTGGAAAAGGCAATGCCACTCTTTTTGATGAGTGGGTTTAGCAGTGCCTAAGAGGCACTGCCACCCTTGGTGGTAGACGAATGCATGTATTGGGTTCTGGGAAGAGGCAGTTGATTCAGAGGAAGGAAAAAAATCCCGGGACGTGGCCATTTTGTTGTCTAGAATCAGTGCGGAGTAACAATCTCTGCTCATAAAAGCGTGCACAGGACTATATTGGGTTGCCTGTGTTGTGTTCAAACAGGAATTAGTCAAAAACTCCAATTACTGGTTTAAAGAAACCAGAAGTTAAGTGGTTGGAGTTTATGACAAGTTGGATAATATGACAGAACACAGGATGAGGCCATGTGAGTTCACAGGAGGAGAGGGGGAGCATGAAATCCTCCCGGCAGCTACTGCACATGTGAGGCTCAGAGACGTCCTCAGGCTGAACAAGCCAAGCTTGTTGAGTGACCATCACAGTCTCTCCATAGATTCAGGAGTGCCTATCAGAGCCCACCCCCCTTAGATCCAGGAGTGCCTATTAGAGCCCACCCCTCTTAGATCCAGGAGTGCCTATCAGAGCCCACCCCCCTTAGATCCAGGAGTGCTTATCAGAGCCCACCCCCCTTAGATCCAGGAGTGCCTATTAGAGCCCACCCCTCTTAGATCCAGGAGTGCCTATCAGAGCCCACCCCCCTTAGATCCAGGAGTGCTTATCAGAGCCCACCCCCCTTAGATCCAGGAGTGCTTATCAGAGCCCACCCCCCTTAGATCCAGGAGTGCCCATCAGAGCCCACCCACCATTAGATCCAGGAGAGCCTATCAGAGCCGCCCTTTTAGATCCAGGAGTGCCTATAAGGCCTCGTACACACGAGGGAATTTATCCGCTGTAAACTGTCCCCGGACCGTTTACAGCGCATATTTACGCCGGGCTGTTTTGATCCGATGGCTGTACACACCATTGAATCAAATTCCCTGCCGGCGGACAGCGCGGTGACGTGGCGGTGACGTTGACGCCGCCACGTCACCGCACCAGGAAGAAAACGACTTCCACGCATGCGTCGCATCCATGCGACGCTTGCGCGGGAGGATATGTCCGCTGGTGAGAGTACTGACCAGCGGACATATCCGACGGCTAGCTCTCCGGCGGAAAAGTTTCAAAGCAAGCTTTGAAACTTTTCCGCAGGAGAAATCCGGGCAAAACTGTCCGTTTGCCCCTACAGACGAGCGGATTTATCGGCTGAAATGGTCCGTCGGACCATTTTCAGCAGATAAATTCCCTCGTGTGTACGATCCCACCCCCCTTAGATCCAGGAGTGCCTATCAGAGCCCACCCCCCTTAGATCCAGAAGTGACAATCAGAGCCCACCCCCCTTAGATCCAGGAGTGACAATCAGAGCCCACCCCCCTTAGATCCAGGAGTGACAATCAGAGCCCACCCCCCTTAGATCCAGGAGTGACAATCAGAGCCCACCCCCTTAGATCTATCTGGGGTGCCTATCAGATCTCACCCCCCCCCCCCCCTTAGATCCAGGAGTACCTATCAGAACTCAACCCACCTTAGATCCAGGAGTGCCTATACATGACCGAAAGTATCGGTACTTGCTAAAATCTCATGGAAAGCCTTCCCAGAAGAATGAAGGCTGTTATAACCACAGCGTAGGAGGAGGGGTTAGTGGCGACATGCCTATGGATTTCGAATAGGATGTCCAAAAACCTCATCTAGGTATTACTGGTCAGGTGTCCACACACCTTTAACCATATACAGTAGTCTATGAGCTAGTAATCTATGTTACATTACTTCGGAAACCATGACCTGTTATCCAGTGAAAAGGGAGACATAATACACAGACAGAATAGACTTTTAAAAAATATACATAAATATTGAATTTATTTCCAATATATTATTTTCCTCAGTAGTACACATATTTTGAAATGAAAAAGTCCACCAGTGGCTCTATTAGCTTTAGATCTGGACGGAAAGGTTTAGGTGTGTTATTGGCAAACTGCTGTGCCATATCAAGACAAACTGGCATCAGTAAGGTACAGAGGGGTGACTTGCAAGAACTGTACGGGTATTACACATTCAAAATTCTTTCAATTGGACATTTAGCATTGGTTATTGGTTCCCATTTTGTAAGGATAATCTGCCAAGTCAAAATACAACAGACACAGGATCTATTTAATCATTTTCAGACATCCTATCCCCTTTACGCAAGGACGATGTCAAGGTTTTCATTGAAAAGAAGAGCAGGCAAGCACTCGCTGGGGCCTGGGAATTGTGAGGTCAGGATGTCTTGAGCATTAGACAAAGTTTCTGTCCCAGGAAGGCCTTTTTTTCCCTCAGAAAATAGGTGCAGGAACTCAACCATAACCCCCAGCCCCCCCCCCCCCCCCCCGCCACACACACACACTCTCCAAACCACATCAAATAGTGGGTATGGTGAAATCATAATAGTGGGATGGCATTAACATTACCTAACAGTATGTATAGAGTGCAGAGTTCGGTAGGGTTACACAGAGTGCAGAGTTTAGGGTTGTGCTACATACATAGTGCAGAGTTCAGGGGTGCGCTAAACACAGAGCGCGGAGCCTTCTCCCACAGCTGCTTACCTCTGCATCCTCCATCTACATCTCACCTTCACCCCTCTATTTCCCTAGTACCTCCCCGCACACTGTAGGTGGCTCCACGTCTCTCATTTTCAGGGAGATCATCCAGTGGGGGTGTCGGCATCCACACTGCACCCCAGGCACCTACGTCTCCCAGGTCCCCATCCTACACTCAGTGGGAGCTGCTCAGGAGATCCGATCTGTGGGAGCCATTGGAAGACAAGCTGTCACTTGTAAACACAGAAGCCGGAAGTGATAGCGGTGAGCAGGGAGCAAAGAGCCTGAGCCAGAGGTGGTAGAACTGAGTTCCACCAAGTTCCAGCTGAAAAAAAGCCCTGGTCCCAGAAAAAACTGAACTCCAGATATGATCTGTATTGCAAATACATTAGTCCAGCTGTGCATATTGTATACCTGAAGGACCGCTGGGGAAGCAGCATCACCTACTATGGTGATTGCAAGCTTCCCCAGCAGTCCCTCAGGTATTAAATATGCACACTTACATTGGTCCCAGCTGGACTAATGTATATGCAATACAGATCATATCTGGAGTTCAGTTTTATCCCGAGATAGAGACTCTCTTCTAATACTCAAGATATCTAGACCTCACAGTTTGCAGTGTTTTTCCGCTCTTCCTTTCAGCCCTGTGGTCATTATGCATGAGGCATAGGACCCAAAACATTGCAGCTATCACTGAAGAAGTGCTGAAATCTACAGCGATTATCAGTATCCTCAGCAATCCCTCAGATGTGAAATATGCATACAGTGGAACCTTGGATTACGAGCATAATCCATTCCAGGAGAATGCTCGTAATCCAAAGCACTCACATATCAAAGCGAGTTTTCCCATAGAAGTCAATCGAAACGAAAATTATTTGTTTTGCATTAACTTCTATGGCATGCAATACCACATGTGGCCAGAGGTGGGGGGCGCAAGAGAGCCTCGGAAATACTCAGGGACAGCTCGGCTGAATTTTGAAACCTTCAGAAAGGCTTGGAAATGGAGTATTTAAGTATTTCCAAACGGTTCCGGCGCCCTCGCACCTCTGGCCAAATGCGGTACTGCATACCGCATTGGCTTAAATCCTGCTCGTTTTGCGAGACAACACTCGCAAATCGATTCAGGATTAAAAAAAAAAGTTTCTCGTATTGCAAAACGCTCGTCAACCGAGTTACTCGCAATCCGAGGTTTTACTGTACTTACATTGATCCAAGCTGGACCCATTATATGCATTAGGGTTCATAACCGGAGTTCAGCTTTAAATTGATCAGCAGTAGGAGTGAGACTTCACAATAATAAGTATGGCAGTTTTATTTGGTCACCACACATCCCAAAAAATATTAGGAGCCAGCAGCAAAAACTGAAAAGCATCCATCCATCCATAACTAAAAAATATTAGATTTGGGATGACAGACCCTTCAAAGAAAACCTGTACTAAGAGTAGTATGTTGGCTGCCATTGTTGAGCTCTCTTGAAAATGTGAATTGCCTTTCTGCTATGCCAATTAAATGGGAGTTCTGTCTTCAGAAGCTGCGTGTAACCAACATTTTTAGATGGAGGTCATCATGGGGCAGCCTCTGTACTTCTCTCATATTTTCTTTAATTAGCATTGTGCTTACATTTGTATTTGCATTATGCCAAATAAACCAATGGAAAAAAACATTGTGGAACCTCAAATAGCGAGCATAATTTGTTCCAGGAGAATGCTCGTAATCCAAAGTACTCACATATCAAAGTGAGTTTCCCCACTGAAGTCAATGGAAACGAAAATAATTAGTTCTGCATTGACTTCAATGGCATGCAATACTTCATGTGGCCAGAGGCGGGGGGCGCCGGAGAGCCTCAGAAACGGCCTGGAAGGCCCGAGGACACTTCATCTGACCTCGGGTATTTCCGCTTCTTTCCGAGCATTGTCGAATAGGGCCGATCTGCTGTGATGGGCGTCAATCGGCTCTTCTTGGCTCCGGCACCCCCTGCACCTCAGGCCAAATGTGGTACTACAGGCCCTATTACCATGTTTCCCCAAAAATAAGACCTACCCCGATAATAAGACCTAGCATGATTCTTGGGGAGGGCTGCAATATAAGCCCTACCCCAAAAATAAGCCCTAGTAAAATGAGTTTAACATTTTTTTAATCCACCTTTCAGAATGATTACACCCTATTTGCAGACTCATGGGAGGTCTTCTCCTCTTCTCTCCTCCTGGCTGATGCCCGCGGCCCCCCCTCCCCAGTGCACAGCCGGCACTGCTGGATATAAAATCAGTGATCTTTATTGTATCACGACAAGGAGCGGGCTGACGCCAGCTGGACAGCGGCTCCCCCTCTCCTCCTGCCCGATGCCCGCAGCCCCTTCCTCCTCAGAGCATGGAGCAGGCAGACGGCAGCGGGACACCGGCTCCTCCCTCCTCCGCTCTCCTCCCACCCGATGCCTGCGGCCCGCAGCCCCCTCCCCCTTGCACTAGAAGGACGAGGCCAGCAGAGATCCCGAAGCAGAGAAGAGCCCAGGCAGACCATGCGATAGCCAGGGAAGCTGCCAGAAAGGTACCGTATTGCCCCATTCCTACAAATTGAATTGGATTTGATTAAGATTCTATTTACATCAAAATACTGACTCCTGACTTGACAGGGAGGGGGAGGGGAGAAGACAGGGGACACAGGAGATCTATCATGCTTTAAAGGAAAAAAAATAAAATTTTCTTTAGGGTAACAACCACTTTAAGATCATTGTACATACCGTAATTAATGAAGGCCTTCCCCCGAAGGTTTTAGATTAGGTTAGGTTCCCAAAATTAATATAACACCCAGGCTTATTTTATTTTTTCTACTCGTCTTGCGAGACAACACTCGCAAACTCGTCTTTCAAAATGCTTGTTAACCGTGTTACTCGTAAACCGAGGTTTCACTGTATTGGTTGATATGGCTTAGTTCAAATTTCCTCAAAATGTGGTGATAATAATTGATGCTACAAGGTCGAGTAATGTGTTCTTTGTTACCTATAGGACATTATGGTAAATGTCTCTGAATAACTTTACATAGATAAATATAACTCCATACAAAAATATAAAAGCATCTTGAAATTATGTCATCTGTAGTCATTTTTAAAAATTCGGCTTTTTTTTCTTAGTAAAACAAAATAATAAATTTCCCTTCACAGAAGGATATAAGGTAGAAGTGGTCAACCTTCAGCTCACCATCTATGCAGAAAGTACAGGTCTCAAACTAAAATGTGTTTATAGCTGCCAATCAGATATGAGCTTTTATGTTTTTTACTAGGGATGAGCTTCGAGTTCGAGTAGAACTCATGTTCGCGCAAGTTTGTGTGAACTTTAGAACCCTGTTAAAGTCTATGGGACTCGGACGTTTGAAATCTAAAGTGCTAATTTTAAAGGCTAATATGCAAGTTATTGTAATAAAAAGTGTTTGGGGACCTGGATCCTGCCCCAGGGGACATGTATCAATGCAAAAAAAAAAGTTTTAAAAACTGCAGTTTTTTTGGCAGCAGTGATTTTAATAATTCCTTGAAGTGAAACAATAAAAGTTAAATATTCCTTTAAATTTCGTACCTAGAGGGGGGGGTGTATAGTATGCCTGTAAAGTAGCGCTTGTTTCCCATAGAACTGTCCCTGCACAAAGTGTCATTTCTGAAGGAAAAAAAGTAATTTAAAATCACTCGCGGCTATAATGAATTGTCGGCTCCCGGCAATACAGAGAAAAGTCATTCATAAAAAAAAAATGTGTGGGGGGTCCACGGCATTTTTTTTTTAATTTGGGGTGGAGTTCCCCTTAAAATCCATACCAGACCTGAAGGGTCTGGAATGGATATTTGGGGGGAACCCCACATCATTTTTTTTTTCATTTGACGCAGGGTTCCCCTTGATATCCATACCAGACCCGAAGGTGAGTGATTTTAAATGACTTTTTTCCTTCAGAAATTACATTTTGTGCAGGGACAGTTCTAAGCACAGGAAACAAGCGCTACTTTACAGGCATACTATACACCCCCCTAGGTACGAAATTTAAAGTAATATTTCAATTTTATTGTTTCACTTTAAGCATTATTAAAATCACTACTCCTGAAAAACGGCAGTTTTTTAAAACTTTTTTTGCATTGATACATGTCCCCTGGGGCAGGACCCGGGTCCCCAAACACTTTTTTAGGACAATAACTTGCATATTAGCCTTTAAAATTAGAACTTTAGATTTCAAACATTCGAGTCCCATAGACTTTAACAGGGTTCTAAAGTTCACACAAACTTTTGGTCTGTTCGCAGGTTCTGGTGCGAACCGAACCCAGGGGTGTTTGGCTTATCCCTATTTTTTACTAACAGAATACGAAAGTCAGCATCTGATTGGTTGTTATGAAAAACAAATATCCTCTTATATACTGTCCCCCCATACATAAGGACTGAAAACACAATACTGCAAATATGATGGGACAGACCTTTCTAAAGCGCCTTGCCCAAGACTGCTGTACTTTATCAGACTTGCGTCTTTAGGCCTCAAGATTGAACGATTGCTCACCAACCAATCAGATTGTGTGTTTCAAGATTCTAGTGTAGGACTGGAAAATGAAAGGGGAAAATCTAACTGGTAGCTGTGGGATGCAAGAAGATTTTTTCCTTCAAACGCTTTAGTCAAAAGGTTCTGAAGGACACATTCTAGTTAAAGAAATGGAATTGTGAGTCTGTTAGGTGGGAGGTCAAGGCCGCTGTTCATCCAGATCTCTTGGATAATTTGTTCTCTCCTTTCAATCCTTTCAGCGAGATCCGCTGCATCTGAGCTGCTGTAGAGTGGGCGTGGCACTTTGCACAGCTCGCGGAATTCCTCCGAAAAGCGAGACTTGTTGGAGGACTCATCCTGCTCTTGATCTTCGCTGCTGTACTCCTCAGACTCTTCAGAGTCCTGATCCTGGACTACCTGTCCGTTCATCTTCCGAGGAGAGCGCCAGTCCCTTCTCCATGAGATGTGGATCACCAGAGCAAACAGAGTGATGATCAGTCCGATACAAACACTGGATACAAAGAACAAAGCCGCTGTCTCCGGATGATCTAAATTGAGAGGGAGGCATATCAGTAATATGTTGTGTTATTGTGACCTTAGCAATATACCCAAAATAGCATCAATGTTCTACCAGTATGGGAACTTTCGACCATAATAACCAGTCCAGATCTCATACCTGTATACACATTAGGCCAGAGAAATGTTTACATTACTGCAATTCGGCAAAAACTCATTGATCAGTTGCCGAATGACCGCCTCCGTTGGTAGAATGGCTCCTGTGTGCAAAGCAACGTACAAGTACGTTGCTTTGAAATCCATGGCGTGCGCTCCGTCACCGTGCCTGCAAACTCAATGTCCACCGATGTCCCCCGATCATGTCACAGAGCTGCAGAACGGGGGGATGCCAGTGTAAACCATTTCTAATGTTCTAATAAAAAATTATTAATAATAAAAATGCCATAAAACTATCACCTATTTTGTAGATGCTATAATTTTTGCGCAAACCAATCAATATACGCTTATTGCGATTTTGTAATACATATCGGGCTAAACTGAGGAAAAAAAATATGTTTATATATATTTTTGGAGGATATTTATTATAGCAAAAAGTAAAAAATATTGCTTTTTTTTCAAAATTGTCGCTCTTTTTTTGTTTATAGTGCAAAAAATAAAAACCGCAGAGGTGATCAAATACCACCAAAAGAGGACGTCAATTTTGTTTGGGAGCCACGTCACACGACCACGCAATTGTCAGTTAAAGCGACGCAGTGCGGAATCCCAAAAATGGCTCGGTCATTGGGCAGCCAAATCTTCCGGGGCTGAAGTGTTCAATAAATCATTACGCAAGATGAATTCCAGGTATGGATATTTTTCCATAGTTACATTAGACCGGCATGGACTACTGTAACTATGTATATACCATACCTGTGGGATCCCCCCGGCAGCTGGAAACCACTGTCGTAGTAGGCACTACAGTTTTTGGGTCCTGTCCTGAGCAGCTGGACCAATGGAACTTTTTTTAAATATCCATACCTGCAATTCATCTTTAAAATTAAAGTAATACATAAATCATCATACCAGGCTTTATTCCGCGATATCTTTTAAAAAAAAATATATTTTACATACAATCCATAAACAAAAACATTTAATAAAACATTTTTTTTTTGATCAGTGTTATTTTTTTATTTAAAAAAAAAAGTGTTACCATGGATAAAAGCTAAATGTTATATTCTATTATTTGTCCTATTTAAACGCATTGCAAAATGTTTTATAAATGAATATATATATATATATATATTTTTTTTCAATTTTGCAAACAAGTATAAAAACCAAAATAGTTTAAATATTAATGTTTAAAAAAAAACAAAAAAAAACATTATAGTAAGAGAGAAAAAATGGAAGTAGAAGTTAATTAGGCCAGATTAGGGAAAATTAAGAGTCAATAAGGAGTTTAATAGAAACAACTTTTATTTAAAAAATTAATAATTATTCTGATCTGCAGATTAATGAAAGAGAATGGACACAAAGTAACATTGCATCTCTCCATCTGGCCGGTAAACAAAGTTGATACACTGTGTCAGAGTCACTTTTTTAGCAGCAAGAGCTTTTACAGTTGCTGTATTTACACAGCAACTCTCAGATACAGTGGAACCTCAAATAATAATCATAATCTGTTCCAGGAGAATGCTTGTAATCCAAAGCACGAAGCAAGTTTCGCCATAGAAGTTAATCGAAACAAAGATAATTTGTTCTGCATTGACTTCTATGGCATGCAATACCGCGTGTGGCCAGAGGTAAGGGGTGCCGTAGAGCCTCTGAAATACTCGGCTGATCTCGGAAAAGCTCGAAACACCTTTGAACGGAGTATTTTCAAGTGTTTTTAAGTATTTCCGAGTGATTCAGAGTATTTACGAACGGCTCCAAACCGTTCCAAGTGTCACCACCGCCCCCACACCTCAGGCCAAATACGGTACTGGACACCCCATTAGCTTGAATTCTGCTTGTTTTGCGACACAACACTTGCAAACAGAGTCAGGATTAAAAAAAAAAAAGTTGCTTGTCTTTCAAAATGCTCGTTAACTGCGTTACTCGTAAACACAAGTTCCACTGTCTAATTTTTGCTGGCAAATGCAAGGGGGTGCAGCAGCAGGGCAGAAGGACAAGACCTACCTCATATGCCATGTATATTTTGATGAAGCTTTTTGGCTGCGTGTAGTACACCTAGTATCCACAGCTGGTTAAAAGTCAACCTACAGTGCATCCGGAAAGTATTCACAGTGCTTCACTATTTCCACCTTTGTTATGTTACGGCCTTATTATAAAACCGGTTAAAATCATTATTCACTATTCATTATCCAAAGCTCCGTGACTGTGCCTGCGGACGCCGCCGGTGTCCCGCGATCGGTCGCAGGAGCTGAAGAACCGGGAGAGGTGTGTGTAAACACACCATCGTTCTTCTGTGTGGCAGTGACACTGATCGTCTGTTCCCTGATATAGGGAACGACGATCAGTGACATCACATCTACAGCCACACCCCGCTACAGTAAGAATCATTCTTTTAGGACACACTTAACCCTTTAGCACCCCCTAGTGGTTAACCCCTTCACTGCCATTGTCATTTTCACAGTAATCAGTGCATTTTTATAGCACTTTTCGCTGTGAAAATGACAATGGTCCCAAAAATGTGTCAAAAGTGTCCGATGTGTCCGCCATAATGTCGCAGTCACGAAAAATATCGCTGATTGCCGCCATTACTAGTAAAAAAAAGAAATATTATTAAAAATGCCATAAAACTATCCCCTATTTTGTAAACGCTATAAATGTTGCACAAACCATTCGATAAACGCTTATAACGATTTTTTTTTACCAAAAATACGTAGAAGAATACATATCGGCCTAAAAGGAGGGAATTTTTTTTATATATATTTTTTGGGGGAAATTAATTATAGCAAAAAAAAAAAAATTGCTTTTTTTTTCAAAATTGTCGCTCTATTTTTGTTCATAGCTCAAAAAATAAAAACCACAGAGGTGACCAAATGCCACCAAAAGAAAGCTCTATTTGTGGTGAAAAAAAGACTCCAATTTTGTTTGGGAGCCACGTCGCACGACCGCGCAAATGTCATTCAAAGCGTGACAGGTTTAAGTGCCCAGTCAGCAAGTGGTTAAACTGATTAGCTTGACAAAGGTTCAGGCCACTGACTAGGCGAAGCCCAAGCTACCAGCTGTTAATAAAAAAACAGCAAAAGCGACAACTTCACCAGTTTATCTCTTCCATGCGATTCCCCATGGTACAGTCTACATCTCATCTAAATGATCTGACAAAGACCTTCAGGCCAAAATGTTCTCTGTACCTAGTGCAATACAGCAGGAACGTCTTATGCCGCGTACACGCGGTCATTTTTTGTCTTGTAAAAAAACAAAGTTTTTTTTTCATGAAAAAAAAACTACGTTTTTCAAACTTCATTTTAAGAACCGACGTTGCCTACACACCATCGTTTTCTGAAAATGCTCTTGCAAAGCGCGGTTATGTACAACACGTACGACGGTACTCATTCAAGCTAGCGTCATAACTTGCTTCTGAGCATGCACGGGTTTAAAAACGTTGTTTTAAACATCGTTTTGCCCACACGCGATCATTTTTTATGGCACAAAAAATGACATTCTGAAAAACGACATAAAAAAATTGAAGCATGTTCGAAAAAAATTTTGGTCGTTTTTCAGAAAACATAAAAAGATGTTTTGCCCACACACGGTCATTTTAAATGACGTTTTTTAAAACGTCGTTTTATTTCATCACAAAAAACGACCGTGTGCATTACACATTGATTCATGAATAGCTTTAGTAGCTCCTTTACACAAAGACAGCATGGGTGGATTTTAGGCTCAGTGGGCTTTCCATTCACACAGCATGTCAGTCGGTACAGAAATCCTACCTCTGATGTAAGAATAGGCTGCAAGGATGTTACTGAGGAGAAGCCCATCTCTGTTGGGAAGCTGCGACTCCGATGGGTGCAGTGTGATATCTGTTTTAAAATAAAAATGCACAGACATAATGAACATCTCCCATCCGTGCAGATGTGCAGAAAAGAGTCACGAGGAGCATAATACTTCCTATTCTACATAACACAAAAGCTATGAAATGAGGCGTATCATTCTGAGGACAATGGAATGAGAAGCGCATTCTGATCATTCTTCAGTAGCAAGAAGTAGGTAAATACGGGAGAGGCTTTAAGCTTTAATGACATTTATTACACTCGCGCCAGGCGTTAGATCTGTGGTATTTAACTGGTGGCACACTTGGCCTACAGTCGGCTTAGCTATCTTAGCGCTCACAGTTTGGCAAACTGTAATCACTTTAAAGTAAAACTGTGGCCAGGCTGTGGGCATTAAACAAAACCTCCTTCTATGACAGAAAATACAGGACCCGCAGACTGGTTTTGTCACCACGCATCTTTGTGGTTTCATTCACAGACTTAAGCGACACTTACAGCCACCCCACTTCCTACGTTCCAACACCTCACTAGGGTGCCCAGGTGTCCCGGATTGCCTGGGATTGTGCCGCAATTCACATTTGTGTCGTGTGTCCTGGGCACCTTCATTCTGAGACAATACAATATCCCGGAATGAAATGAGGACACATAGCCACCCTACGAGACGATTGCCAAACTGGTTGCTAGGGCCGCCCTGCCTGGCATCTAGCAACCAGTGACGTCACATTCGCAGAGCGTCAGAGCAAGGCCGAGAAGAGCAAGGCATTTACCCAGTGCTACCTTGTGCTCTGAGTCCACCCACCTCCTCTCCTTCTCTGGCTCTGGCAGCAGCATCCAGAGAGAACAGCCAGAGCATCTTCACTGTCTCTCCTCCTGACTCCTCGAGTCTTCAGTGGCCACCCAACGGGCCGCAAGATTTCTGCAGTGCTGGCTGGCTTAGATCCACGGCTCGGCTGCCCGTCCTGACCCCTCAGCACATTACCAGACTTCTCCTTCTCCTGCCCGACTGCCTGAAGGGGGCACCCGACCCTGGACCAGGGAACAAAGACCAGCGCTCAACTGCTCACACACCACAAGTCCAGATTAGAAGGTGAGCAAATGGAACCTGATTGAAGCCGGTCAGGTAATAAGTCGAGGCACTGGGGCTTGGGACAGTACAGTAATAAATGGGGCAATAAAAAATGAGAGTGACAAGTGGAGGGGGGGGGGGAATGAGGCTGACGAGCGGTGGGCAATAAAAAAAATCATCTTTATTGGGGCTGGTGCAATGGCGTGCGTGGGGGGGGGGGGTCCCTGAATGTCAGTTTGGAAATGTGGTCACCCTAGTCACAACTAACAACTTACCCATATGGTTTCACAGGTTTACCATATATTGAGAGACAGAGACCTTTGGAGGTGTTTCTTTACACACAGAAGTTTATCCCTTTTATCTGAGAAAGAAGCGTTGGTTACAATGTTTCCTGTTAAAAACTTGGCAGACTGCCCGGATATTTTTTTTCTGACAGCTGAGTAAGTAGATAAAATCTCTCCACTTGTTATCGGGAAGAATCTGCAAACTCTGGCATAGAGATCGTCAGGGGGGTTGAATCCAGATCAAGATTTTTATGATTCATTGTGCAGCTCTAGAAGAGGTTGACTTTTTCTTATTCTCCTGTTCATAGATTGCATTGCAAGTAAAACTCCTATAAATGGGAGGAGAGGGCCGGAAAGGGCAGGCAAAGTTGGCACTCTTGCCATCACATGTCCAGTGCATTAACCCCTGCAGCACTGCAAAATTACAACTGTGGAGGGGGGCAGAGGATTTCATATTTAAACATACCCAGGGGTGGCTCTAGGCTTTGTGAGGCCTTAAGCAAAACTTAGACACGGGGGCACATTCATTCCCATAATGGGTAAAAAAAATTCAAGCAAATAAAAATGGCTGCAGAAAGTTATACAGATCTAGCACACAGTGATTGAGCAGAGGCAAATTAGACACCTGTGAGTGCGAGGCCTTAGGCGACCGCCTAATTAAAGAGTCGCCTCTGAACATACCAGCCAGGAGCAGAAGGGACACTTTGCATTAAATGTAAGTACCATCTATTTGCTGTTTATTTTTTCACTATGCCTAAACTTAGGCTTTAGGTATAAAAACAAAGAAAAACTCACATGTTCATAGGGCAACACAATACTATGTATAACAGTGATAGAATATAATAGTTCCTAGAGCTGGGATTTGAACATGTCTCTCCAACTGAAAATGTTGGATTTCCTATTACTTCTTGTCTCAGTGATAAAGGTCACCAGAATACACAGAGAAGAAGAATCCCTCCAGTGGAGACACATTCCACAATAAAAACTTGACATCATTTGTAATCCTTTTCTAGGTTTTCCAAAATTAAAATATAAAACCCTTTGGCAATACATACATTTAGGTTGCCCTTTTATATTGCCCTGTGTGTGCAAATGAAAGAATCACTTTAGGACTTTACGGACCTTCTGAAGACATGTGATTGGTTTTCAGGTTCCTGTCGCCTTCCTAAAGCCTTTTTTTCCAATCCAATGGGGATTCTACATTAAAATACTATGCTGCAAAAGTACACTAAACATTTGACACATGGTTACAGTTAGGGTTGTCCCGATACCACTTTTTTAGGACCGAGTACAAGTACCGATACTTTTTTTCATGTATTTGCCGATACCGAATACTGATACTTTTTTTAAATGTCATGTGACAGTTTTCAAACCACAATACAGACTAAGGATATTTTCTTTAGAATTCTGAAGAACTCTAACTCAAGACATTATAAAAGAATAAAAATGAGTAAAAATTAATAAAAATGTTTTATTTTCTTGTCACGCAGTAGTAAAAAACTCAAAGAATTTTCACAGAACATGTTGATAAATACAAAAAAAGTATTCTATTTAGGTATCGGGAGCATTTGCGCGAGTACAAGTACTCCCGCAAATACTCGGTATCGGTCCCGATAACGATACTAGTATCGGTATCTGGACAACCCTAGTTACAGTGCAGTCCTATTGAACCTCAATAGGTGCATTTGGCAAAGCCTACAAAAAACAACAGGTGGCCACGGCACTGAACAGACTTGAATGGCTCCCATGTATGTAAGTTGGTAGGCTGTCAGGGGGTGGTACAAAAGTTAATCAACCAGCTATTTTTGCCAACCCCTTGCTGCCTGTATAAACCAGGCCTAAGGAAACGCCAACAAATAAATAGACACACAAACATACACATAACATTCTACATAAAGATGCAACGTGTGTTTAATAATGCAACGTGCCATACAAAAGGTTTTGCATATGGCTGCTCTCGGCCTAAGCATGCAGATTTTAGAAGGTAGTAGCATTGAGCTTGGGTATTTCTGCAAAGCATTATGGTAAACAGGAAGTGACATCATAGCGTTCATGCAGTGAATCTAAAGAACATGCATTTTTTTTCAGCACGTCTAAAGTAAATGGGAAAAAGTGATGAGAAACCACAATTTTTGACCATGAAATCTGGATATTATAAAATCTATTTTTTAGATTTTCATTTGCATGGAGTATATTGCAAGACCTACAAAAGAGGTCTGATCTAACATTTATTTACTTTTCATATAAATACTAATAGATTGTGAAATATTTGCACACAAACTTAGTGATATTTACTATACTGTCTATAATGTCTTAAGCTGAAGCAATGTTTGCACATACTATTACGTATAAACTTTATTTTATCTAGAAAGATGGTGAAATTAGTATTAAAGTACAGAACTTCTGCTTGGGTTAAAAAATGGTGAATAAAACCTTAAATTATATCCAAAATTTTAATATATTGCAGCTTACTGGTCCTTAGCTGGGTTGTATTTGTTTTTATTTTTTTTTAGCGTTTACGTTATTTTCACTGGGTGATCCTACCAGAAACACATTTCCTTTGCTAGGATGATAATGCACACTCATCTAAGGCCATTTTTACATGGCTGGTGGGGGGAGGCGTACACGGTTGTGACGTGGTTGTGTACAACCAGCCTGTCAGGTTTTTCCCAATTAGTGCCCCCGGCTATAGCCGACAACCAGGGCCGCTGATAGGGGGGACCACCAGCCCTCCTGTAGGGGGCCCCGGCACACAGAGGGGCCCAGACAGCAGGAGGGTTGGTGGAGAGCAATGTCATCTGTATCTCACCCAGGTTTCTCCCCCTCTCCCTCCTGCCGGCTTTTAGCTGCTGGGTGAGAGACATGGAGGGATAATAAACCTGGCCAGCTGCCACTGAGCTCCTTCCCCTGCCCCGAGAGGGGGTTGTGCTAGGAGGGGGGATTTGTGGAAATGTGTCCTAGGAGAGGGATTGAAGAAAGAAGATTTGTGCTGGGAGGGGAGATACGAGTGATTGTGTTACAATTTGTGTACCAGGAGCCGATGTGGGAATTCGGGGGTAATAGAAGGGATTAGGGAAATTATGCAGGCAGGGGGGATTTGTACTAGGAGGGGGAATTGGGGTGGCATTTGTGTCCATTAACATAGCTCCCAACTGTCCCTGATTTCGAGGGACTATTCCTATATGTATATAAAATGCACTTTTTAACTATCAAAATCTATCAAAAAGTGTTTTCCAGCGCTAAACCTTTCATCTGATTTCTAAATTGCTGCATTTGTAAATTCCAAAAGCCAATGTAAGGGAAGAGTAATGGTTAAATTAGCACGTGTAGGTTTACCCGATCTTGTTTTTTTGTACATTTCATCTTTAAGGGGGCGTGGCAAAGGGTGTGTCCTATGCCTGCATACTTTTGCTGATAGGTGTCCCTCATTCCCATCTCTAAAAGTTGGGAGTTGGGAGATATGCATTAATAATGTATTTTTTGGTGAGAATATTGTATAGTGTGTGTGTGTGGGGGGGGGGGGGGGGGGGGGGCGTCGGGTAGGCTGTACGGGGCCCCATGATTCTTAACAGCGGCCCTGCCGACAACACTAATCATTTTTGAAAAACTCAATAGCGCTGTGGTAGGGAGTCCCCCATCAACACTTGACTGTGTTGATGGGAGAACTTATGGTTGAAGGAAAGACAATTTCATAATCTATGGGCTGCCTAAGACCAATACACAGGGCTGGTCTAGACTATATTGGTAAGGGGACGCACTGGACACCGTTGCTGTAATTGTGCTATGTGCTGGATTTCTGAATAAAAAATAGAAAATAATCTAAAAAAATTAATATTATATAAAATAAAATACAGTATTAGAAGCCTGACACTGTCTGCATTAATGCAGTGCTAATGTTACAACAGGAAAAATATTTTAATCTATTTCTAAGTGTTAGCCATAGGCACTAAATGACAGACGGGTCATGATCCAGCCATCAGGTGATCATTTTTTCTTATTTTATTTTTTTAAAACGTCCGCTCTGTCAAACTTTACACTTGTATGTTGTCCATGGTCAAAAAAAGTGTCCAATAAAATTAAAAATAAAGAAGATAAGCCATGATAATTACCATATTTACCATCGTTCTGCTTCAAAGGGGGTATTAGATTAGAAATCTTTGGGTCAACCTCCTTCAGAATGATTTGGGGAACTATAAATGAAAAACACAAAATATTGTATATCTCCCCTTTTTTTAAATAATCCCTCTATTTGTGTTCAGATGCACCTATTTCTACTCTATATATTGAGTTTGCGATAAAAAATGTCTGGGCTCGTGTAGTAATTTCATCCGGCTCTTGACAATGTGAGTGATATATGTAAATCGCTAATAATCAAGTATACAAAGTATACATCTTTTTCTTTTTAACCACTTGCTTACTGGGCACATAAACCCCCTTCGCGCCCAGGCGAAATTTCAGCTTCCGGCACTGCGTCGCTTTAACTGACATTTGCGACTCGGCTCCCAAACAAAATTGACGTCCTTTTTTCCCCCCAAATAGAGCTTTATTTTGGTGGTATTTGATCACCTCTGTGGTTTTTGTTTTTTGCGCTATAAACAAAAAAAGAGCGTCAATTTAAAAAAATATATATATTTTTTACTTGTTGCTATAATAAATATCCCAATGTTTTTTAAAAGAAACTAATTTTCTCTCAGTTTAGGCCGATACGTATTCTTGAACGTATTTTTGTAAAAAAATCAAAAAATCACAATAAGCGACTGGTTTGCGCGAAACTTATAATGGTTACTAAATATGCAAAAAAAAAAAATTGTACCTTTACGACCCCTTTAATAATGGCTCAATCCAAAATGTAAGCGTCTTAAAATAACATTTTACAGAATAAATACAATTATCAATGCAATAAGACTGTTTAATAGCTACCAGCTTCCTTACCGCAGGAATAATTTACAGTGAGATATTTGATGACTCCAGGTAGACAAGGACTTCCAAAATGTTTATCACTGACCAGCATTCGACACCTCTGCTTCCCATAACACCGGTGTGCTAGGACTTGCATTGCAGAATATGACAAACAATCTGCAGGGATGAAGGCAACATCATTAAGATAATGGATCAGGCCTTGGATGGATAGCAGATAGCGAGCAAATTTAATGAGGATATACATAAATGGCAGCCATAGATAAGCCAGCCTCTTAGGCCCCGTACACACGACCGGTTTTCTTGGCAGAATCCATCAAGAAACTCGATGGGAGACGTATTCTGCCGAGAAAACCGGTCGTGTGTACACTTTTCGCCAAGAAAACCGTCGAGAAACTCGTCGAGCCAAAAAGAGAGCATGTTCTCTATTTTCTCGACGGGAGTCGAATTTGGCTCGTCTGGCTGGTTTCCGACGAGAAACTCGAGCGTGTGTATGCTAAGAAACCCGCGCACCTTCGGTAAAAGTAGCGTTTGTAATGGAAATAGCACATTTGTCACGCTGTAACAAACTGAAAATTGAAAATGTCTCTTACCAATCTTTTTCCTAACACGCAGTAACATGAGATTTGCAAAAGCAGCCCCAAGGGTTGTCCCAGTGGAATCGAACTTCCCCTGCGGTTGTATGTGTTGAAGTCACCGCGCTTGAGAACGAGGAGATTTGGTTTTTAACGTGTGTACGCAAAGCAAGGTTGTCGAGTTCCTCGACAAGCCTAAAAAGGAACTCGACGAGGAAAACGATGGGTTTCACCCAACGAGTTTCTCGGTTGTGTGTACGAGGCCTCACAGAGAATAATGGACTTGTGCGAGACTTCACCTTCATTTTCTTTTTTTTAACCCTTATTTTCAAACAGGAGAGACTGGACAAAGAAGTCTTTTTTGGATGGGGTAACTGTCTTTTCTACTATGATACACTGGTTAGCTCCCCCAACAAACTCCCTCACCTAAGCCCTACAACACAAATCCTTAAAGTGGATGTAAACCCCAATTTTTTTTTTATGTCACAATGTAGAGTATAATATTTCCTATCATCTGTGCCCAGTCTTGCCACATAGAGTTAATCCAGATCTGAGAAATCCTCATGTTCAGTGAAAATGAACAGCCTTCCAGATAAAACCCTGCCTAGATAAAAAGTCAGTTTTCTCTCTTCTTGCTTTGAGTGACAGGTTATTTACATATCTAGCTAGGACATGTTTATCTTATGTTATGTTTTGTTTATCATAACATGAGGTGATATAACATCATAACACATCCTCGTAATATACAATGAACTTTGGATCACCTCTTGTTATGATAAACATGTCCAAGCTAGATATGTAAATAACCTGTTACTGAAAGCAATAACAGAGAAACAGACTTTATAATTTGGCAAGTTTTTATCTGGAATTCTGTTAATTTGCACTGAATTTTAAAAGAGGATTACTCAGATCTGGATTAACTCTGTGTGGCAAGACTGGGCACAGATGATAGGAAATCTTATACTCTACATTGTGACATCAAAAAAAAAATATTTTTTGGGGGGTTTACATCCACTTTAAATTAACTATTTACGCATGACTTACCAACCAACATTTAACCTTACGGTAAGATGTAACCCATATCCTATCCCAGACCTTTACCTCTAACCAACAAAACCTGATTCTTAACCTGAGCTGATACATCTTGTAGGCCATTTTAGAATTATTATTTTAACTAGTTTTGGACACTGCTCTTTATTTACTGTACTTTCCCCTTCTGTGTTGGTAATGTTGAACTATACATCTCTCCTCCGACCAGCAGGGGGAGATCCTGGTTCAGTGATCTGGGACCAAAGTAGTGCAGGGACTACTTTGAAGTTGCACAGATATGAACGGTACTCATTGGAAATCATGGGGAACAACTTGTCATGCGACTTTGCAGTCCCAAGTCGCAATATAAGTCGCACAAATGGAAACTGAGCCTAAAGATATACAGCTATGAAGTTGTAGAGATAGGAGTGCCTAGGCACACTACCATACCACAAAGTGATATTTTTTTCAAGGGGAATTCCAGACAAAAGGTAAATATTTCAGGGTAGGGTAGGCTTTTCTAAATGTTCTCTATAACAGAAAATCTTTACATCTTGAGTTCAGTTCCACTTTAATGCAAAGCAAGTTATGGCGTGACACTGAAAAATAACAGTGCAAAAGATCTGTAGAATTAAGGGTCAGAAGGAGCGCGAAAGATAAAAAGAGACAGAAAAATATTACTCTTTGAACATCATGTCGTGTAAAACACAGATGTACCATCCTGTACAATATATATTTATTTAACATATTTACTTAATACAGCTCGGAATATTTTCATTCCTCCCAAGAGACAAAAAATTAAGTCTATGATGCGATTAAATTGTCTGCTTATTCCAGATTGTGATTGCTGAACTCTGAAGTCACGTCTGCATTGTTTTTTTTCTTACACAAAAGAGTGTGTGTAACAGTCAGGAGTTAACGCCGCTTACGATCTTCCATGCCACCAACCCGCGACATAAGAATTCCCCAGAAAATGAGACACAGCTCTGTTCTCTGGTTCCAAACGGATAGGTACTTTAATGGTGAACTCAGGCTTTTATACAGTAGAATGCATGCTGCAGTAATCAAAGGGACAATGACACACTCCACCCACAACATCATACAATGGCTACTAACGAGCCTCCAATACACATTACCTTGGGTAGACTTTTTGGCACCGGGTCTGACACAATCCACATGAGCTAATTACTACAGCTGTCAGACATCATGACGTTATGACTCTTTTCACCTTCTATTCAATACACATTCCTTTAGTAAACATAAGTCAGACATCTGACCTTTTATATTGTGCCATTTCACAACACATATTATCATTAATAATAGTTTCACACAAAACAGTGTTGATTAGCATCACACAATGAAAAGGTCTGTAGAAGCCAGGCAAGGTACGTTTACATGACAGTAGCAGACTTAATTACCCCCTTAACAGCCTGAGTTCCCATATGAATGAATCACTGTCCTATTGACCTGTTGGGTTCAGAATTAACCACTTGTAATATTTCAAGATATCCTGCAATACATTGTGAATTATCATTACTGCACCATCTCATGTAATCCATGATATCAGTTCTCAGTCATCCTATGCCCCTAGTGGACGTAGGATGACCCTAGACACAAGAGTCATTGGTGAAGCTGAAACAGGAGTACCCCGCATCCTTCAAGAGCCTCTGGGTCCCACGGGCCATACCGTTACAGTGTGGTACTGTGTATTCAAACATATTAGTCACACAAGGGCTTGGCCCAATCAGAAGAAAGATTGGAAAGTGAAGATTTGCAGGTGCCAATTAATACTCCAACATAAGATAAAATGCATTTTGTTTTATAATAGCATTAAGTTGACAAGGATTAGGACACCATATCCAACATAACAGTTCCATCCGTTTGGCACAAATTGTGCTGCAATGACGCAGTGGATCAATGCGTTTCGCCTATACGTTGCTTCATCAAGATCCACTTGATTGTAGTGTGTTGGATATGATAACTAAATATCCAAAAGCTTCTAAAAATCACTGATATCACAGCATAATGTAACAATGCAGAAGAGGAAAATATGCCCCAAGAGGGTGTGCACAATTAGCATGGGATGAAGGAAAAAAATCTCCTGGATCGCCGCACTCCTCGGAAAACGATGTCTTTATTTAAGCATAAGCAAACAAAATTTCAATAGAAAAAAACAGCCAAAATGCATGCAGTCAAAAACGGTGAGTGGACAAGGAGAAAAGGGCTGACATGTTTCACATCATGTGATGCTTACTCGTAGCTTACTCGTAGCTGAAAGAAATTTGTGAGGTCAGATACTGATGTTGGATGTAAAGACCTGGCTTGCAGATGGCATTCCCGTTAATCCCAAACATGTTCTATAGCAGGGGTGTCAAACTCAATTTCATTGAGGGCCGCATCAGCATTACGATTGCCCTCAAAAGGGCCGGTTGTATCTGTAAGATTAGATGTCCAGTGTATCCCCTCCCCTTTTATTAGATGTTAAGAGCCACCCCACCATCAGAAGTTGAGTCCCCACTCTCCCCTACATCACAGTGCACCCCTTTCCTTAAGCTGCTGCTGGGAAGAAGCTGATGCATTGCTTGAAAGCAGAAAGTTAGGGTCTTGAGGAGGACGAGGGCCACATGAAATTTTCTTGGAGGGCCTTGTGTGTGACACCCCTGATTTAGGGAGTCATACTGATACTTTTGGCCATATAGTGGCAAGCCTGGTCTTCTCATCCAGTACCTGACTTCCCAAAATGCTCTTTTGGCTGTGCACATATTGCCACTGACATACACCAAAATCTTGTATAAAGCCCTCTCAAAGGAGTGGAGGCTTTTATAACCAACAAAGAGGAAGGGGGATCAACTTCATTTGCAGACTGATATTCTATAGCAGTGGTTCTCAATCTTTCTAGTGCTGTAACCCCCTGATAATTTTTCCCAAGTTGTGGGGACCCCCAACAGTAACATAATTTTTGTAGAGTGGGTTGTCGGCACACAAGGCAAGACAAGTAATTTGCGCCCCTAACCCATGGACATTTAGCGCTCCCTGAGGCCTTCTACACACGAGGGAATTTATCCGCTGAAAATGGTCCGACGGACCATTTCAGCCGAAAAAAACGCTCGTCTGTAGGGGCAAACGGACAGTTTTGGACGGATTCCTCCGGCGGAAAAGTTTCAAAGCATGCTTTAAAATTTTTCCGCCGGAGAGCTGCCCGTCGGATATGTCCGCTAGTTAGTACGCCTAACCAGCGGACATATCTGCCCGCACATGCGTCGTATCCTGTGAATGGATCCGACGCATGCGCGCGGAAGTGTTTTACTTCCTGGTGCGGTGACGTGGCGGCGTCAACGTCACCGCCGCGTCACCGCGCTGTCCTCCGGCGGGGAATTTGATCCGATGGTGTGTACAGCCATCGGATCAAAATAGCCCGGCGTAAATATGCGCTGTAAACGGTCCGGGGACCGTTTACAGCGGATAAATTACATCGTGTGTACAAGGCCTGAGTCCCTTCCACTCGTACAGTATTAAAACCTCTTATGGTACATTTTAGGATGAACCACTCTTTCTCTCTGTTCTTCTTTCTTTCCCTTTTATCTCTCTTTATCCTAATTTCTTGTTTTTTACCCCATCCTTCTCTCTAGCCGTCTTTCTTGTTCTCTTATGCCACGTACAGACGATCGGTCCATCCGATGAGAGCGGTCTGATGGACCGTTTTCATCGGTTAACCGATGAAGCTGACTGATGGTGAGTCATGCCTACACACCATCGGTTAAAAAAACGATCGTGTCAGAACGCGGTGAGGTAAAACACAACAACGTCGACTTAATTCTAAGCATGCGTGGATTTTTAACCGATGGTCGTGCCTACTAACGATCGGTTTTGTTCTATCGGTTAGGAATCCATCGGGTTAAATTTAAAACAAGTTGCCTTTTTTTTAACCAATGGTTAAGTAACCGATGGCACCCACACGATCGGTTTTGACTGATGAAAACGGTCCATCAGACCATTCTCATCGGTTTGACCGATCGTGTGTACGCGGCATTATTCTTTCTATCCATTTGTCTTTGTTCCTCCCCCTCTTTTCCTCTCCCTTCCATGTATTCTCTATTTTTATTCATTCTCTTAAGCGGCGTACACACGTACGAGAACCTCGACGGGCGGAACACATCGTTCCGCCCGTCGAGGCTCTCGGCCGACCGTCAAAATCGGCGACCCGCCCGTCGGGAATGGCAACCAGCCATTCATCCAGGCGGGCCGTCGAGCAAATAGAGAGCCTGCTCTCTATTCGCTCGACGGGATTCCCGACGGGCGGGGCGAGCCAGGAGCGTACACACGGCCGAGGTTCTCGCTGGAATGCAGCTTCCAGCGAGGTTCTCGCTGGTTTCTAGCGAGAACCTCGGTCGTGTGTACGCCGCCTTACTCCTTGGTGAGAGGAGTTTGGAAGAGTGGCAGTGCTGGGGGGAGTTATAATCAGCCAACTTAGGTGCTCTTGATCAAGGTCATCTGCTGATCTGAGAACTGCAGTGGGGACTTTTAATGGCAACCATAATCACAGGTAGTGTTACTCACTGTGTCGCTGGCTTTACTGTGCCTCTGACTTTGTGGTGTCTTGTAGCAGTGACACCTATGCCGAAATCAGAAGATAGGGTCTCCTCCAGCACCTCCCACTTCACATTCCTCACCAGTCAATTGACCTCTAGTCTCTGCCCCCCCTAGCCATGCTGTGAACAAAATAGGTGGCTGCAAAAAGGCTTAGTGGGCAGCCGTGGTCTCCAGGAACAGTCCAGCTGGGCGGCCACAGGCTTCAGGGACAGCCCTGTTGGGTGGCTGCAAAAAAGCTGGGAGAGCAGGCTTCAGGAACAGCCCAGGATTTGGTGACCCCTGGCAAATCATTATTCGATCCTCAGGTTGAGAACCACTGTTTTGATAAGGAGTGTAAAGCCGGCCATAGACGGGTCGAATCTCGGCCGGTTCACCAGGGAACAGCTGAGATTTGAACCATGTGAAGACAGGCTGATTGTACCATGGTTAAACAATCGATCAACCTGGTTACAACCAGCCTGTAGGATTTTCCATGCAATTATTGCTAGCGGTTATAGTCGCTAGCAATAATTTGTGGGAGGGATTTGAGCAGTTTGGGTTAAGAGGTAGAAAATGCTTTTTTTCCTTTTTTTTTGTCTTATGAATTTTTTCCCACACATTTTTGGCCATATTTGTGTGTGTGTACCTTGTAGTTCTGGAGGCCATTTCCTCTAGACACCATTTGTGATATTTTGGTCAAGCTAAAATTTTACTTGTTTACATTTACCAACGTCATAATCAGATATTTCCTTTGCACTCACCGTATGGCATCCCTTGGTCCTTATCCGTGGAACACGAGTTCTTTTCATGGGCGAAATGGCCATAGACAGCGGAGTAGATGTTGAGTAATTTGGGCTCCTTACAATGAAGCTTCAGCTCGCGGTTTTCACAGACAGATGTGGATTTATATTCAGCTATAAACAGAAGCGCACACTAAGCAAACAGTCTGAGCAAACATTGGTGTTCTATATATAAAGCATGGAGCATAAAGCAAAACATACTATACAGCAGACGGGAGGATCATTGCATGGCGCACAGTTCTTTGGGATGTCACACATCTGTGCTCACTTGGCAAATATCCTACATTTCAATATTGCAAAACTGTCATCACGCAATAAAAGTATCATAGTTGCCAGTTATGCTGTTTCAAGCTTGGTCTATGTACACAGGAAATCAAGGGAAGCATTACTTTTATGTTCCAGAAAAAAAAGTTTGTTATTTGGAGAATGGAACTAAAAGAATGCTATAAAGGAACCAGTGTCTGGAATGACAGAGGCAGCAGGTCGGGCTCTCTTTATGCTTCATGAATTGTTTCCTGTACAAATATCTTTGCGAATCTCACATCTGCTTGGTGGAAAAATAGTCGAGATAAACTGATGGACATGAAGCCTGACATTCAATAATGGAATCAGAGACGAGTCAAATGTACGACTGGGCGTATAAGACGACCCCCTATTTTTCCAGGAAAAAATTTGGTTTTGGGATATACTCGCCATATAAGACGACCCCCTTCCTACTATTCTGTCTGGAAGCTGAGAGCTAGCGAGAACAACCGCTGACAGAAACAGGCTTTTTTCAAATCTCACTGTGCCATTACATTACATGCCTCACTGTGCCATTACATTACATGCCTCACTGTACCATTGCCTACCTCATTGTGCCATCATACATGCCTCACTGTGTCATTGCCGGCCTAACTGTGCCATTACATTACATGCCTCACTGTGCCATTACATTACATGCCTCACTGTACCATTGCCTACCTCATTGTGCCATCATACATGCCTCACTGTGTCATTGCCGGCCTAACTGTGCCATTACATTACATGCCTCACTGTGCCATTACATTACATGCCTCACTGTGCCATTATATGCCTCACTGTACCATTGCCTACCTCATTGTGCCATCATACATGCCTCACTGTGCTATTGCCGGCCTCACTGTGCCATTGCCTACCTCATTGTGCCATCATACATGCCTCACTGTGCCATTGCCGGCCTCACTGTGCCATTGCCGGCCTCACTGTGCCATCATGACGGCCTCACTGTGCCATCATGACGGCCTCACTGTGAAATTGACGGCCTCACTGTGAAATTGACGGCCTCACTGTGAAAATGACGGCCTCACTGTGCCATTGGCGGCCTCACTGTGCCATTGCTGACCTCACTGTGCCATTGCCGACCTCACTGTGCCATTGCCTGCCTCAACGATCTCCCTATCTTATCTTTTGCAGAGTTTGTCAAGCTGCAAGCGTCCATTATTCAAAAGCCGCGCCTCCTCCTCAGGCTGTTCCATGATAGGCGGAACACTAATTTTACCAGCAGAGCCTCTGTTTAGTGTTCCGCCTATCATGGATGTCCTCTCATTAGAGGCCGAGGATGAGAAGGCATCCGTGATAGGCGGAACATTGAACAGAGGCTCTGCTGGAAAAATGAGTGTTCTGCCTATCACGGAACAGCCTGAGGAGGAGGCGCGGCTTTTGAATAATGGATGCCTGCAGTCTGACAGACAGGTACCGGCGTATTAGACTACCCATGAGTTTTGAGGCATTTTTTTACATTAAAAAGGTCATCTTATACGCCGGAAATTACGGTATGTTCTTTTCAAATACTGTATACATTTGTTAGCAAATGACACTGTTGTGTATTGAATATTCCATTTGTCTGGCTGTAGAATGGGCCCATGAAAGTTCTAATGATCTAAGTGGCTCCAAAGGAACCGTTCAACCCCCAGGCCTAAGATAAAGTATTTTGTGCAATCATTGATTAACCCCACTTGTGTTTAGGAGGAGAAGCCTACAAAGCTTCCATGACTGTAGATCGCAGTTTGGAGAAACGAAAGCCTTCAAACAAGCCTGAGCTTAGCCACTTAACCCCCGGACCATATTGCTGTCCAATGACCAGAGCACTTTTTGTGATTCGGCACTGCGCCGCTTTAACTGACAATTGCGCGGTCGTGCGACGTGGCTCCCAAACAAAATTGGCGTCCTTTTTTTCCCACAAATAGAGCTTTCTTTTGCTGGTATTTGATCATCTCTGCGGTTTTTATTTTTTGCGCTATAAACAAAAATAGAGCGACAATTTTGAAAAAAATTCAATATTTTTTACTTTTTGCTATAATAAATATCCCCCAAAAATATATAAAAAAACGTTTTTTTCCTCAGTTTAGGCCGATACGTATTCTTCTACGTATTTTTCATTAAAAAAAAATCGCAATAAGCATTTGTTGATTGGTTTGCGCAAAAGTTATAGCGTTTACAAAATAGGGGGTCGTTTTATGGCATTTATATTTTTTCTTTTACTAGTAATGGCGGCGATCAGCGTTTTTTTTCAGTACTGCGATATTATGGCGGGCACTTCGGACACTTTTGACACATTTTTGGGACCATTGGCATTTTTATAGCGATCAATGCTATAAAAATGCATTGTATTACTATAAAAATGCCATTGGCAGTGAAGGGGTTAACACTAGGGGGCAGGGAAGGGGTTAAGTGTGTTCCTGGGTGTGTTCTAACTGTATGGGGGGGTGGTCTCACTAGGGGAAATCACTGATCTTCTGTTCATACATTGTATGAACAGAAGATCAGCGTTTCCCCCGCTGACAGGACCGAGAGCTATGTGTTTACACACATAGCTCCCGGTCCCCGCTCTGTAACGAGCGATCGCGTGTGCCCGGCGGTGATCGTACCTGCCGGGCACGCGCGCGGGCCTTGGGGTCGAGTGGGGACGCACACGCGCCCCCTAGCTTCCGCTTTAGAGCGGACGTATAGCTACGGGCTCTCGCCCAGCAGTGCCACCGTCCCACGGGCGGTCGGCTAGTAGTTAAAGTGGTTGTATACACCGCTTTGTGATTTTTACCTACAGGTAAGCCTAAAGGCCCATACACACGATCAGACTTTTTGACAACTGTCCGGCGCATGTGTTTTATCGGACAATCCGAACGTGCGTATGCTCCATCGGACAATTGTTGTCGGAATCTCCGACAGGTAAGCCTAAAGGCTCGTACACACGGTCAGACATCCAACAAAATTTCCCTTGGATTTTTGTCCTAATTGATTTGTCCTGTCACACCCATAGCATACACACAGTCAGACTTTTCTGCAAACTTTTCTAAAACGTTCCCATCATCACGTGGTTTTTCTGCTCTTTTCTGCATTTTAAAATTGGTTCTGAGCATGCGTATTTGCACTTTGTACAAAAGTTGGTTGGCTCGCTGTACACACGGTCACACAAGGCACCATCGGATTTTTGTTGCCGAAAAGTTGGTCCGCTCGCAGACCCAACTTTTTGATGGATGAAACCCGAAAAAGTTGGTCCAAGGGAGCGTACACACGGTCAGACAAATTTGAAAACTAGCAGATTTTGAAGTTGGTTGGCAAAAAGTGTGACCGTGTGTATGGGGCTTAAAGGCTTTTGAATGGAAATTCCGACCGTGTGTATGCTCCATCGGACTTTTGCTGTCGGAATTTCTGCCAACAAAAGATTGGGAGCAGGTTCTAAAATTTTACGATGGAAAAAATTCCTATCGGTAAATCCGATTGTCTGTAGCAATTCCGACGTGCAAAATTGCGACACATGCTCGGAAGTATTGAACTTAATTTTCTCGGCTCGTCGTAGTATTGAACGTCATCGTGTTCTTGACGGACGAAAGTTCAAAAAACGTGTGTGACCATGTGTATGCAAACCAAGCTTGAGCGGAATACCGTCGGAAAAAAACATCCAAGGTTTTTCCGACGGAAAATCCGATCGTGTGTACGGGGCATTAAAGGGGGAAAACGAAGGCAAATGGGCAGAGCCGTATTCTTAAAGGGGTGTTCCACCCAAATGTAATGTTTATTAAAAGTCAGCAGCTACAAAAAGTGTACCTTCTCCACGTTCCAGCGACACGCCGACCGGGGCTCCGCTCCTCTCCCCCCTCCCCGGTCGGCGTCTTCATTTCGACTGTGGGCCTTCGGCTTCACGGCCGGGCACCCACTGCGCATGCGCGAGCCGCACTGGCGATCGTCTAGGACCTGTCAGTGTACTAGACGATCGCCTACGGGAGGGGCTGCAGTAAGGCGATTAGGCCTAATCGCCTTACCAGCCCCTCGGCGGAAGCAGGAAGTGGGACAGGAAGTCCCACTCCTACTGAAGCCCCCACTCCTCCCCCCAAAAAATGACATGCCAAATGTGGCATGTAAGGGGGAGGGGAGTGGATTAAGCGGAAGTTCAATTTTTGAGTGGAACTCCGCTTTAAGTCCAAAAAGTCAAGTCCCTAGTTATAAAGTAGAATGGGTTCTAGATGGGAACACAGAGGAATGTTTTTGGCTGCAAAAAGGTAACAAAAAGCAAGCAGAAGTATCTCCCCTTGGAACTTTTACTTTTAAAATCGAAATTGTCTGACAGGTTCCCTTTAAGCCTGCAGCTTGCACAGCGGAGAATCAGAGCGGCGGGTACAGGTGGTACATGAATCGCTATAGTCTTCACTCTTGGATCAGATGCAGAGAAACGAGTCCTTGGTCAAGTGCCAGCGACAGTTTTTGAAAGAAAAAAAGAAGAAAATCTCTTTCTACTGTTGTAAAATAAGCCTTTTCAGCACTGGCAGAGAGTACACACTTGTTTAATAGGATTATTCTCTCCATTCAGGCAGAAGACAAAGTCCTTTTTCATGTAGTGTAATCAGCACAATACTCCTGAAAACATCTTGAGTATAGTTGTATCCACACAGGGCAGACAGCGGGTATCTGCTCGGAGGATGACATAACCGGGTGTGGGCCGGCCAGGAATGGGCTCTCAAAGGGGAAAAGTTTGATTTAATGATCTTTTAATAATGTCTGCTCCACTTCTGTCATTAATCTTCCTTTTCTCAATGTGTTTCAGCATTGACTGGGACAGGCAAAAGGCCCACAACACACGTGTACCATTTATTGGCCTAGAAGTGACTCCAAACAACATCCTTACACACAGTCCGAAATTCTGCCAGCAAAAGTCCGATGTGAGCTTTTGGTTGGAAATTCTGACCGTGTGTATGCTCCATTGGACTTTTCGCCAGCAAAAGATTGAGAGCTGGTTCTCAAATTTACAAACGAAAAAACATCAAATCGGAAATTCGGACCGTCTGTGGCAATTCAAAATTTCAACGCATGCTCGGAAACAATTCGATGCATGCTCGGAAGCATTGAACTTCGTTTTCTCGACTCGTCGTAGTGTTGTACGTCACCGCGTTCTTGACGGTCGAAAGTTTAGAGAACTTTTGTGTGACCGTGTATGTAAGCCAAGCTTGAGCAAAATTCCGTTGGAAAAACCATCCAAGGTTTTTCCAATGGGAAATCTGATCGTGTCTACAGGGCATAGGGGCCCTTTCACATGAGTGTTCTGTCTGTCCTTTTTTCATCCATCTATTGATGGATGAAAAATGAACAGCGATGCATTCCTATGGGCAAGCGCATAATCATCTGTTAAAAAAAATGGACATGAACAGACACGCATGTAAACTGAAGAAGCCTCCATTTTTGTTCCTTTAAAAAAAAGCAGACCTATTAAGCAGTACGTATTCACACCCCTTGAAATTTTCCACATTTTTCCATGTTACAACCAAAACCATACATTTTATTGGGATTTTATGTGACTGGACTAGCACACAGTGACACATAATTGTGAAGTGAAAGGAAACTGATAAACGGTTTTCCAATTTTTGACAAATGAATATGTGAAAAGTGTGATGTGCATTTGTATTCAGCCCCGTTACTCTGATACCCCTAACTAAAATCTAGCGGAAATAATTGCCTTCAGAAGTCACCTAATTAGTAAATAGAGTCAACCTGTAAACTTTGATCTTCGTAGAAATACAGCTGTTCTGTGAAGCCCTCAGAGGTTTGATAAAGAATCTTAGTGAACAAACAGCATCATGAAGGCCAAGGAACACACCAGCCAGGTCAGGGATAAAGTTGTGGAGAAGTTTAAAGCAGGGTTAGGTTATAAAAAAAGTATCCCAAGCTTTGAACATCTCACGAGCACTGTTCAATCCATCATCCGAAAATAGAAAGAGTATGGCACAACTGCAAACCTACCAAGACATGGCCGTCCACCTAAACTGATAGGCCGGGCAAGAAGAGCCTTAATCAGAGAACCAGCCAAAAGGCCCATGGTAACTCTGGAGGAGCTGCAGAGATCCACAGCTCAGGTGGGAGAAACTATTAGTGGTGCTCTCTACAAATCTGGTCTTTATGGAAGAGTGGCAAGAAGAAAGCCATTGCTGAAAGAAAGTCATAAGAAATCACATTGGCAGTTTGTGAGAAGCCATGTGAGGGACAGAAAACATATGGAAGAAGGTGTTCTGGTCAGAGCAAAACTCTATGTGTGGTAGAAAACGAACATTGCACATTACCCTGAACACACCATCCCTACTGTGAAACATGGTGGTGGCAGAATCATGTTGTGGGGATGCTTTTCTTCAGCAGGGACAGGGAAGCTGGTCAGAGTTGATGGGAAGATGGATGGAGCCAAATACAGGGCAATCTTAGAAGAAAACCTGTTAGAGCCAGCAAAAGATTTGAGACTGGGCTGGAAGTTCACCTTCCAGCAGGACAACGACCCTAAGCATACAGCCAGAGCTAGAATGGAATGGTTTAGATCAAAAATTTTGAAAAAAACATTTATCATTTTCCTTCCACTTCACAATTATGTGTCACATTGTGTTGCTTATTACATAAAATCCCAATAAAATATATTTTTTTTCATTTTCCGTAAATTCCAAGGGGTATGAATACTTTTTCAAAGGAACTTCAATAAATGTTTGCTTTTGGGTTTAATAATTGTTATTAAGAATGACCTTTCCTTTTTAATCTGCAATGATGTAGGATGTGATGAGGGAAAAAAACAAAGATTTCATTTGGCTACAGTGTTGCATGACCGCGCAATTGTCATTAAAAGTGCGACAGCGCTGAAAACTAAAAATTGGTCTGGGCAGGAAGGGGTGAAAATGCCCTGTATTGAAGCGGTTAAATACCACCAAAAAAAGCTCTATTTGTGGGAAAAAAAGGACATCAATTTTATTTGGGTACAGCGTCGCACAACCACGCAATTGTCAGTTAAAATATTGCAGTGCTATATCACAAAAAATGCCCTAGTCATTAAGGGGGTAAAACCTTCCAGGGCTGAAGTGGTTCAAAACAGATGAGGGGGGGGGAATAGGAGGAGCCAGAGACACCAAAATATAAGCAGATTAAATGACAGCTTTAGCGCACTTACTAGGTTTGCACTTGTAAGACACCAGCAGATATTTGGTAGTACCCGGACATGGATCCAGCCCAAATACACGACTGTTCACAGGCAGCTGGCAGGACCTCAGATTCTGGCATTCATCCAGGACTTTCTAAAACAATGAGAGTTTCATAAGCATGAGAGCAGATCACACCCAGCAACAATGTATACATTTCCAGTATATCACAGCATATCTACATACAGACAATAGGCCATCACACTCACATCCAGATGCTGATCATGTGCAATCAGACAATCTTATCTTCTTTTCTGTACGATATTATTGTATGCAAAGGAAAACTTAGTCCCATGAAACTTTCCTGTTCTAAATCTTATCTGTGCACTTACTTATCCCCATCAGTGTTATCTGAATCTATATATGAAATCATTTCCTTTTTACACAATAGCACCCCATGCAGGGAAGGAGACCAATAGAAAGCCATCAGAAACTGCACTTTTGTTTGATCTAGCCTGTTCTCAATGAATTGTTCTGTAAAGAAAAAAAACAATATGCATTAGGGGAACTTAGGGAATTTTTTATATTTTTCCCATACTTAAGTTATTTTCAAATATTTACCAGGCTAATCTTTAACTAATCTTCAACTAAAAAAGTGTTGTTTACAGAGCTCAGTAGCTTCAGCTAAAACACACACACGACTGCCTGTTCTAAAAAAAAAAAAAAAAAAGCCATAGAAAGTTCGGCTTCATTTCCACTGGCGTTTTTACAGCCACGTTTTTTACAGCTTAAAAACGCCTGTCCATGTTTATTTTAGAAAAAATAAATAAAAAAAAAGAAAATTTTTTTTGGAGCTGGAGCTTTAAAAACGCCGCGGCCGCGTTTTTGAGCGTTTGTGCGCGTTTTTTAATGCCTGGCGTTTTTACAGCTCTATTGCTGGAGCTTCAGGCCTAATTTCCACTGGCGTTTTTACAGCCACTTTTCTGAGCGTTTTTTGCAGCTTAAAAACGCCTGTCTATGTTAGTCTATGGCCTCATGCCCACCATGACGTTTTTGAGCTGTAGATGGCTAAGCTGCAAAAAAAACGCGGGACCAGTGCGTTCTGAAGCTCCAGCAATAGAGCTGTAAAAACGCCATACATTAAAAAACGCTCAAAAACGCGCACAAACGCTCAAAAACGCTCAAAAACGCGCCCGCTGCGTTTTTAAAGCTCCAGCTCCAAAAAAAATAAAAAATTCTAAAATAAACATGGACAGGCGTTTTTAAGCTGTAAAAAACGTGGCTGTAAAAACGCCAGTGGAAATGAGGCCTCAGAACGCACTGGTCCCGCGTTTTTTTTTGCAGCTTAGCCATCTACAGCTCAATAACGTCATGGTGGGCATGAGGCCATAGACTAACATGGGCAGGCGTTTTTAAGCTGCAAAAAACGCTCAGAAAAGTGGCTGTAAAAACGCCAGTGGAAATGAGCCTTTCTTGTTTAGACAAGAAAATATTACATATTAAACTCCCAGCCAGCAGGTGCTCCTTTTCACATCTTTACCAGGCTAATCTTGACTTATTTACTGAACAAATGTGCTGTTTACAGGGCTCAATAGCTCCAGCTACAATTTATATACACGACTGCCTGGTCTGATTAAAAAAAAAGGCCCTAGAGAGTTCTTGTTTGGACAAGAAGATATAAAATATTACATATTAAATTCCCAGCCTACAGGGGCTCCTTATGACAAGTTTACCAGGCTAATCTTGACTTATTTACCGAAAAAAATGCAGTTTGCAAAGCTCAATAGCTCCAGATACAATTTATACATACAACTGCCTGATCTGATGAAAAAGGGAACTAATGCCGCGTTCACACGGTCATTTTTTGTCTTGTAAAAAAACGTTGTTTTTTCTCATGAAAAAAAACAAAATTTTTCAAACTTCAATTTAAAAAACAACGTTGCCTCCACACCATCGTTTTCTGAAAAAGCTCTTGCAAAGCACGGTTACGTACAACACGTACGACAGCACTCTGTTCCATTCAAGCTCGCGTCATAACTTGCTTCTGAGCATGCGCGGGTTTAAAAACGTTGTTTTAAACGTCGTTTTAGCGTACACACGATCATTTTTTATGACACAAAAAACGTCATTCTGAAAAACGACATAGAAAATTGAAGCAGGTTCGAATTTTTTTTTCTCGTTTTTCAGAAGACAAAAAACAACGTTTTGCCCACACACGATCATTTTAAATGACGTTTTTTAAAAATCTCGTTTTATATCATCACAAAGAGATGTTCTTTTATTTCATCATTAGAGAGCTCTTGTTTGGACAAGGAAATTTTAAATATTACATATTCAATTTACAGCCAGCAGAAGCTCCTTTTCATGTGTTTACCAGGCTAATCTTGACTTCTTTACTAAAAAACCTTGCTGTTTACAGAGCTCAATAGCTCCAGCCACCATTTATACACATAGCTACCTGCACTGATTTTAATAAATTCCCAGCCAGCAGGTGCTCCTTTTCACATGTTTACCAGGCTAATCTTGACTTCTTTATTGAGAAAAATGTGTTGTTTACAGAGCTCAATAGCTCCAACTACAATGTATACATACACAACTGCCTGTTCTGTTAAAAAATAGGTCCCTAAAAAGTTCCAATTAGAGAGCGAAAGACCCAAGACAAACATCTTCTGCTGTCCTATCTTTCTGGAAAACTCGTAGTTCATTTGTAAAATAATTATTTTTCCAAACATTTAAATTAATAATTTAACAATGTAACGTTCATTTAAAACACCTCTGTCTCTAAAATAAAACTACTCATAAAATATGTCCTCTTAAAGAAGAAAGTGAATATTCACCCTCCTGCTTAGGGTATGAAGGGAAAATGTTTTATTAGAAAATGGCATCAGCATGTTGATGGGGGGAAAGACAGACAAAGCAAAGACACAATTTAAGTAGACTTAAAGGGGTGTTCCACCCAAAAAAATGACCCCTTCTGAATCCACTCCTCACCCCCATACATGCCACATTTGGCATGTAATTTTTTTGGGGGGGGAGTGGGGGCTTCAGTAGGAGTGGGACTTCCTGTCCCACTTCCTGCTTCCGCCGAGGGGCTGGTTAGGCGATTAAGCTTAATCGCCTACACCAGCCCCCTCCCTGTAGGCGATCACATGGGACACTGACAGGTCCCATGCGATCGCCTCTCCAATCAGCGGCGAGCCGCGCCGCGCACGCATGCGCAGTACGGCTCGCGCATGCGCAGTGGGTGCCCGGCCGTGAAGCCGAAGGCTGTCACGGCTGGGTGCCCACAGTCAGGATGGAGACGCCGGCCGGGGAGGGGGGCAGAGGAGCGGAGCCCCGGTCGGCGCGTCGCTGGAACGCAGGAGCAGGTAAGTGAGTGTTTATTAAAAGCCAGCAGCTACACTTTTTGTAGCTGCTGACTTTTAATAAACACAACTTAGGGCTGGAACACCCCTTTAACCACTTGCTGACGGCCGTATGACTTTGTTTGGCCGCAAAGTGGTTCTAATTCTCCGGGAGGCCGTCTTTTTACTGCCTCCGCTCGTGCCCGCCGCATCACTAACGTGCTGATGCGCGTGCCTGGCGGCCGGGATGTCCGCCAGGCACTCGCGATCGGCGGTTACAAGACAAGGACGTGGATCTGTGTGTGTAACCACACAGATCCACGTCCTGTCAGGGGAGAGAGGAGACCGATCTGTGTCTCTTGTACATTGGGACATAGATCAGTCACCTCCCCCAGTCACCCCCTCCCCCACAGTAAGAACACAATGCAGGGTACACATTTAACCCCTCCCTCACCCCCTAGTGTTAACCCCTTCAATGCCAGTCATATTTATACAGTAATTAGTGCATTTTTATAGCACTGATCGCTGTATAAATGTGAATGGCGCCAAAAATGTGTAAAAAGTGTCCGATGTGTCCGCCATAATGTCACGGTCCCAATAAAAATCACAGATCGCCGCCATTACTAGTAAAAAAAAAAAAAATTGGGCTATTTATTATAGCTAAAAGTAAAAAATATTTTTTTTTGTTTTTTAAATCGACGCATTTTTTTTGTTTATAGTGCAAAAAATATAAACTGCAGAGGTGATAAAATACCACCAAAAAATAATAGAAGTCCATTGCAAAGTGCAGGAAAGCCAAAGGTACACTGTGCTGCACCGGAGCGTATCAGTGGGAAAGCAGCCTTGGGCCCCTTTCACACAGTCAGTCTGACCAATTGGACCCTCCATTCACCTCTAAGTTTTGGCAAACAAACGGACTTGTGTCCTACCTCCAGTACGATCCGCAAAAAAAGTATAGTGGGCTGTGTCCGTGTCCGCTCTGCAGAGTAGACACAGAGATGCCACCCACTCACTCCGCTCATTGTGACCCGCGATCGGTTACCAAGTCACTTAAGTAGCCCTCGCTCTTCAAAAGGTTGGGCACTCCTGGTTTAGGACCACACTAGTCATTGCTGACTGTGTGATCTGAAACAAAAGTAAAGCATTCCAGAATTTAAGGTGTTGAAGTTGAATGTTTCAATTCAGGAAACTCTAGAGCCCACAATAATTAGACCCCATCAATCACCAAAAAAATCTGGCTATACCCTCCCCACTGTAAGGTGACCACGGTTTATCATGGCTGCTGAGCCCTGACACTGTGGTCAATTTAAGTGCCTCCATCATCTGCAGCCCTCTTCTGTCCTTCTCTGTCCTCCTCAGCCCCCTCCCCTCCCTGCCTGTCTGTTCTGTGTCAGTGCCCACCCCTCCCCTCCTAGTGCTAATATACCTCCCGTCCCCTCTGTAACATAACGTTATGTGCCCCTGATGCTCATTATACCTTATATCAGAGCTTCTCCCGGTGCTCATGTCACTCCTCAGCTCTCTCCTCTTCTCCTCCTAGGCTGACGACAGCAGGAGTGCTCGGCCCTGCCTGCTATAGCTGTCAGCCGGGCAGTGGCGAGGGCCAAGGAGTCATGTGAGCGTTGGGATGTTTTTATTCTGTTGGCTTAACAACCACGTTAACAGTCCATTACCAGAAACCTCAAGAGCTTCTGGTATTGGACTGTTATATGATAGGAGTGGAGCTTAGTGCTTACTTGGTCAGAAGTCGAAGCCTTGCATACCGCCGGGGGCTAAGATCCATGAGACTCCACGGGCACAATGGTATAGGCTGAAGATAAACGGAGGCACTCAAAGCCATTACATTACCAGCATTATTATTTAGCACACTTCCAAGCACCTGAAATGATCACTTGAATGTAGAACCATTCATATCAGTTCTTGCCCCCAAAGGAACTTAAAGCATAAAGCCCCCACCATACTCATATACATAGGCGATACAGTCATATCTCTGGTAACAATATAACTTAGCAGGAGAAATAGCTTGCAAGAAATGGAACACCTACTTGTAGTGCGGTTGGAGCAAGGCAGGGTTTATGAGGATTGGGCATGGTCTCCAGTGACAGTGAGGCACACTTTGGTGAACCGTTCAGGTGATGCCCGTAAAACGCAGACTGGACACTGATGGTGGAATGTCGAGGGCAATGCAGGGTCAGATGTTCACCATCACAAGCAGACACAGTGTGATTCTGCAACAGCCTTGTCAGATAACCTAGAAAAGACACAATAACCGCAGACTGATTAACCACTTGACTACTGGGCACTTAAACCCACTTAATAACCAGACCAATTTTCAGCTTTCGGTGCTCTCACATTTTGAATGACAATAACTCAGTCATACAACACTATAACCAAATGAAATTTTTGTCCTCTTTTCCCCACAAATAGAGCTTTCTTTTGGTGGTATTTTATCACCTCTGCGGTTTTTATTTTTTTCACTATAAATGAAAAAAGAACGAAAATTTGGTAAAAAAAAGAATTTTTCTTCATTTCTATTATAACATTTTGCAAAAAAGTAATTTTTCTTCATACACTTGGCCTAAAATGTATACTGCTACATATCTTTGGTAACAAAACAACAAAAATGTAGATATTATTTAGTCTGGGTGAAAGTTATGGGGTCTACAAGCTATGGTACCAATTACTGAAAATTGATCAATTTGATCACACCTGATGTACTGACATCCTCTCTCATTTCTTGAGACCCTAACATGCCAGAAAAGTACAAATACCCCCCAAATGACCCCTTTTTGGAAAGAAGACATTCCAAGGTATTTAGAAAGAGGCATTGTGAGTTTTTTGAAGTTGTAATTTTTCCCACAATTCTTTGTAAAATCAAGATTTTTTTCATTTTTATTTTCTTTCCACAAAATTTTCATATTAGCGGGTTATTTCTCACACACAGCATATGCATACCACAAATTACACCCCAAAACACATTCTGCTATTCCTCCCGAGTATGGCGATACCCCATGTGTGGGACTTTTTGACACAGCGTGGCCACATGGAATGGCGCCAAACTTTGCGACTTAAAAATCCCCATAGGTGACGCTTTAAATATTTTTACTGGTTACATCATTTTAGTTGGAGAAGAGGTCTAGGGCCAAAATGATTGCTCTCGCTCTAACGTTCGCAGCGATATCTCACATGTGTGGTTTGAACACCGTTTTCATATGTGGGCGGGACTTGCGTATGCGTTCGCTTCTGCATGCGAGCTCACAGGGACAGGGGCGCTGTATGCCCAGAGTATTGCAGAGTATGCCCAGAGTATTGCAGAGTATGCCCAGAGTATTGCGGAGTATGCCCAGAGTATTGCGGAGTATGCCCAGAGTATTGCGGAGTATATGCCCAGAGTATTGCGGAGTATATGCCCAGAGTATTGCGGAGTATGCCCAGAGTATTGCGGAGTATGCCCAGAGTATTGCGGAGTATGCCCAGAGTATTGCGGAGTATGCCCAGAGTATTGCGGAGTATGCCCAGAGTATTGCGGAGTGCGGAGTATGCCCAGAGTATGCCCAGAGTATGCCCAGAGTATTGCGGAGTGCGGAGTATGCCCAGAGTATTGCGGAGTGCGAAGTATGCCCAGAGTATTGCGGAGTGCAGAGTATGCCCAGAGTATTGCGGAGTGCAGAGTATGCCCAGAGTATTGCGGAGTGCGGAGTATGCCCAGAGTATTGCAGAGTGCAGAGTATGCCCAGAGTATTGCGGAGTGCGGAGTATGCCCAGAGTATTGCGGAGTGCGGAGTATGCCCAGAGTATTGCGGAGTGCGGAGTATGCCCAGAGTATTGCGGAGTGCGGAGTATGCCCAGAGTATTGCGGAGTGCAGAGTATGCCCAGAGTACTGCGGAGTGCGGAGTATGCCCAGAGTATTGCGGAGTGCAGAGTATGCCCAGAGTATTGCGGAGTGCAGAGTATGCCCAGAGTATTGCGGAGTGCGGAGTATGCCCAGAGTATTGCGGAGTGCGGAGTATGCCCAGAGTATTGCGGAGTGCGGAGTATGCCCAGAGTATTGCGGAGTGCAGAGTATGCCCAGAGTATGCCCAGTATTGCCCCCCAGAGTATGCCCAGTATTGCCCCCCTAGAGTATGCCCAGTATGGCCCCCCCAGAGTATGCCCAGTATTGCCCCCCAGAGTATGCGCAGAGTGTTGCCCCCCCAGAGTGTTGCCCCCCCAGAGTGTTGCCCAGTATTGCAGAGTATTGCAGCAGGGATGGCTGAGCAGGGAGGGATGGATGGATGGATCTGTGACTACATTTGTCACAGATCCAGCCCGCAGCACTGCCGCTGCCATCCGCTCCCTCCCCTCTCCTCTCACACTGTACCGATCGGTACAGAGAGAGGAGGGAGGAACCGGCGTCATCAAATGACGCCGGTCTGTTTACATCTGATCGTGCTATCAGCAGCGATTTACCGTGATCCGTGACCCGCCGGGTCGGACATTCCCGTGTGCGCGCCCCAGGGGGCGCGCGGGAGCGCGACTCTGGAATCACGTTATATAACGTGATCCCAGAGTTAAGCAACCACCTTGCCGCCGTTATTTTTCGGCAGGTGGTTGCTAAGTGGTTAAATGAAGGCAGACAGAAACTTTATATTAGATTTGGTATAATTCTAAAATGCTTTACAGAGTGGGGGGCAGAAATATACAGAGACGCATCATAAACCCACTGAACTCCAGCAAAAAATGTATATGTGTAAAACTGACAGTGACAGGAGTTGGAGGCAAACTATAACAGTGCCAGGGGTGCTTACCACGACTACCCTTATTTTGGTGGTTTAAAGGAGTACAGCCAAAGCTGTTCTTTTCCTGAAGATCACAGGAGTGAAGTTCATTCTGCACTCCTGTGCCCTGTTTTCACAGAGCCAGTCCAAGCTGGGGAAAGATCGCGAACATATGGTCAGCATTCACCCAGGAGCCTGGACTGGCACCTAGCTCAGCCTCCCAGTGAGCCCCTGAAAGCCTGAGCCAGCCACTCCCGACCCCTCCACAGCCCAGTGCTTCAGTATGCACGGGGGGCAGAGCAGAGAGCCGCTGACAGTTTCCAGCTCTCTGCTCATGGAGCTGTGAGAACTGAGCGATCAGCTGTGTTTGATCACAGTTTTTAGTCTCAGAGCTGCCAGGGGACATATATATGCGGAATTGGACCAATGCTGCATCCATCTAGGTAAGTATGATTTCTAAAGAAATTCCCAACTTCTCTTTTAAAGACTTTATATACATTCAAATGTTTTTGTTATAACTATGCGTTAGTGTAGTTAATTTCCCTGTGCTGTTTGTTTGCCTCACCTTGATGGGCTCACTTGTGGCTGCAGTTTGTAGTGTTATGGCTGACTGATCCCCCTTTGTCCATGTATCTATTCTAAATTGTCCCTATTCACCATAGGGACAGACAACTTTTTGTTCTGAGACACACAGCATTCAATACATAGAGACCGTATAGCTCTCACTTGCACCAGTGCTAGTCACAGGAAATGTTGGTTCTGAGACTACAGACAGAGGTCATGGATTAACCTGTGCAGTGCTGTGCAACATGCCTCATGTTTAAACACAGACACTTTTGACCAATTTTGGTAAGCTGTAGAGTTAATAGTATCCTTCCTTGGAAACACATTTTAGTGCTACTGACAGTCAGCACCATGATGTGTTAGTGGTTGTGTTCCACCCCTAAGAGCTATATGGCCCTAGACCGATGTTGTCCAAACTGCGGTCTGGGGGCCAGATGTAGCCCTTTGCTTGCCTTTATTAGGCCCTTGGGACACTAATACCCCCACTAATACAAGGCAATATTCCTTTTACACCAATAACGGGGCATAATTTACGTCATTGATACCAACAATAGGGCACTATTCCTATCACTGACCTCAACACTATTCTTCCCACTTACACCAATGGTGGGACATTATTTATCCCACTGACATCAACTGCAGGACCATATTCTTCCCACTGACATCATTGATGGGGAACTATTCTTTGTCCTGATACCAACAATATGGAACTATTCTTCCCACTGACAGTAATGATGGGGAACTATTCCTTCCACTGATACCAACAATGTAGCATTATTCCTTCCGCTGACGCCAATTATTGAGCACTTTTCCTCCCACTGACATCAATTATTGGGCACTATTAAGCCCACTGACACCAATGATAGGGCACTATTAATCCCACTGACACCAATGATAGGGCACCATTAATCCCACCGACACCAAAGATAGGGCACTATTCACCCCCACTGACACCAATGATAGGGCACTATTCCCATCACTGACACCAATGATAGGGCACTAATCCCCCCCACTGACACCAATGATAGGGCACTATTCCCCCCCCACTGACACCAATGATAGGGCGCGATTCCCCCCACTGACACCAATGATAGGGCACCATTAATCCCACTGACACCAATGATAGGGCACTATTCCCCCCACTGACACCAGCCCGCAGGAAGATCCATCTACAAAATTATAAAAGTGCTCAGGTGTCCGCCCGGTCCGCAGCCACAAGTGATCAGAGTGAAAAACTGAATAAGCACTGCGTGCAAAACACGTTTACTGGCTGTCCATGGACTGTGTATATGTCTTTTTGTCTACTTTTTAAATTTTAATGGTGTGATCTAATAGAGAAGCTGCTTCTTTACTTAGAGTTCTGCCACCATTACGTTTTCACTTTGATTACTATGATGGGGCACCCAATGTAAATGGGTACTTTAATGGAGGTGACATGTATGGGGATACTCTGATGGGGCAATTGTTGTATGGGGGTACTTTGATGAGGCACCAGTTGTATGGGGGTACTTTGATGAGGCACCAGTTGTATGGGGGTACTTTGATGAGGCACCAGTTGTATGGGGGTACTTTGATGAGGCACCAGTTGTATGGGAGTACTTTTATGAGGCACCAGTTGTATGGGAGTACTTTGATGAGGCACCAGTTGTATGGGGGTACTTTGATGAGGCACCAGTTGTATGGGGGTACTTTGATGAGGCACCAGTTGTATGGGGGTACTTTGATGAGGCACCAGTTGTATGGGGGTACTTTGATGAGGCACCAGTTGTATGGGGGTACTTTGATGAGGCACCAGTTGTATGGGTGTACTTTGATGAGGCACCAGTTGTATAGGGGTACTCTGATGGGGCACCTGTTGTATGGATGGTACTTTGATGGGGCACCAGTTGTATGGGGGTACTCTGATGGTGGCACCAGTTCTAAAAGGGCCCTGTGATGGCGGGGGATTTTTTTGATAGACATACAAAGACTACACATAGCACATATGAGATTCAGACCTCTACTGGAAGTACATTTTGCTGACTGGACCTCCTTGAATTTTAATTCAGTACCTCTGCTTTAGCAGGTAATACAGAGTGTCTTACCAGTATAGGAAGCTCTAGATACTTCAGAATAAAATTTGATTGTACATGATCTGTGATGACAAGTGCGATATGTCTACAAGCCCCTATCTTGTCCCGTCTGCAGCCGACTCTCACTCTGGTATTTCATGTTGTGCTATGGCCCAATTTTCTTCACAGCAATGTACCGCGATGCATTTAAAGCTGTCAAAACAGCCAGTGATTCACTATTGTGCTATAAGCGGTCCTTCAAAGTGAAACCAGTATCATGTGTCCAGTGCAAATTAACAGTTTCACTCCTCACAATAGCTGGAGATGGAGGTCTATGGTCCACTGAGTATAAATCGTAAGCAATCCCGTGTAGATGAAATTCCAAGCTTAGTACAGATGGCTGCACCACAGAAGTCACACTCTATGTCTTATCTTGCAAAAACATTTTGGCCCAGATTCATAGAGCAATTACGCCTGTCTAACTGGTGTTAGACAGGAGTAATTTCAAATTTTGCGCGCCGTATCACTAGTTTGAATCCTCAAACCATGATACAGCGGCTTCGGGCTTCGATCCGAGAGGCTTACGTCTTCGTAAGCCTTCGGATCTACGCTGCCATCTATTTGCGGCCGCTGGGAGGAGTTCGCGTCGTTTTGATGCGTCAGGATATGCAAATGTTTTTTTACGGCGATTCCCGAAGATACGAGTGGTCTTCGCAATTGCTTTCGTCTATTTTTTTGTACGTAATGTTAGAGCAGCTTTTTGCTGCTCTAACGTTACGTAGCCCATGTTAAGTATGGCCGTCGTTCCCGATTCGAATTTATTTATTTTTTATTTTTGTTCACGTAACTCGCTCGGGACTAGGATCGCCCGTAAACGACGCAACATAAACAACGAATGACGTCACAACGTGATTTCGCGCAATGCACGGCGGGAAATTTCCGAACGGAGCATGCGCAGATCGATCGCCGCGGGAACGCGCCTATTTTAAATGATTCACGCCCCCTACTCGCGCAGATGGATTGCGACGGGAGAAATACACTACGCCGCCGTCGTTTACTGGACAAAATCTACCTGAATTCCACGTAGAGCAAGGTAAAAAACGGCGGCGTAGTGTATTTCTGATACGCTACGATAATCTATTTCTATGTGAATCTGCCCCTTTGTTTTTTGGTGTGTACCCATCATCAATTCACAAAAGAGCAATGGAAGCCATTTTTGTTTCAAATATTTTATTGAATTTTATAATTATCAACAAAATTCCATTAACAGAGCATGTACAATAAGATAATAGAAATAGATTAATTCCATTAACAGTACAATAGTATTAGTAGAAAAAGGCATAATCATTCAGGAAAGTAACTCTTATAAATGAAAATAGATAACCTAGTGGATTATCATAATCATAGCTTCATGGCAGCTATTTGATGATAAGTAATTGAGAAATTAAGTTGATGGAAGACAATTTTGGAAGAGATTTTTGAATTGCAACCTATTCGAAACACAGCCTGTACCTGACATCGCATTAGTCATGGGTTATATTCTTTTCGCACACCATACTGGAATCAACCAAGTAGCTAGAATGATATATAATAAATATATAATAAAATGCAGCACTTTTCATAAGCGATTTAAAGTGCAAAGTTATTTTCCCTTAAGAAAAATGACAGCTTGACAGGGGTGAACAGGGACAGAGATTTAGGTTAGAGATCGCCATCTCCACCATCAACATTACACAGCCTCTTACCAAATGTAGTTGACCACCCTATTACAGAGGGTCAAACACACACATACAGTATGTGATCCTCAAGCAGCTCCAAAACTGGTCCCCTTCCTCTGATACCCTGTCATAGGCGATTCCTTCCAAATCTTAAAGAGGAGTTCCACCCTAAAAAATTACTTTTCTTTAAACCCCTCCCCTCCCCCTTACATGCCACATTTGGCATGTAAGTTTTTTTGGGGGGGAGTGGGGGCTTCAGTAGCAGTGGGACTTCCTGTCCCACTTCCTGCTTCCGCCGAGGGGCTGGTTAGGCGATTAAGCCTTAATCGCCTACGCCAGCCCCTCCCTGTAGGCGATCACATGGGACACTGACAGTGCGGCTCGCACATGCGCAGTGGGTGCCCGGCCGTGAAGCCGAAGGCTGTCACGGCTGGGTGCCCACAGTCGGGATGGAGACGCCGGCTGGGAAGGGGGGGAGAGGAGTGGAGCCCCGGTCGGCGCGCCGCTGGAACGCAGGAGCAGGTAAGTGAGTGTTTATTAAAAGCCAGCAGCTACACTTTTTGTAGCGCTGGAACACCCCTTTAAGCCTTAAAAAGGAGTTGTAAATAAAATAAAAAATGTATGTTGAAATTACTGTTTACAGGGTATAGAGACATAATAGTGCACCAATTCCTTTTAATGTACCTGCAGTTTCTAGTTTCGTTTTTGCATGTTGTTTCCTGCCTCTCTGCTGTACAGAGCCAATACAGGGCAGTAATGGTTTGGAAAACTAAACTGATTGGTGCTGAGGGGTTTTAGACACACAGTAATCACACCTGCTTGATTAGTGACCACAGTGAGAAAGCTCCCAGCTCTGTGGTTATCAGGAAACAGACAACCAGGAAGTGTGGAGATCAGAGAAGAATTAAAGCAACTTGAGAGCAAAAACGAACAATGAAGAAATGAAAATAGCACTGCATTAAGGTAAAGGAAGCTATTAAGATAAAAAAAAATCCTTTACAAACCCTACAAGCCTCATACACACGATCAGACTTCCAGTGGACTTTTTCTTGGGTTTTGGTCCGAAGGGCGTTGGCCATGAACTTGTTCTGCATACACACGGCACAACATTTTCAGCCAACATTCACCAAATCATGTGTTTTTTCAGCTCTTTACCGCCACCCTTTGGGCAACTTCTGCTATTGTTGTCTGATGTTTAGCATTGGTTCTGAGCATGCGTGTTTGTACTTTGGATTTTAGTCTGATGGACTTGTGTACACACGATCGGATTATCCTCCATCGGACATTTGTTGTCTGAAAGTTTGAGAGCATTCACAGCAAACATTTGTCCGTTGAAAACAATTGTCTGATGGAGCATATAGACAGTCAGATTGTCCGATAAAACACGTCCGTCAGACGGTTGTTGTCAAAAAGTGTGATCGTGTATATGGGCCTTTAGTGTTCACACCAGAGATGACTACCCCACAAGCACACCAAGATCTGCAGTGTACGTCTCTCAACAAAACAAATAAAGCCTCCTCATAGCGCAGTGTGTTTTATAGCAAGATATAATACAAGTAAAAAAAAGCACTCACAAGTTTTAGGTAAAATCAACGTTGTATAAGCATTAGAAAAGTTTACAACTAAAAAGATGGCCGCACTCTGCCCAATTCTGGTGCCGCAATGATGTCACACGCCAGGCTACATCCAGTTAAAATGGTGCGGCAATATCTGGTCACAGCGTACAAGGAAAATATACACTCACGGCCACTTTATTAGGTACACCTTGTCCGCCTCAGTAACGCCTACATCTAAAATCCCCAATCCTCGTAATTCCTTCTCTATGCTTAATCATGTAAAACTTTTTTTTTTTTAAAACACAGATTCTACAGGACTTTGCCTGTAGTAGCAACTAATGTTATCCTATGTGTCCATGCCCATTAGGTCGTTTAGAGGCATATTTTAATCTCAGCATGAACCGCTTGCTGACCGCTGCGCATATTGGCGTACAGGTACATCCCCATTAATATGCACAGTCGTGCCGGTGGCATGCGCGACTCAGTTGGGTACTCTGTGACCGCGCCCATGGGACCCGCGGACCCAATTGCCGCCGGTGTCCTGCGAAAGGGTCACAGAGCTGAAGAACGGGGAGAAGTAAGTGTAAATAAACCTCTCCCCTGCTTCCTAGTCAGACTGTCACTGATCGTCTGATACGCCCCCACACAGTAAGAATCACTCCCTTAACTCCTTTAGCACCCCCTACAGGTTAACCCCTTCACTGCCAGTGTCATTTTCACAGTAATTAGTGCATTTTTATAGCACTGATCGCTGTAAAAATGACAATGGTCCCAAAATGGTGTCAAAAGTGTCCGCCATAATGTCGCAGTCATGATAAAAATCGCTGATCACCACCAAAATGCGATAAAAATGCTATTAAAACTATCCCCCATTTTATAGATGCTATAACTTTTGCATAAACCAACCAATAAACACTTATTGCGATTTTTTTACCAAAAATATGTAGAAGAATACGTATTGGCATAAACTGAGAAAAAAATTGTTTATATATTTTTTGGAGATATCTATTATAGCAAAAAGTAAAACATGCCCAGAGGTTTTTCATTTAGAACCCCTGACAATTTTTTTTTTATGTCACAATGTAGAGTATAAGATTTCCTATCATCTGTGCCCAGTCTTGCCACACAGAGTTAATCCAAATCTGAGAAATCCTCTTTTAATGTTCAGTGAAAATTAACAGTATTCCAGATAAAAAAAATAAAAATAAAAAGTCAGTTTCTGTCTTCTTGCTTTGAGTGACAGGTTATTTACATATCTAGGTTGAACATGTTCATCATAACATGAGGTGATTCACAGTATAAAAATTTAAAATCCACCCCTCCCCCACATAACACATCCTGGTAATATACAATGAACTTTGGATCACCTCATATTGTGATAAACATAAAATAGCATATGATAAACATGTCCAAGCTAGATATGTAAATAACCTGTCACTCAAAGCAAGAAGAGAGAAACAGACTTTATAATTTGGCAAGTTTTTATCTGGAATTCTGTTCATTATCACTGAACATTAAAAGAGGATTACTCAGCGCTGGATTAACTCTGTGTGGGTTTACATCCACTATAAGTCTGTGTCCTTTCTAGGGACAGAAAGCAAAGGGGGATTGTCACAAAAGGCAAAAAAGAAACAGACAGGAACATTTCCACTCTATCAAAAACGTAAAAAAAAGTTTGGGCAGTACATAGAAAGAATAAACTGTACAAGTTCTAACTGGTAACCAAATTAAGTGTTCCGTGTGCTTACTGAACTTGACATGGAACTCTAGTGACTGTACTTTGTGAGCGTCCATATAATTGGCACTACATAAACATACTTAGAGCTTTATTACACTTCCTCATTTTCACAAACAAAGTAACTGATTTGAGATTTAACTCATTAAAGAGACAAATAACCAATACTCATACATATTGCAAATGCTTGGTATTTTAGTTCCCAAAATGTTAGAAAATATCTGTAACAAATCAATAAAACTAAGCTGTCCAGAAAAAGTGGCAATTGAAGGGTTGAGACAAACCATTTACACTGGGGCAGGCCCTTTAAAGGGGTTGTAAAGGTAAAAGCTTTTTTTACCTTAATGCATCCTATGCATTAAGGTAAAAAAACATCTCACAGCACCCCCCCCCCCCTCGAGTCCCTGTTTTACTTACCTTACCGTTCGAAACTCCTGGGCGCGTCCATGTCATCCTCTTCGGTTCCCAGCCTGGCCGTTGATTGGCTAGGCTGGGCGGATTGATAGCAGCGCAGCCATTGGCTGGCGCTGCTGTCAATCACAGCGGATGACGCGGCACGCCGGGGGCGGAGCCGAGTGATACAGCTATGGCCGCCGCTGTATCAAGGGAGCGCGCTCGCAAAAGCTTTCCACTGTGCGAGCGCCCTCGCATGAAGATGGAAAGTTTTTGCGAGGAGGAGCCCAGACAGCCGCCGAGGGACCCCAGAAGACAGCTTTCCGGGCCACTCTGTGCAAAACGAACTGCACAGTGGAGGTAAGAATAACATGTTTGTTATTTAAAAAAAAAAAAGTCCTGACTTTAGTGTCCCTTTAAGACCCATACACATGATCGGATATTCCGACAACAATTGTCACAATGTTACAATGTAGAGTATAAGATTTCCTATCATCTGTGCCCAGTCTTGCCACACAGAGTTAATCCAGCTCAGAGCAATCCTCTTTTATTGCTCAGTGAGATAAAACGGACTTACAGAGAAAAACCTTGGTCCGTTCCGCCCCCTTGCTGTGAATGACAGGTTATTTACATTTCTCATGCACTAGCCTGGAGACAGGCATTATTTTTTTAATTCCCACCCCCACTGCTTTTCTGAAGTCATGTGGTTACTTTTCTGAATTTTGACTGGATGTTAGTGATCATAGCAGAATTTAGTGTAAGGATTACACAGGAAAAAATGCATGTTGAAAAGGGGAGTGTAGAAGTGGGCATCACGACTCAACCCCCAGAGCTCCAGACAACACACCCACCCACAGAATCTGCATTTTTTCGGTTCTTATGACAGATAGATGGGAAACATTTGACAGGTAAGGATACATGCAGGAGGCATGTATATCCTTATAGATCAGCACTATGGCAGTAGTTTAGAAAGGATGAGAGTGGGTTTAATTTCACTTTAAAGAGGAAGTAAACCCTCTGTAACAAAACTGAAAAAAAAAATACCCTGCAAGACAAAGATATAATAAGCTAGTATGCATTGCATACTAGCTCATTATGAAGTACTTACCTGAGCTCGAAGACCCTGCAGCCATCCTCGTTCGCCTTCTCCGTCACTGCCATGAAACCCGGAGTGACTTCCGGGTATCGCGGCTCCAGAGACATGACTAGCTGGAGCCACGATGACGTCACTCCCGTGCATGCACGCGGGAGCTGACCACTAACGCCTTAGACATCGGTGCTGTCTTTTCTGCAAATATCTCCTAGGTTTAGGAGATATTTGGTGCACCTACAGGTAAGCTTTAATCTAGGCTTACCTGTAGGTATAAGTGGTCTGTAAGGGTTTACAACCACTTTAAAAAAAAATTCAAGGGTTCTGGGGTAAAAATGTTGAGAAAGGCTTGTTTAGACAGATACATTATCAATGGTCTTATTTCATAAATTCCATTTAGCATTTTCTACGGTCAATGACTTTTGTGATGGTGTCATCATCCTATAAATAAAAAATGTTGTGGGTCTGGGAAATTGTACAGGTTTCATGGAACAAAGGCTCAGAAGCCGTCTCCTTGTGGAAAATGACCATCTTTCAGTACATTTGATCTTTCATCAAGTCACAACAAAACTTCAGACATCTAATGAAGGTCGGACGTGACTCGTGGGATGGTTCAGGCATTGTGTAAACAGCTGCTTGTGTTCTAACGTCACGCGGGAATCGTACATAAAAGAGCGCCTTAGTTTTATTTGTACACGTTCTTAGTTCCTTCCATTTAGTGTGTCCTCCTGCCCTACTTCTTGTAAAGACGTTTCTCGTCACCAAACTACTGGTGACAATAAATAAAGACTAAGGATCCTATAACTTAAAGGGGTTTTCCAGCCGTTTTTTATGTTTATAAAAAGTCAGCAGCTACAAAAAGTGTAGCTGCTGGCTTTTGATAAACGGACACTTACCTGTTCCACGTTCCAGCAACGTGCCGGCCGGGGCTCCGCTCCTCTCCCCCCCTCCCCGGATAGCGTCTTCATTCCAAGTGTGGGCACCCGGCCGTGACAGCTTTCGGCTTCACAGCCGGGCACCCACTGCGCATGCGCGAGCGGCACTGCGCCGTCCGATTGGATAGGCGATCGCCTGGGACCTGTGACGTGTCCCAGGCGTTCGCCTACAGGGAGGGGATTCAGTAAGGCGATTAAGCTAATCGCCTTACCAGCCCCTCGGCGGAAGGAGGAAGTGGGACAGGAAGTCCTGAAGCCCTCACTACCCCCCCAAAAAAGGGGGTGAGGAGTGGGTTAAGCGGAAGTTCCAATTTTGGGTGGAACTCCGCTTTAACTAGTTACCGACCGCCCACCGTCGTTATACGTCGGCACTTTAACCACTTAAAGACCCCCGCACGCACATATACGGCCACAACATGGCTCGTACAGGCACAAGGGCGTAAATTTACGTCCCCGCCTGAGTGCGGTTCGGGGGTCCCATCGGGACCCCCTCCGCGGCGTGCGGGGGTCTCCCTACCTCTGGGAGCGATCCGGGATCTGCGGGCGGATGTCCGTGATATCCGCCCCCCCCGCGATCGCTCCCAGCCAATGGGAGCGCGCTCCCAGCCTGTCACTTCCTCCTCCTGTGTTTACACAGGAAGGAGGAAATGATGTATTCTCTCATCGCAGCGCTGTTTCCCAGCGCTGCTGATGAGAGAAGACATCACAAGCAAGTGTGCTCCAACACAACACTGACACACACTCACATAGGCATATTAACCCCTTGTGATCGCCCCCCCCACTCCCCTGTCACAGTGTTACTGAATGCAGTGATTTAATCACTGCATTTAGTGTCAGTGTGACAGGCACTGTAAAAAACAGTTAGTGTTAGGTTCAGGATAGCCCCCCCACCCCCCCTAATAAAGTTTTAACCCCCTGATCACCGCCCTAGTTAACCCTTTCACTCCCTATTGCCAGCGTCACTAAGCGATCATTTTTCTGATCGCTGTATTAGTGTCGCTGTTCCCGCTAGGTAGCTATTTTTTTTTATTGCGATTTTTTTTTTTTACTAAAGACATGTGGCTAAATAAATTTTGGCCTAAATGTTTGACTAAAATTTAGTTTATTTGATTTTTTTTTAACAAAAAGTAAAAAATAGTGTTTTTTTTTCAAAAATGTCGCTCTATTTTTGTATATAGCGCAAAAAATAAAAATCGCAGAGGTGATCAAATACCACCAAAAGAAAGCTCTATTTGTGGGAAGAAAAGGACGCAAATTTTGTTTGGGAGCCACGTCGCACGACCGCGCAATTGTCTGTTAAAGCGACGCAGTGCCGAATCGCAAAAACACCTTGGGTCATTTACCAGCGTATTGGTCCGGGTCTTAAGTGGTTAAAGATGGATATCTCGGTAACGGCAGCAGCTGCTGCCACAACCGAGATATCCATCTTTACAGTGGGCGGTCCTGTACACGATAATGGTGGCGGGAGAGGGCTCCCCCTCCCACCGTATTCCCGCGCCCTCCGCCGCTTACCGTAGCGGCGGAGGCGATCGGGTTCGCTCGTCTGCTGTGTGGGGATGCGAGTGAGGGAAAAATATCCCTCACCCGTCCCCATAGCTCTGCTGGGCAGAAGTGACGTCAAAACGTCAGTCCCACCCAGCGTCTTAAAGAAACATTTTTTTTTTTTTGTCATTTGAAAAAATTACAGTTTCAATTTTTTTTTTGCATTAAGTCTAAATATGAGATCTGAAGTCTTTTTGACCCAGATCTAATATTTAAGAGGACCTGTCATGCTTTTTTCTATTACAAGGGATGTTTACATTCCTTGTAATAGGAATAAAAGTGAAAACTTTTTTATTTTTTTTATTTCAGTGTTAAAAATTGTAAAATAAATAAAAATAAATACGAAAACAAAAAAACAAATTTTTTAAAGCGCCCCGTCCTGACGAGCTCGCGCGCAGAAGCAAACGCATACACGAGTAGCGCCCGCATATGAAAACGGTGTTCAAACCACACAAGTGAGGTATCGCCGCGATCGTTAGAGCGAGAGCAATAATTCTAGCCCTAGACCTCCTCTGTAACTCAAAAAATGCAACCTGTAGAATTTGTTAAACGTCGCCTATCGAGATTTTTAAGGGTAAAAGTTTGACGCCATGCCACGAGCGGGCGCAACTTTTAAGCGTGACATGTTGGGTATCATTTTACTCGGCGTAACATTATCTTTTACAATATGTAAAAAAATTGGGCCAAATTTATTGTTGTCTTATTTTTTTATTTAAAAAAGTGAATTTTTTCCAAAAAAAGTGCACTTGGAAGACCGCTGCGCAAATACGGTGTGACAAAAAGTATTGCAATGACTGCCATTTTATTCTCTAGGGTGTTAGAAAAAAATATATATATAATGTTTGGGGGTTTTAAGTAATTTTATAGCAAAAAAAATGTTTTAGTCTCGTAACACCGAATCTGAAAAACGGCAGTGATAGACGGCACCGATGGGTGGCACTGGATAGGCAGCATTGATGAGGATCTACTGACAGGCATTACGGAGTGGCACCGATTGGCCCTTTGATGGGGCACTGACAGGCTTTAGTGATAGGGCACTGTTTGTCACTTTTTTTTGCACTGTTGTGGGCACTGACAGGCGTTTATTATGGGTACAGGCTGGCAGGTGTTGTGCACCGATTGCCACCTTTTTATGGGCTGCTGTGCTGATAATCAATGTGCTGATTATCAGCACAGACCCCCCCCCCCTCTGACAGGGAGAGCCGCCAATCAGCCATTTACCAGAACTTCCTGGTCCACGCAATGATCAGCTGTGATTGGTCAGCATTGATGAGGATCTACTGACTGGCATTACTGAGTACCACTGATTGGCACTTTGATGTGAAACTGAAAGGCATTAGTGATAGGGCACTGTTTGGCACTTTTTTGGTCACCGATTGGCACTGTTGTGGGCACTGACAGGCATTTATTATGGGGACAGGCCGGCAGGTGTTGTGCACTGATTGGCACCTTTTGATTATTAGCACAGCCCCCATGAAAAGGTGCCAATAAGTACACAACACCTGGCGGCCTGTCCCCATAATAAATGCCTGTCATTGCCCACAACAGTGCCAATCAGTGCCCGAAAAAAAAGTGCCAAACAGTGCCCTATCACTAATGCCTTTCAGTGCAGATTCAGGAAGTGTAGATCCAGGAAGTATACAGGCAGCAGCTTCAGCTGCCCACAGTTAAAATGGATGCAGCAAAAATTAGTGGAGGGAGATTTCTGCAGAATATTTGGCAAGTACAGAATCACAATAAAATAATATGCAAAGTGCCTGGAGGGAAGCTTCAGAATGGCAAAGATGTTTTTATTATAAATTATGTGAGCAGACTGCAGTTCCTCTTTAAAATGCAAATAAAAAAAGTTTTGACAATACAAAAACTCCATTGGTAAAGTTTTGAAGAATATGTTGGCAGCATAAAAACACAATAATAACCATAGATAAAAAATTTGATATTATACATCTATCTTAAAAATGAGCTTGTGGTTCTGGAGATGTAGACAGTCCCCTGGGTGCATTAGAGGATGTAGAGCACAATGTTCTCATTGGGGGAAGCTGTGTCCATGTTCTCTACAGCTCCCCAGACAATACAAAACTCCCCACATCCCTCAACATAATCTTAACAGATCATGGAAACTATTTACTTTATTACGAGTACGTGTTTAATGAAACTGGCCCACAAATAAACATGACGTCCGCTTTCATACATCCACTTTTCTGAACCTTAAAGTGACACTAAACAATATTCCTATTTTAAAAAAAATAATATATACACATCCACTACTTACTGGTCCTGTAATCAGTTTTTCATTAAGGGTTGTAAACCCTTGTGTTTTTTCACCATAATGCATCCTATTCATTAAGGTGGAAAGACACCTTGCAGAGTCCGGCCCCCTCACCCTCCCCGTTTTACTTACCTGAGCCCCGAATTTCCATGGCCGTGATCCCGCATCGCTCTCTCTGCAGCTTCTCGGCTCTTCATTGAATAGATTGATAGCAGCACAGCTATTGGCACCTGCTGCTGTCAATCAAATCCAATGACGCCAGGGGGCGGGGCCGAGTCATACACTCAGCAGCTATGGATAACGAGTATATGACACGGGAGCGCGCCCGCAAGGTAACCCCCTTGGGAGAGAGCTTCCCAGAGGGGGTTACATATTGCGGGAGGGAGCCGAGATAGCTGCCGAGGGACCCCAGAAGAGGATGTTCGGGGGCCACTCTGTGCAAAATGAACTGCACAGTGGAGGCAAGTATGACATGTTTGTTATTTAAAAATATAAATAAATAAACCTTTACAACCCCTTTAAAGTGATGCTAAACACGAAGGCCAGATTCTTAAAAGTGTTATGGTGGCGTATTTCCAGATACGCCGCCGTAATTTCAAATCTGCGCCGGCGTATGTTTACGCCGATTCTCAAAGGCAGATACGTAAAAAAAATAGGCTTCCTCCCCCAACGTAAATTGCCTACGCCGGCGTATAATTGTGTGCAATTATACGCTGGCCGCTAGGGGCGCTTCCTTTGATTAGCCGTGTTGAATATGCAAATGAGCTAGATACGCCGATTCCCGTACGTACTTGCGCCCGCTCATCGTATTTTACGTCGTTTGCGTAAGCGTAAAGTTACCTCTGCTATATGAGGGGTAACTTTGCATGGGGGTTAAGTATGGACGTCAGGACAGCGTCGTATTTTACGTCGTTTGCGTAAATCGTTCGTGAATAGGGCTTTGCGTAAGTTACGTTCACGTCGAAACCAATGAGTATTTAAAAATAAACATTCAAGAACCCTTTTTCCTATTCGATATACAGCTGTCACATGAGGCAGCTCATTCCCAGCCTGTCTGCAGGAAAACATAAACAGGAGGAGCTTCTAATCCTCTGCTGCTGGTCACATGTTCAAAAACAAAAAAACAGCCTTTGGAATACAGATGTGGATGATGGAACTGTAATTATTTTAATAAATGTAGTGCCCAGCTCCCAATTACTGGGGAGCTAGTCTAAATTTAGAGGGTTTGAGCCAAACTTCTGGGGTTGATAGGCAGAGCGTAGACCCAAATCGAAACCAGAAGCTCCTACAGGGGTAGTGCTACACTTGGGGGCTCGTCCGGGATTATTTACCGTTGCCTCTGACAACTGGATCAATGTGTTTTTGCATTATTGGAAGTCTGCAATTAAGAAAGTGTTGGACTGTACTTTAAAAAGGGAGAAGAAGGGGTTAAGGGTACAGATAACTTTGCCACATGCGTAGGCCATAGGCGGAGCCAGAGAAGAGAAAGCCCACAAGCTAAGTGCCAAAAGAGCAAAAAGGGGAGGAGTGAAACACGTGCGTGTGTTTGGCGCCAACGACCAGAAGTTGCCAGATCGAGCAGCATGTATTCTTTCTCTTGGGCACCAGCCATGTCGGGGGCCCAGGATGTTCTCCATGCCCAATGCTGTGAGTGCTAGGCAATCAAGAGCCCTGCTTGCAGATACAGTGATCCAACTAAAGCCCCGGGGATGCTTCATGCTCTACACGAGACAGAATGTAGAGGCCCTGGGCATGCTGTGCCCTGGATACGAGGGACTGACCATTCAGTTGCGCCCTTTCGGACGATGCCTATCCTGTGGTGAATAATTATTTGAGGTGGAACAGCCGACCGTACCACCCCACGCTTATCGGGTGGAATGAATCACAGGCACCGTTACTCCAGAGGAGGTTGCCTTTTCCCCTGCGGTTCAGCCTGTGCGAAATGTATCTGCAGCAGCAAGTGAGTCCGAAGCAGATGTGGCAGCCACTACGAAGCCTCCAGCGGTCAGCGGAGCTGATACTACTGTCACAATGTGTGTACTCGTCCCATCCGTGAAACGGAAGATGGGATATGTCAAGGCTTCCCGTGGCCGCGGTAGAGGCCTACGTCAGCACCTGCCGGAGCCAGACCCCGTGAGCGGTGATGTCCCAGGGAAATCCAGTACAGGAACCGGTAAGGACACTGGGGAGAGAGTTTCTGAGACTTCCCGCATCTATCTACCTGCGGAAGAGTGGGAGGTCTCAGAGTTGGATTCCTTATCTGACACCGGGGATGATGATTTGTTTAAGATGTTTTGTTGCTAGGCAGAGCCTACACCCAAATCTAAACCAGCAGCTCCTACTATGGGGGTAGTGCTACATAAAAATAAAAAATAAAACATTCATGTACCCTTTCCCTATTCGATATATATAAATATATATTTGAAATCAAATGTTAATATTTTTTTGGCAATGACATGGTGTGGTTGGATATCTGCCAGTCACAGGAATAATGTGTCTTAGAACCTACATGTAATATCCCACTACTATTGTATTTAGTTGGTTAATGGGCATGATACTTTACTATACTTCTGATTGCATGTTTCGATTCTGTCACGGATTGACTACTTTCTTATTTGCTGCATGCCTTGACCCATGCCTGGATCTGACAACAGTGGAACCTCGGATTGCGAGTAACGCGGTTAATGGGCGTTTTGCAATACAAGCACTGTATTTTGAAAAATCCTAACTTGGTTTGCGAGTGCTGTCTTGCAAAACAAGCAGGATTCAGGCCAAAGCAGTGGGCAGTACCGTGTTTGGCCTGAAGTGGGGGGGGGGGCGCCGGAGCCAAGTGGAATCCAACAGGGCCATTTGGAAATGCTCGGAAAGACTCTGAAATACTCCATTCCTGAGCCTTTCCGAGGTTTGCCAAGGTCAGTCAAGCTATCCTCTGGCCTTTCCGGCTGTTTCTGAGTCTCTCCGGCGCCCCCTCCCCTACTTCTGGCCACATGCGGTATTGCATGCCATTGAAGTCAATGTGTGAGTACTTTGGATTACGAGTATTCTACTGGAACGGAATGGATTATGCTCATAATCAGAGGTTCCACTGTATTATCCTGCAGGATCCCCATAGTATACAGTGTACAATCTTCACAGTGTTGCCTTCCATGTCCTCACTCACTACTTAGTGGGGACGATCCTTGGGGTTCAGACCTGGTACCATCATACATACAATTCTATCTTTACCATCAGGAGCTTTGGTGAAAACCAGCTGGTCCTTTGACTCTGTGCCTCAGGTGAACCTGCCAGGGGGTGTAGTCATAAACACCAATGATGGGGCACAATTCCTTCCAATCACACCAACAGTTGAGCCCAATGACACCAATGATGGGGCACAATTACTCATTGACACCAAAGAGATGACACAATTCCTCCCACTGACACCAACAATAGGGCCCAATGACACCAATGATGGGGCGCAATTCCAACCAATCACACCAACCATTGTGCCCAAATGGGGCATTTTCTTCTCTTACTGACCACAGTACGCAACCCCCCCCCCCCCCCCAAGACTGAAGGACAGTAAATTGGTCCCTTGAGGCTGCATTCACACCTAGGCGTTGGCGATTTGCAGCGTTTTTTACTGCGATTTGCCACGACAAAACGCATCGTTTTAAAACCACGGTTTTGTACAGGTCATTGTCGGCTATGGAAAACGCCCAAGCCGCCCGATAAGTGCGTAGAAAAAGGGTCCGGGACTTGTTTGAAATTCAGGCGTTCGGCGTTCTTTCGGTGTGCGACGTTTTGCATTGGAGATGTGAACAATCTCCATAGAGAATAATGTTATTTTTCCCCTCTAGCGTCTTTGAGCGTCGCGCTCCAAGCGACAAAACGCTCAGATGTGAATGCAGCCTAAGTTTAGAGAGCCCTGGTCTAGGCCAGAAACCAGGAAGCAGCTGGAGAAATATAAAAACAAAGAAGCTTAAATGGGTGGTTCACCTAAAAATAAACTTTTAACATTGTCATTAATGTCATGAATGCAATTAGAATCGTCCGTTTTTTTAAAAAAAAATACGTCCGTACATACCGATTCCTATACGCCTTCTCATCGCCGCTTCCGGGTATGATGGTCGGGGATGGGCGTGTCTAATTGATTGACAGGCATCTGACCGACGAATACAGCGCGTCACGAGATGCTGAAAGAAGCCGAACGTCGGCGCAGGCGCCGTATAGAGCCGAGCCGATGTTTGGCTACTTTCGGCATCTCGTGACGCACTGTATGCGTCGGTCAGATGCCTGTCAATCAATTAGACACGCCCATCCCCGACCATCATACCCAGAAGCAGCAATGAGAAGGCATATAGGAATCGGTATGTACGGACGTATTTTTTTTTTTTAAACGGACAATTCCAATTGCATTTATGACATTAATGACAATGTTAAAAGTTTATTTTTAGGTGAACCTCCCCTTTAAAACCAGTAAATATAATATACCTGGTGATCTGGCCAGTAACACACCTCCTGTACTGGTGAGACATAAAAATAAAAAGAAGACAGAAAGCCTAAAAAAAGGAAACAAATGGAGCCATCACATCTAAAGCCCCATACACACGATCAGACTTTTTGACAACAAACTTCAAAATGAGCAGGATTTCAGACATACTATTTCCATCAGACATACTATTTCCGTTTTATCAGACAAATGTTCGCTCTGCAAACGGACAAACTTTTCGTCAACAGTAGTCCCACGTGCAAAGTTCTGTGTGTGTACAGAAATCCATTGGACATAGTCCGAAGTACAAATACGCATGCTCAGAACCAATGTTAAAATCAACCAACAATAGCAGAAGTTGACCAAAGGGTGGCGGTAAAAAGCAGAAAAAAACATGTGACTTTGGGAAAGTTTGCTGAAAAAGTCCTGTCGTGTGTATGCATACCAAGTAGAGGTGCACTGAAATGGAAATTTCAGAGCCGAAACGAAGCCGAAATAAAAAAAAATGTCAGGCCGAAACCGAAACCGAAAATGACTTTTTTTATTTTTTATAATTGTATGTTAAAACACCACCCCCACAATTACCTCCTGCCCCATGGGGTGTATTTAGTTTTTTTGCTGCCTGACTAACTTGTGAACCCCCTTATTTAAATATGGCCCACCCCTTCCTGTCAAGGCCACACCCCTTTGCGGTTTAAAACCCACCCTGATATTTTTAAGTGGGGACACTATTTCTGATGGCCTGAGGGGGGGGGGGGCAATGCATAGATGCATAGATTTCCTCTCACTTCCTGTTTGGCTATGGGACAGGAAGTGAAGGGCAATCTCTGCAATGGGATAGGGATGGTAAAAAATTTAAAGTGACAACCCCCCCACAGTTGCAGAATGCCAACCGCCCACATACTGGAAGCAGATTTATGGGGGCACTAAACTAATTCGCCTGACAGTGTAGCACAAGCCGGGGGGGACACTGTCCGTGCTGCCCCCCTGCAAAGTGCTGCCCTAGGCCTGGGCCTTGTTGGCCTAGGCCAGGATACAGCATTGCCTGCCCCACAACCTCCTGCCACAGTGCCACCATCACCTTCTGCCACCAACTTCTTTATTAACTTGAAGCAGGGCTGGACTGTCACGGCTCCGTCCTCTGCCTCTGGCGTGTGTCACTGCCAAAGTGTCCCTCCTGAGTCCTCCTGACTCGATTGGCTATTCAAAAATGGCGCCGGGCTCGGAAAAGCTTGTATCCACTCGGCCGGGCGGTGCATGCACAGATGCGTAATGGCGCCACGCGGCGCCATTTTTGAATAGCTGATCGAGTCAGGTGGACTCAGGAGGGACACTTTGGCAGTGACACTCGCCATAGGCAGAGGACAGAGCCGTGACAACCCAGCGGCCATCTTTTTTATGGGCACCCGATGCCCATATCGGCAATTTTTAAGCTGTTTCGGGATGTCGCCAAAACAGCCGTTTGTATATGTATCGGCCACCGATATATCGGTGTATCCCTAATACCAAGTTTACGGCTAACTCCCTTCGGACAAAAATCCACAGAAAAGTTTGTTTGAAGTCTGACCGTGTGTATTAGGCTTTAGAATTGGTAAGCTGCAAGAAATGTTTGTGTTTTTGCTTAAACGTTGATCGAGGGAGATTAATTCCACTTTAAGTAAGTAGCAGAACAATTTACAGAGTAGAATTATTTAATAATTTTGTACTAATGATCTCAGTTTCCTTCCCACAAATAAAAGTAAAGTAGTATTTTCCACCCTTCCTCTATTCGGTGTCATTGGCTGTTCTCATGCCCGCCCTCATCATTACTATTTGTTATTATTGCCACTTCCTTGGACCCGACTTCCTTCTTCTCACCTTCTCCTCCTCGGTCATTCTCACACTAGAGGGACTTCTCAATGCTTGCCCTTTGCCAACTAAACACATCCAGCTTCCTCCATTCCACACACTGATGACTCAGTATTATTTTAATTTCCTCACATTGTGTTCCCCCTTTTCATTTACTTGCACTGTGAAATCACTTCCAACACGTCTAACGCTCATTCCTGGAAGCAGCAAGAACAAGTGCGATACAGTGCATCCGGAAAGTATTCACAGCACTTCACTTTTCCACATTTTGTTATGTTACAGCCTTATTCCAAAATGCATTACATTCATTATTTTCCTAAAAATTCTACAAATAATATCCCATAATGACAACATGAAATACGTTTTTTTTAAATCTTTGCAAATTAACCACTTAAGACCCGGACCAATATGCAGGTAAAGGACCAGGCCCCTTTTTGCGATTCGGCACTGCGTCGCTTTAACTGACAATTGCGCGATCGTGCGACGTGACTCCCAAACAAAGATGGCGTCCTTTTTTCCCCACAAATAGAGCTTTCTTTTGGTGGTATTTGATCACCCACCCCTGCGTTTTTTTTCATAAATTCAATTCAATATTTATTTTGCTATAATAAATATCCCCAGAAAATATATATAAAAACATTTATTTTCCTCAGTTTAGGCCGATACCTTATCTTCTACATATTTTTGGTAAAAAAAATTGCAATAAGCGTTTATTGATTGATTTGCGCAAAATTTATAGCGTTTACGAAATTGGGGATAGTTTATGGCATTTTTATTAATAATTTTTTTTTTTTACACCTAAAAATGGAGATCATCGATTTTTTTTGTGACTGCGACATTATGGCGGACACATCGGACACTTTTGACATATTTTTGAGACCATTGTCATTTTAACAGCGAAAAGTGCTATAAAAATGCACTGATTACTGTGAAAATGTCACTGGCAGTAAAGGGGTTAACCAGGAGGGGGCGTTGTAGGGGTTAAGTGTGTACTAAGGGAGTGTTCTTACTGTGGGGGGACGTGGCTGTGCATGTGATGTCACTGATCGTCGTTCCCTAACATAGGGAACAGACGATCACTGACAGCCACACTAGGAAGAACAAGGAAAGTTTGTTTACACTTACCTCTCCCCGTTCTTCCTCTCTGTGACCCGATCGTGGGACACCGGCGGCGGTCGGGTTCGCGGGCCCCGCGGGTGCGGCCACAGAGGACTGGATCGGGTAGCGAGCACGCCGCTGGTGGTGCGCTCACAACCCAAGGCTGGGCATCTTTAAGGGGATGTACCTGTAAGTCCATATGCCCAGCCGTGCAGTTCTGCAGACATAGTAATGCGGAGGTCCTTAACTGGTTAAAAAATATAAGTAAGTAATATATATAATATAAGTAAATAATGCAAGCTGAACACCAAAAGGTAAATCACAAAAAACACTCAAATGCAAATGTAGAAAAGTAAAAAAAGGTGCAGCGCAATAACTAAAGTCCCTATACTGTAGTACACAATAAAACAGTGATGAAACACCCCATGACGCAGAAATTCTTCAAACGATATTCTCAAAGTGACAGGTCCTCCACCAATAGAAGTGAACACTACCAGATGAGGTGGACCATGATTCATGATGGTGATGATTCAGTCCAACGAGGTGGCAGGCAGGCATCAATCAGTGGTGAAAACCGTATGAAGGAATAAAAGTATGGAAGTACGATCGACAGTGATCGACTAAGTGTAGACTGGTATTTTATTCCAAAAGTACAAAAGCTTGATTGTAAATAACAAGCCGAAGAGGCACGGCCGCCTGGTTAAAATACAGCGTGTAAAAACAACAGTAGAACAGCGGTGTGATAACCGCGAGCAGCAACAAAAGGATGACGTAAGTGGGGGAGGAGCTACCGTTCATGACATCACTCGTGTCCAGGGCCGGACTTACCATTGGGCTTGACTGGGCTAAAGCCCATGGGCCCCGCCCAATAGGGGGCCCCTCTAACAAAAAAAAAAAAAAATGTTTTTTTTTATTTTTTTTAGGGGTCCGGAGGTCCCCAGGGCCCCGGACAGCAACCCTTCCTTTTTTTATTTATTTTTATAAAAAAATATGTTTTTTTTTTATATATTTATATATATATATATATATATATATATATATATATATATATATATATATATATATATATATATATATATAAAATCATTATTATTATTATTAAAGGGCCCAGAGGTCTCCAGGGCCCCTGGATGGCAACCCCCCTTTTTTTTATAAAACAATTTACATATATATATATATATATATATATATATATATATATATATATATATTAGTATTATTATTAAAGGGCTCAGAGGTCCCCAGGGCCCCATGTGGCAACCCCCCCTTTTTTTTTTTATAAATGTTTATTTTTTATTAAAAGGCCCCAGAGGTCCCCAGAACCCCCGGATGGCTACCTCCTTTTTTTTATGTATTTTTTATAAATGTTTGTTTTTTTACATTTTTTTTAGGGGTCTGGAGGTCCCCAGGGGCCCTGGGCCCCCAGGGCCCCCGGACAGCAACCCCCACTTTTTTTATTTATTTTTTTATAAAAAAAAATGTTTTATATATATATAAAAAAAATAAAAATGGGCTAACTTTACTGCCTATTTTTTTTTCTAATTCATTAAGGTAATTTTTTTCCAAAAAAATGCATTTAAAAAGACTGCTGCGCAAATACAGTGCAACATAAAATATTGCAACAACCGCCATTTTATTCTCTAGGCCAAGGTCTTTACTAAAAAATGATATAATCTTTGGGGGTTCTAAGTAATTTTCTAGCAAAAAAAAAATGATTTTAACTTGAAAAGAGCTGTCAGAAAAAGGTTTGGTGTTTAAGTGGTTAAAAATTCCTAATTTACATACAGAAGAAGTTAATTCCTTTGAAGAGATACAATGTTTAGACTTAATTTTCCACTGATAAAGAATGTTTCCAAAACTTGGCAGATTGCCCAGACTGACTTTTGGCTGAGAGCAGACAGGAAATTCTTTGCATACCAAAGTGCAGAGAGAAAATTATTTTCATGTGAAAGATCGTCAAAACCCTGTATCAAGAATCGCAACGGGAAAAAGATCGCGATAACGATTCTTGACGATTAATCGTGCAGCTCTAATTTATTATTATTATTATAATTAAAACCCCCTTTTTTTTTTATAAAAATATTTTTCTGTGCCTTATTCCGTGCACAGATGAGAGTCACCCACTCCCCCCCCCCCCCGCTCAACAACTTTAATTCGCCCCCCCCCGCTCAACAACTTTAATGAATACGCCCCCGCTCAACAACTATGATCCCCCCACGCTCCAGGGGGCCCCTTCGACACTCAAGCCCAGGGGCCCCCACCACCCTAAGTCCTGCCCTGCTCGTGTCCCTTCTGTTGCTGCTCGCGGTTATCACACCGCTGTTCTACTGTTGTTTTTACACGCTGTATTTTAACAATCAAGCTTTTGTACTTTTGGAATAAAATACCAGTCTACACCTAGGCTGCGTACACACGAGGAGACATATCTGATGAAAACGGTCCGACGGACCGTTTTCATCGGACATGTCTCCTGGGATGTTTTGGTTTGATCTGTGTACACACGATCAAACCAAAATCCCTGCAGACAGACAACGCGGTGACGTAGCGGTGACGCCGCTATGTCCGCAAACCAGGAAGTAAAATGCTTCCACGCATGCGTCGAATCCATTCGACGCATGCGGGAGATTTCGGTCCGCTGGTTTAGGCGTACTAACCAGCGGACATGTCCGACAGACAGCTTTCCAGCAGACAAGTTTTAAAGCATGCTTTAAAACTTTTGTCTGCTGGAAATCTGTCTGCTAGCCCGTACACACGATCGAATCTGTCCGCTGAAACTGGTCTGCGGACCAGTTTCATCAGATATGTTCGATCGTGTGTACACGGCCTTAGACTGCTTCCATATTTTTATTCCTTCATACGGTTTTCACCACTGATTGATGCCTGTCTGCCACCTCGTTGGACTGAATCATCACCATCATCACAACTCTGTGAGAAAAAGCGATTTTTGGCCATTTGTTTACTCAGTGGTCCACCTCATCTGGCAATAGTGTTCACTTCTATTGGTGGAGGATCTTATCTGTCACTTTGAGAATATCGTTTGAAGAATTTCTACATCATGGGGTGTTCCATTACTGTTTTATTGTGTACTCCAGTATAGGGACTTTAGTTATTGCACTGCACCTTTTTTACTTTTCTACATAAATATACAAAGCCTTTGCTCGATACTTTGTTGAAGCACGTTTGGCACCAATTACAGTCTCAGGTCTTTTTAAGTATGATGCTACAAGCTTGGCACACCTATTTTCTGGCCACCTTCTCCCATTCTTCAATAGGGTTTAAAGTGGATGTAAACCCAAAAAAAAACATTTTTTTTTTTTTTGATGTCACAATGTAGAGTATAATATTTCCTATCATTTGTGCCCAGTCTTGCCACACAGAGTTAATCCAGCGCTGAGTAATCCTCTTTTAAGTTCAGTGAAAACAAACAGCCTTCCAGATAAAGCCCTGCCTAAATCAAAAAGTCCGGAATCTCTCTTCTTGCTTTGAGTGAGAGGTTATTTACAAATATAGCTAGGACATGTTTATCATATGTTATGTTTTGTTTATCATAACATGAGGTGATATAACATCATAACACATCCTAGTAATATACAATGAACTTTGGATCACCTCTTGTTATGATAAACATGTCCACGCTATATTTGTAAATAACCTGTTACTGAAAGCAATAACAGAGAAACGGACTTAACCTAATTTGGCAGGTTTTTATCTGAAGTCCGGTTAATTTGCACTGGACTTTAAAAGAGGATTACTCAGCGCTGGATTAACTCTGTGTGGCAAGACTGGGCACAGATGATAGGAAATCTTATACTCTACATTGTGACATTAAAAAAAAATGTTTTTTTGGGGGTTTACATCCACTTTAAGTCTGGGCTCTGACTGGGTGCTCAAGGACATTCACAGAGTTGTCCCATAGCCATAGCTGTCATCTTGTTTATGTGTTTAAGGTTGTTGTCCTGTTGGAAGATGAACCTTTGCCCCAGTCTGAGGGCCAGAGCATTCTGAAGCAGGTTTTCATCAAGGATGTCTCTGCACATTGCTGCATTCATCTTTTCCTCGATCCTGACTAGTCTCCCTTTCCTGCCGATGAAAAACATCCCCACAGCTGCCACCACCATGCTTCACTGTAGGGATGGTATTGGCCAGGTGATGAGATGTGCCTGGTTTCCTCCAGATATAACACTTGCCATTCAGGCCAAATAGTTCAATCTTTGTTTCATCAGACCAGAGAATTTTGTTTCACATGGTCTGAGAGTCCTTCAGGTAGGTGCCGTTTGGCAAATTCTAGGTGGGCTGGTGGTGTGCCTTTCTATGGAGGAGTGGTTTCCGTCTGACCACTCTACAATAGGACAGATCACACAAGTTTAAATGGACTTGAAGTCACGCAAAGACCAATTTTTGGTTCACACATAGACAATTCTTAAAAGAGCAACCATTTTCAGGACGAAAAGAAATTTCAGTGCAAATTTGAAACCTCATTCAACCGGAAATTACATAAAATGCCATTTTCTTTTACCTTCAGTTACAAAATGTATTTTCAGATTTCGTTTTACAATATATCTAGCAAAACAAAAAAGTTGCCTCTTAACGCTGCGTTGCCTTTGTGTCTAGACAGATCGGGTAGGATAACGAAGGGCGTGACGTAGTTGTGCGTTGTTTTCCTAGTGTGTGTTGAAATAAATGGGTGTTGTTACTATATATAGGGTGATCTTTATTATAATGGCACGCTTATCGATGCAACCTGCGCTGAAAGAATAGTGAGCGGAGACAGAGCGGCCATTGTGCCAAGACCACTATATTACATTATTGTTTTTAGTCCTATGTGGACAAGCAAACATATTCCTGAGGTTTGGCAGCATAGCAACCAGCATCAACAACATCAACTTTATTCAGTCTGCGGTGACAATAATGAAGCTGCCTTTAATTGTTTATTTTAGGGTGAGAACACACAGACAATGTAGATATAAATCTCCCAAGCAATGCATAGAGATCACAGAGATTCATCCCTACCGCAATGATTTCTGATCCTGTAATAAAGGGAGATCTGATACAGCTTCTACCATATGACGGGGGACATAGGTGTGCGCAGCATTTGGCATTAGGGTGTGCACCCAAAAGCTCAAACACTCTACCGATCACTCACAATGTTTATTCAGAAAGGGAAGGGGGTCGGTAAATGGCATATTTACCGGCCTCTTCCCCCGCTCATCCTAAAACATCCACAGCAACAACCGGTGGGAGGGGGGGGCGTCAGTGCTGTGGGGGGGAAGAGGGAGCCAGGTCAGTAGGGGGAATTTGTTCTGCACATGGTGATTAGGGTGTGCCTGGGCACACCTGACACACCATGTGCGCACGTCTATGACGGGGGACAAGATATACACTCACTGGCCACTGTTCAATTGCTTGGTAACATTCAGGGGTGACCCATACATAGAGGGCACATTGGTGCCGCCTCCCCTATCCATGCGTCTGGCCCCCTGATTAAAGCGGAGGTTCACCTAAATAATATTTAAATAAAAGATCAAATTCTTTATACTTCTAACATGTACAGTCGGCATTTAATTTATTTTATTTAGGCTGTACATACTTTATAATCTATATTGCAATCCGGCTACTCACTCCTGCGGAAGTAGGCGTTTCCAAGCTGAGCCGCAATGTAATCTGGGAGTTCGCCCAGATGATTGATGTCCTTTAGAAAAAAATTCCTCCGGTGGATAAGGCCCCCCCCCCCCGGACTGCGTAGGAACGTCACGAGAGTCACAGAGTTTCCTAAATTAGTTAAACATGTAGAGCTGCGAGTTCGCTCTACACGACACGATTTGCAGCTCTACATATTCGACTCCTTTCAGAAACTATGTGACTCTTGTGACATTGCGGCTCAGCTTGGAAACGCCTACTCCCGCGGGAGTGAGTACCCAGAAACCGGATTGCAATATATAGATTATAAGGTATGTACAGCCTTAAAAAAAAATGCCGACTGAACATGTTAGAAATAGGGTTGTCCCGATACCATTTTTTTAGGACCGAGTACAAGTACCGATACTTTTTTTTCATGTACTCGCCGATACCGAATACCGATACTTTTTTTAAACGTGTCCCCAAATGCAGCCATGTCCCCCCACAGATGCAGCCATGTCCCCCCACAGATGCAGCCATGTCCCCCCACAGATATTGCAGCCATGTCCCCCCACATATTGCAGCCATGTCCCCCCCACATATTGCAGCCATGTCCCCCCACATATTGCAGCCATGTCCCCCTACATATTGCAGCCATGTCCTGTGCCCCCACACATTGCAGCCATGTCCTGTGCCCCCACACATTGCAGCCATGTCCTGTGCCCCCACACATTGCAGCCATGTCCTGTGCCCCCACACATTGCAGCCATGTCCTGTGCCCCCACACATTGCAGCCATGTCCTGTGCCCCCACACATTGCAGCCATGTCCTGTCCCCCCACACATTGCAGCCATGTCCTGTCCCCCCACACATTGCAGCCATGTTCTGTACCCCCACACATTGCAGCCATGTCCTGTGCCCCCACACATTGCAGCCATGTCCTGTGCCCCCACACATTGCAGCCATGTCCTGTGCCCCCACACATTGCAGCCATGTCCTATACCCCCACATATTGCAGCCATGTCCTGTGCCCCCACATATTACAGCCATGTCCTGTGCCCCCACACATTGCAGCCATGTCCTGTGCCCCCACACATTGCAGCCATGTCCTGTGCCCCCACACATTGCAGCCATGTCCCTCATACCTGGCACCGCCGCCGCTGCTGCCGGTGCAGTGTCATATTCTGCGGGTAATCCCTGTGCAAAATACAGCGGGCATTACAAGCCACGCCATCTATAGACACTCCCCTTCTCTGGATTGGATGGCTCCGTCCAATTGCGAGCAAGGGGGAGTGTCTATACATGGATCCGTGCATAGACACTCCCCCTTGCTCGCGATTGGACAGATCCGTCCAATCCAGAGAAGGGGAGTGTCTATAGGTGGCGTGGCTTGTAATGCCCGCTATATTTTTCTAATGTCTATAGATGGCGTGGCGGGCATTACAAGTATACAAACGAAAACTTGTAATGCCCGCTGTATTGCACGGGGATTATCGCGGCGGTATGCGGCGGCGGGGGGGGGGGGGGAGTATTCTATTTAAGCTTCGGGAGTATTTGCGCGAGTACAAGTACTCGCGCAAATACTCGGCATTGGTCCCAATACCGATACTAGTATCGGTATCGGGACAACCCTAGTTAGAAGTATAAATAATTTGGTCTTATATAAATGTTATTTGGGTGAACCTCCGCTTTAACATATCAGGGCATCGGACCATGGATTCCAAAGCCGGGCGTTTTTTTTTTTCAAGCACCTGATTAGAGCCAGAGGCTCTAATACAGTGATGTCGAAGCTTGGCACATCAGATGTTTTGGAACTACATTTCCCATGATGCTCATGCACTATGTAGTGTAGTTGAGCAAAATGTAAAATGTAGTTCCAAAACATCTGGGGTGCCAAGGTTCCCCATCTCACTGCTCTAATAGGCTTACAAAAAGGGTGGGCTTGGAGCGCAGAGCATTGCGCGACGGAGCCCACCCAGTCAGGGCTTGTGCAAGGATTTTTGACACCCTAGGTGAAACCTAATTTTGACTCCACCCCCTTTGTCCTGCCCAGTGGCGGTGCGTCCATAGAGGGCGCAGGAGCGCCGCCCCCTCTTTCTCCGGCACCACCGCTGAAAAACAATACTTAGATTCATGCATTGCATGAATCTATGTATTGTCGCCCTTTGCACACTATTCAGATGGCCGGCCCCCTGGCTGTGGAAGTGTCTATCAGAGCCAGTGGCTCTAATAGGCTTTCCTATTACAGCCTGAGGGCTGTAATCAGCTTCCAAATAGTTAACCAGGGGGCGCACAGGGTGTTAACACTGACACGCCTCTCAGCCAATCAGGTTCACCAGATGATAGATTTTTTGGGGGGGCTGGGAGGGCAGCATTTCATTCTTGGACCCAGGCAGCACAATGTCCTGGGCCAGCCCTGCCCACAAGTAGGGCACCATTCACAGCATTTTTAACCACTCTACAAATCCTAACGGCAGGGATCTACAGATTATTGCTGCTGTGATTGACAGCTTTATGTGGATACCATTGGACGCAGAGCCCCCACACTGCAATGATAGGCAGCGTGTGGGAAACAGCTGCGGCAGCCGACAGTCTGTCACTGCTATCCGCACTCAGCTGTCAATCCCAGCAGCAGGAACTGGTAGATTCTTGATGCTGGGATTTTGCATGTGGCAAAACACTTTTTTTTTTCTATTGAAAAGCCTGTGGCGTGCAAAACACAACCCAACAAAACTTCACCCGGTGCAGGAAAAAATGTGCACACAGAGTGAAGCACAAAAAACTGCGACGGGTGCCATCGTCAATTGGCCCTTCGAAAAGGGTCCAGCTCTGATCCCCCGGGGCGTTAGGCTCCTGGCAGGGAAAAGAGTATATGAATCCAAGCAGCCGAAACCACAAGGACCCCACTAAGGTCCATGCAGCCGAAGCCACATGACCTAACATCCTCGGAGGGACTCCTGAAACAGGACCCTCCTCGGTGAGGCTCCCCTGAAGGGAGACCCCATGAGAGCAGGCGAACTAAGCCAGAAGGCCAAGTCCACCCTTTCCCAAGACTTTCAGAGCCGGCCCGAGGACCAGCACCCTACTCGCCACACTAAAAGTGCAAGCACCAAACAAAAAAAGTGACAAAACAAGACAAAAAGGGGGTAAAATAAAATAAAAAGTGGGGGAAAAGGAAGGTGGGAAGGTGAGTGGAAAGTGGCCACCGTGCAATACGATGGCCGGCCCTCCGGCCAGGAACAAAAATTCCTCTGGTCCTAGCCAAAAGGCTCGGCCCTAGAGGCAGGTGTTAAAAAGGTGTGATGTGGAGATATGTGACCTAAGGTGCCACACGATGAGTGCCCCTCACACACTCAGTGCAATGTATGGCACCCCTGGACTGCCACTCCAGGGGCACTATCTCCACAGGCTTTTCAACAGACCCTGACCCCCGGTCCGGACCGGCAGCACCCTTCCCAGCCAGGAAGGTAGGAGAAGAGGTTGGGGAGAGCCCACCTAGGCTACTACCCACAACCCCCATCTCTCCTACCTAATTACATTCGGGAAGTACTACTTACCCCTCCCAGTAAAAGGAGGAGCAAGGGTTCCCTCGCCAAACAACTGACTGGGGCAGACACCACCGGATCCATGCCAAAGGCCAGGGTCCCGGCATTTCAGCTTCGACCTCATGCCTCTCTGCCCCAAACAGAAGGCTTTCGCCTCTACACCAACAGACTTAGCTTCCGCCGACTGCCATCCCTTTCCCCCTCGCCGGGTACTGGGGACAGTCAGCTTAGCACCACCTATTGGCAACTGATAAGAACAGATACTACACTTGATCTTAGCCAGGAGGCCGAGAAGCGATGTGGCAAAACACTTGTGGATGGTACCCTAAAACTGTGTAATGAGTGTGTCCTATCTCCATCAGATAGTCAGCGCCCCCCCCGGGCCCCCCCCCCCCCCGGGCAACAACAGCTCATTGAGAGACATTATAACAGCATTACAATATGGCAGCATTGTTAGCAGCGCACGGCATCTGAGCTATTTTAAAAATTCACGTAAGTAAAGTCCGACAGTTATAAATAGTGCTGGAAGCAAGGGCTGCAGCTGGAAGCTGGTGATAACTAAAGCGGTGACATCCGGGAATGCTGGACAACTCCCTGAATCTGCCGCCCAGACGTAAATGCGGACATGAGAAATCAGTGTCAAGGCTACGTTTTCAAGGGACATTTAAATGGCAATTTATCTTTATCAGTTCACATGTACAGTAGGCTCTATGCAAACTATGGCTTTCAATCTGTTAAAGAGGAGCAAATCCTAAAGTGATTGTGGTTGTAAGTATGGAGCTCTGCACTGAAGATTTTTTTTACCTTCATAGGGGTATAATGTATAATGTACCCCATACTTGTTCATATTGGGGAGCGGCAGGATCTGGGAGAAACCTTGTTAACCACTTAAGGACCGGAAGGATTTGCCCCTTAATGACCAGGCCATTTTTTGCGATACGACACTGCGTCAAAGCCTTTCCTATAACTGACAATTGCGCGGTTGTTCGGCGCTGTAAACAAAATTTATGTCCTTTTTCCCCCCAAAAATAGAGTTGTTTTTTGGTGGGATTTGATTACCTGTGCCGTTTTTTTTATTGTTTGCACTATAAATAAAAAAAACAGTTTTGAAAAAAAAAAAAAAAAATGTTTTACTTTTTGTTATAATAAATATCCCCCCAAAAAATTTCTTCATCAGTTTAGGGCAAAATGTATTCTTCTACATATTTTTGGGTAAAAAAAAAAAAATCTCAATAAGCATATATGGTTTGGTTTGCGCAAAAGTTATAGGGCCAGATTCAGGTACACGTAAATTTGCGCAGCGTATTCGAAATACTCTACGCTGCCGTATTTTACCAGGCTCTACATCGAATTCTGGTAGATTTTTGCCCGTACGATACGGCGGCGTAGTCTATTTCTCGCCGCGTAATCGAAATACGCGATTAGGGGGCGTGAAGCATTTAAATTAGGCGCGTCCCCGCGGCGATCGAACTGCGCATGCTCCATTCAGAAATTTCCCGCCGTGCATTGCGCGAAATCACGTTGTTACGTAATTTTTTTTTTTGAGTAGCGTCGTTTACGGACATTCCTATTCCCGGACGACTTGCGTAAAAAATAATAAAAGACGTCGGAAAACGTTGAAATTCGACGCGGGAACGACGGCCATACTTAACATGGGCTGTCTAATATTAGACCAGCAAAAAGCTGGTATAGTGTTACGCAAAAAAAAGATGACTAAAGACGCCGTAAGAGATTGCGATTGAAGATCGTAATTTCGGGGATCGCCAGCAAAAGCTCATTAGCATACCCCAACGCGGAAAACGACGGGAAGTCCACCCAGTGGCCGCAATTTTATTGCCGCGTAGATCCGAAGGCGTACGAACACGTAATCCAGTCGAATTGAAGCCCGCAGCCGTCTTTTCATGGTTTGGGGTTTCAGACTAGCTAAAAAACGCGCGTAATTTGAAAGTACTCCACTTTAACACCAGTTAGACAGGAGTTACGGCTCTCTGAATCTGGCCCATAGTGTCTACAAAATAGGGGATAGATTTATGGGGTTTTTATATTTCTTTTTTACTAGTAATTGCGGTGATCTGCGATTTTTAGCAGGACTGCAAATGCAGCGGACAGATCTGACACTTTTTTTTTGGGACTAGTGACTTTTGTACTGTGATCAGAGCTAAAAATAGCAACGGATTACTGTATAAAATGTCACTGGCAGTGAAGGGGTTAACACTAGGGTGCAATCAAGGGGTTAAATGTGTTCTCTGGAAGGTGTTTCTAACTGTGGTGGGAGTGTACTGACTGGAGGAGGAGAAAGATCGCTGTTCCTGACCACTAAGAACAGAAGATTTCTCTCTCCTCCCCTGTCAGAATGGAGATCTGTGTGTTTACACACACAGATCCTCGTTTGGGCTATTTGTGAAGCGATCGTGGGTGGCCAGAGGACATCATGGCTGCCGGCCACGCGCATTGGCTCTGCTGTCATGCTGCGAATGCGCCCCCTTATAGCCCTTAAAGCGGCCGCCATACAGCTACGGAGGTTCGCCTAGGGGAGCCAACCTGAACAGTATAACAGCGACGGCTGGTCGGCACGTAGTTGGATTTCAGATTCCCATAAGCTCCCCTGCCCACAGTTCCCCAAAACCACGGCCCAGGGCTGTGGTGAAGAGGCCCTTGTCCTCATCAACAAAGCACCCCCCTCATGTTGTGGACATGTGGCCTGGTATGGTGCAGGAGGGGAGGGGGCACTCGCTCATTCCCCCGATTTCCTAACCTACCAGGCTGCATGCTCCAGTTAGGGTCTGGTATGGATTTTGGGGGACCCGATGCCTTTTAATAAACAAAAGAACAGCGTAAATTTTGAAAAAAAAAAACACAATAATATCTTTTACTTTTTGCTATAATACATGTCCCAATTTAAAAAAAAAAAAATATTTTTCCTCAGTTTAGGCTGATACATATTCTACAAATTTCTGGTAAAAAAAAGTCGCAATACGCGTATATTGATTGGTTTGCGCAAAAGTTTTAGCGTCTACAAAATAGGGGATAGAATTATGCCATTAATTTTATTTTTATACTAGTAATGGCGGCGATTTGCGATTTTTATTGGGACTGCAACATTATGGCGGACACACACTTTTGACACATTTTTGGGACCATTAATAATTTTACAGCGATCAATGCAGGGCTAGAGTCCTGCGGGAATGCGTGGGAACGGTGTCCCTGCACTTTTTTCACAGGAGGAATGCCGTTCCGTTTGCAGGACTAGAGCAGCCAATGTCTTCATCAGTTTAGGGCAAAATGTATTCTTCTACATATTTTTTGGTAAAAAAAAAAATCTCAATAAGCATATATGGATTGGTTTGCGCAAACGTTATAGCGTCTACAAAATAGGGGATAGATTTATGGGCTTTTTATATTTCTTTCTTACTAGTATTTTTTTTGGGGACTAGTGACATTTATACTGCGATCAGAGCTAAAAATAGCAACAGATTACTGTATAAAATGTCACTGGCAGTGAAGGGGTTAAATGTGTTCCCTGGGAGGTGTTTCTAACTGTGATGGGACTGACTGGAGGAGGAGAAAGATCGGGGGGATGGAGAAATGACAGATCGCTGTTCATACTTAGTATGAACATACGATCTGTAATTTCTCCCCCTGAAAAAAAACGGGAACTGTGGGTCATATTCTCAAAGAAGTTACGTTGGCGTATCTCGACATATGCCGCGTAACTTCTATGATGCGCCGGCGTATCTTTTTTCTGTATTCAGAAAGCAAGATACGCCGGAATTTTGCTAAGATACGACCGGCGTAAGTCTCTTACGCCGTCGTATCTTAGTTGCATATTTATGCTGGCCGCTAGGTGGCGCTTCCGTCGTTTTACACGTCGAATATACAAATCAGCTAGATACGCCGATTCACAAAACGTACTTGCGCCCGGCGCATTTTTTTTTTTTACGTTGTTTGTTTAAGTGTATGTCTGGCATAAAGTTACCCCTGCTATATGAGGCATACGTAATGTTAAGTATGGACGTCGGGACAGCGTCGAATTTTCCATTGTTTACGTAAAATGTTTGCGAATAGAGCTTTGCGTAAGTTACGTTCACGTCGAAACCAATGAGTATTTGCGGCCTAATTTTGAGCATGCGCACTGGGATACGTCCACGGACAGCACATGCGCCGTTCGTTAGAAACGTCTTTTACGTGGGGTCATGGTTGATTACCATGCAACACACCCACTCCAAGCCTACTTTGAATTACCCGGGCTTACGCCGGCCCATTTACGCTACGCCGCCGTAACTTAGGACGCAAGTGCTTTGAGAATACTGCACTTGCGTCCAAAGTTGCGGCGGCGTAGCGTAAATACGTACGCCCCGCTCGAGGTTACACTGCCCTACGAGAATCTGGCTCTGTGTGTTTACACACACAGCTCTTGGTTCTTGATCTACCACGAGCGATCGTGGGTGCCCTTGCATCGGCTCCAGGGGCTAGCAGCGCATAACTACGAAGGGCGAAGCGACGTAACAGCTCCCAGTTCTTGCTCTGCCACGAGCGATCATGGGTGCCCGGCGGTCATCACGCCCACCGGGCACACGCATCGGCTCCGGGGGCTAGCAGCACGTAACGACGAATGGCGCAGCGACGTAACAAAACATCGTATCGCCCAGCCGAGCCATGCTGCCGCAGTGAAACTGTGGCGGTTGGTAGGCCAGTGGTTAAATCAAATCCACCCTGGCAGATGCGAGAACTGGCCAAAGGTTAAAAAAAAGATTCAGCCTTTACAACTACTTTAAGGATGGCTTTTTAATAACAGTGTCTTTGTACTTTCAGAAAATATACTATAGTTTTACTGTTAATATGAAATGTGATTATATTTGTGTATTAGGCAAACAAGGACTACTTATTCCCAACACAGAGGTTATACTAAAATGCAGAAATAGTACATTCCAATTGTTCTTGGCAATTATGACTACACAATATGGAGCTTAGCAGTAGAGAAAAGGCATTGAAAACTGACCACATTCGGCATGTTATTTGTTAGTTTTTTTTTTTTATTCAACGTCCGTATTAAAATGACCATTTAGAGCTTACATCAAATGCAGAGAGAATTGTGCCAAAAGCATTTATCTGATAGAGAAATGTCATCGACACAATGAGGAGCTCTGAGAGAGGAATTTCTCTGTTTCCCTTCCAAATGTCTACTAATGATTCTATCTGGCATTCCTGGCAAATTCTCTGTCCCGCTATAATCTCCTTTACATCGTGTAAACTCCAGTCAAGGAACAGATGGGTTACACCGCTACTAAGATCTATGAATGTAACCAATATGTTATCCCTGGACTTCATGTCCAAAATACACTCATCACTCCCGAAAAATGCCCGGGATTCACATCTGTTCATGGAAAGCTGAACCAGAATGCAAGTCAAGAGTTTTTAATGGGAAGGTGTGGCCAAGCATTGGGCATTTAAATAGTCACATGTTTAAGATTCAGCTTTAAAATAACCCCTTAATGACTTCTGTAGCTGCAGGCATTGTGGAAAGATTCATCCTCAAATTCACAATTTAAATTCACAGCCGGTAAAGTGCATTAAAGCGGATCTCCCACGCCAAAAACTTGTTTTTCTTAATGGCTATTTAAAAGGTTAATGCCCCTAATTAGCTGAACTCACGTTTTTTGTCTCCCGCGGCCGCTCCGCTGCCATCCTGTGCGAAATAACAACTTATATTCCTCCTTCCGTTTTGGTTCCATTTTAACTGTGGGCATAAGCCCACAGATCGGCACTTCCTTCTTCTGGTGGATCCTGATGTCCCAGCATCCACCTCTCGATCTCGCGCATGCGCACGAGCAACGCAGAGCAGCTGCTTGAGTGTCTGTGTTGCCATGACAACGGCAACCTCCTTCCTTTGTTTATGCCGCGCGTCACTTCCTGCCTAGGAAATAGCGCGATATTTGATCACACGGCTGCGCAGTTTACACAGGGAGCTATGGAGAGAAGCTCCCAGAGTGCACTGCATGGAGCAGGAAGTGACGCAATGCCGGGAGAATTCCCGCAGTGAGCCTGACCGGAAGGCAGTCTACTGTACAGGTACTGTACAGATTTATTTTAAAAAAACATCCGTTTTGATAATGTCATACAGCGGCAGTGTAATTAAAGAAATGTTAGAATTAGGGTGGAGATCCGCTTTAAAGAAATAGAGTTACCGCTCCAGATGGGTGTATGGAAACAATCCGTGTCCTCTCAGAAAAGCCCAGGTGCTGGCAGTGCACGATGCAAATTTAGAAAGAATATTTGGACAGCCACACTCTGAAAAAACATTTCGGTTGTCTTTTATTGGTAAAAAAAACTTCAAACACCACATATCACAGCAAAAATAGGGGATACAGTTGACACGTTTCACATTATTTAGTGCTTAGTCATCGCTCGACTAAGCTACGACTAAGCACTAGTCAATAGTGTGAAACGCGTCAACTGTATGCCCTATTTTTGCGGTAAGGTGCATTCCTTCAGCAGATTTTGCAGCTGGAGTGATTGGAACATGCAAATAGCAGTGGCCACTCAGCCATTATAAACTAATGGAAGGCTGACAGCGGCTGTCGCTGTTCACATGTAGCTGCACACCAAGCATAGGTAATAAGGCTTACCTTATTACCGTCTGAGATTCACTCGCACAGTCCAGGTTTTGAATCATGTGTCCAGGTTTCAGACTGCCTATAACTCAGATGCCATAGACGTGGGCATGGGGTGTGCCGCAGACACTCCCTGCTGCTCAGGACCCCCCTACTCCCCCTTGCAGCGCTGCCAGCTTCCCTAATCTCCCGTAAGTAGCAGAAGACACACAGGGGGATGTTTCAGGTAGGGGAGCAAAGGTAGGGGCTTCTAGATACGTAATTTACCAGCCCCTTCCTTTTATGAAAGAACATGTGAACACACTGTGTTCATTCATAACTGAAGAATAGTAAATTGTGTTTACTATGCTTCAGTTTGTGAATAAACAGGACAGGGCTGGGACAAAGTGTGGGCAGGAGGGAAGCTGTCCTGGGCACTGTGGTGTCATGTGTAAGAAGGGGAAATTTTGAGCAGGTGTGCTAAGAGTAGTGGTTTGGGTGGATTTGTGTTGGGAGGGGGGATGGGGAGGGAAGAAGATTTGTGATAGGAGGGGGAATTTTAGAGGGTTTATGCTAGGAGGGGATTTTTTTTTGGGTGGGGGAGAAAGTATTTGTGCTAGCAGGGATGATGGGGGGGGGGGGGTTGTGCTAGGATGGGGATTGGGGAGAATTTATGTTGGTAGGAGGGATTTGGAGTGGGGGGAGAGGATTTGTGATCAGAGGGCAAATTTGAGGGGTAGAGGATTTGTACTAGGGTGGGGGAATTTTTTTTGGAGGGGGGATTTATGCTGGGGCATTTGGGGAATGAGAGGATTTGGGCTTGGGGGGAATGGGGGGGGGGGTTTGTGCTGGGAGGGAGATTTGAGTAGGGGGTGGATTTTTATTGGAAGGAGGTGGGATATATGCTTAAGGAGGGGGGATTTTTGCTGACACATAATGCTAATACATCTGGGGGGGGGGGGGGTGCAATTTGGAATGCTCGTCCTGGGCTCTAGATTACCTTGTCCTGGAACTGAAAAAGGAAGCCACACAGCACAGAGCAATTCCCATGCATTCACTGTCCAGTGTGCCGCTAACAGGGGCAGACTGACCATTGAGTCACTCGGACACTGCCTGAGGGCCCCATGCCACTAGGGGGTCCCATCAGCGTTGCCAGGCCAAGTAAAACCAAAGACAGTATGTATAAATCTATGTTTTTATTACATCTGTCCCTGATATGTCCGAAACCAACATGCTTTTGATGTGAAAATCCTGAGATTTTAGCTGCCCTGCCTCTGCACTGCCTCCTGGCGTGGTGGCCATCTGTAAGCCCAGGGGCCCAATAATCTTCTATTGTCCCGTGGGGCCCCATGAGTTGTCAGTCCGCCCCTGGCCGCTAAAGTATTTGGGTTTGGCTTGAAGAAAAGGTGACAACCCTATCTACAGGCTTACGCCGCTCGTATCAAAGCAAAATTACAGCGCATCTTGTTTTCGGAATACAGAAAATAGATAAGCCGGCGCTTCTTAGAAGTTACGCGGCGTATCTCGATATACGCCGAAGTAACTCTGCTAATAATCTGGCCCAATATTTATTACTTTTTTCTATAATAAATATCCCAATTTGTTTTTTAAAAAATGATTTTTTTCCTCAGTTTAGGCCAATACGTATTCTCCTACATATTTTTGGTAAAAAAAAAAAAAAAAATCGCAATAAGGGCATATTAATTGGTTTGCACACAAGTTATAGCATCTACAAAATAGGGGATAGATTTATGTCATTTTTATTATAATTTTTTTTAATGCCAGGGATCTACATTTTTTATCATGACTGTGACATTGCGGCAGACATATCGGACACTTTTGACATTATTTTGGGACCATTGACATCTATAAAGCAATCAGTGCTAAAAAAAAAAAAAAATGCACTGATTACTGTATAAATGTCACAGGCAGGGAAGGGCGATCAAGGGGTTAAATGTGTGTCCTAGGTAGAGGTTGACCGATATATCGGCCGATATTTTGCGTTTTTGAATTAATCGGCATCGGCCGATTTGTGCTGTAAGAAAGCCGATTTTTTTTTTTAAAGCGGAGTTCCACCCTTAAAATCCCTTTTTCTGCTGGAAAATCACTTGGAACCCCCAAACATCATATATTTTTTTTTAGCAGAGACCCTAAGAAATAAAATAGCGATTGCTGCAATATTTAATGTTACACAGTATTTGCGCAGCGGTCTTTCAAACGCATTTTTTTGGGAAAAAATATGCTTTAACAAATAAAAAAACTAAACAGTAAAGTTAGCCTTTTTTTTCCGTCCAAAAGTTACCTGTTTTTGTGTATTGGATTTATATATATATATTATAAATAATATATATATTTTTTTATATCTAAATTACACCTACAAGTGCACTGATTGGAGGCTTGTTGTGTTTAAATGTAAGAAACGTTCTGTATTATCTAGCAGGGCAATAATGGAACTTCCGCTTTTCCGAATCCCCCCCCCCTCTGGTGTCACATTTGGTACCTTTCCGTGGGAAGGGGGGGCAGATACCTGCGTAATCCAAGGTATTTGCTCCCTCTTCCGGGCATAGATCACTGCGGTGACTGTGGTGACCTACACCACATCTGGTGCTTAATCCGCCCCCAGCTTTCTTCTGGGAGATGCACAGGTCCCAGAAGACAGCAGGGACCAGTGGGATTGCGCAGCGCGTCTTGCGCATGCACAGTAGGGAACCAGGAAGTGAAGCCGCAAGGCTTCACTTCCTGATTCCCTTACGGAAGATGGTGGCCGAAGCACCCGAGGGAGAGATCGGCTTCGGGTGCCAGCATTGTGGCCACCCACGACAGGTAAGTGTCCATATATTAAAAGTCAACAGCTGCAGTATTTGTAGCTGCTGACTTTTATTTATTTTTTTCGCAGAACTCCACTGCCTAAACACTGGACCATCATTCTAGCAGCGCTATTTGGCTGCTAGCGGGGTGCTTATATCCCAGCTAGCGGCTGATTAAGGGGTTAAATGCTCCCATGTAGCACCACTGCAGAAGCGCTTTGCAGGTGTTCATTTCAATGAGCAGGAGTGGTGGAGGAGTGGTATACACCGCTCCAAAGATGCTGCTTGCAGGACTTTTCTTTAATGTCCTGCCAGCGCACCACCTCAATGTGAAAGCACTCTGGCTTTCAGACTGAGACTGCAGGGGAGCAGTTTTGCAGGCACCTTACAGGTGCTATTTTTAGCCCAAAAGTGCCTGAAAACGCCCCAGTGTGAAAGTGGTCTAACTGTTAGATTTTATGAGATGAAGGGGGGGGGGGGGTATCGACTTAACATATCGGCCCAAAAAAAATCGGCATCATAAATCGGCTATCGGCCGCCGCGATTTCTGAATATCGGCATCGGCCAGAGAAAAACCCATATCGGTCGACCTCTAGTCCTAGGGAGTGATTCTAACTGTGGGGGGAGGGGACTGATGAGGGGAGGAGACCGATCGTTGTTCCTGTATACAAGGAACATACGATCAGTTCTCCTCTCCCCTGACAGGACGTGGATGTGTGTGTGTTTGCACACACACACACATCCACGTCCCTGCTCTGTGATGAGCAATCGTGGGTGCCTGCTGGACATCGCGGCAGCCAGCATGCGCATCGGGTCTCCAGTGATTGTGCAATCTCCACAATGCTGGGAAACCGAGGACGTCATATGACGGCCCCCCAGGGGGATGAAGGGTTCCTGCAGCTGTTATATTACAATATGGCGGTAGGCAAGTGGTTAAGGACCAAGCCTAGTTTTTAGATTTGGTGTTTACAAATTAAAATATTATTTTTTTTTTATAGAAAAATTAAGTAGAACCCCCAAACATTATATATATTTTTTCAGACACCCTACAGCATAAAATGGTGGTCGTTGCAATTCTTTGGGGGGGTATTTACGAAAGGCAAATCCACTTTGCACTACAAGTGCACTTATAAGTGCAGTTGCTGTAGATCTGAGGGGAAGATCTGAAATGAGGGGAAGCTCTGCTGATTTTATCACCCCATCAAGCTAAAATTATGTTTTTTATGTTCCTTGCATGTCCCCCTCAGATCTACAGCGACTGTAGCCCAGGAGGAGAAATATCTGAGGGATACAAAATCCAGTGGTTAACGCAGATCACGTTAGACTTGCGGTGTGTCTAGATTCAGTATTTTTCGGATTAACAGCTAATTCAACTTTGTTTCTTCTCGACAGAAATTCCTCTGTAAATGCTTCCTTGTCCATAATAAGTGAGGCAGGTGTAATTAATTTCCAGACATGAAATTAGACCGGGGTTGATTCAGCAGTAGAAGGCCGGGAGGAGGTGTCAAACATGTTCAGCCAGCATCATGTTTATGGAGCCGGCATGTTTTTATCAGCTTTGCATCTAAAAAGGCGCCGGCCGGCGCAGTCTCAGAGAAATGACCAGCATGGCTCCTAATGACAACATAAACATATACAGCACACCGACAACTGTGCTTTGAGTACCAGTTATTATGAGGATTTCATTTTATACCATATTCTTAAAGGTGTACTACAGGCGAAAATATAAGACACGTTTTAACCAGTTGACGACCGCCCGCCGTCATATTACTGCGGGACGGTGGTACTGCTGGGCGAGAGCCCGTAGCTAAACGTCTGCTCTTTAGCGGCCGATAAAATTTTGACTTGATATACAAGTGTAGCGGCCTGCTACTTTATAGCCGGCACCGCTATAAATTTAGAGGGTAGTCTGAGAGTTAGTTGACTCGGACTGTATGACTTTCTACTAAATTTGGGCCTCTGTTCCAGCCATGGCTGTACTGTGAGTGACCACTATTGTTGTCTGTGGTGCTGTTACCACCCCAGGCCAAGGGTGGCAGCAGTCAGGTCAAGGTGTTTTGGGTGTTCCCCTTCGGCAGCCAATCAGAGGGAGTTGATCGTCCCGCTGTGCATGCTGGGGAGGAGTACTTAAAGCGGTTGTAAACCGCATATACATTTTTTTTTTTTAAACCTGCAAGGCAAAAGCCATAATGAGCTAGCATGCACCGCATAATAGCTCATTATGAAATACTTACCTCTGAACGAGGAGAAGAGAACTTACCTGGTCCACGCCGGGCGAGATGTCATCTTGACTCGGCGTGTCTTCCGGGTATCGCCGCTCCAGCACTGTGATTGGCTGGAGTGGCGATGACGTCACTCCCCCGCGTGCCCGTGGGAAATTTCAAATCGGCAAGGTCCGGCGGATGCCGGTCCTTTCGCCGTGGATTCCCCCCTGCGCATGCGCCGCTGTAATCAGCGGCGCATTGCGAGGGGAATATCTCCTAAACCGTACAGCTTTAGGAGATATTCTCTATACCTACAGATAAGCCTTATTATAGGCTTACCTGCAGGTAAAAGTAAAAAAGTGGGGTTTACAACCACTTTAAGGGACAGACATCATTATTCCTGGGTCTGTCGTCCCACCAATGCCCGTGTGTGGCTCTCCTGGCCAGGGGTGCGTGTTCAAGTGTTCCTGGCTCCAGGACCACATTGGCCCCCGGGGTTTTAATCTACTAAGTAGGCCTGGTAGTCAGACCGGGTCTACGTTTGCAGAGTGGTCCTGTGCTGTCCCTCTTGAGGGAGGAAGCCACTTAAAGGGGTTGTAAAGGTACAAGTTTTTTTACCTTCATGCATCCTATGCATGAAGGTAAAAAAACATCTAGCAGCACCGCCCCCCCCCCCCCGAGCCCCCGTTGTACTTACCTGACCGTTCGAATCTCCCGGGCGCGTCCACGTCGTCCTCTTCGGTTCCCAGCCTGGCCGTTGATTGGCTAGGCTGGGCGGATTGATAGCAGCGCAGCCATTGGCTAGCGCTGCTGTCAATCAGGGCGGATGACGCGGCGCGCTGGGGGGGCGGAGCCGAGTGATACAGTCGGCGGCTATGGCCGCCGCTGTATCACGGGAGCGCGCTCGCAAAAGCTTTCCTCCATGCGAGCGCCCTCGCATGAAGAAGGAAAGCTTTTGCGAGGAGGAGCCCAGACAGCCGCCGAGGGACCCCAGAAGACAGGTTTCCGGGCCACTCTGTGCAAAACGAACTGCACAGTGGAGGTAAGTATCACATGTTTGTTATTTTTTTTTTTTTAAATCCCTGACTTTAGTGTCCCTTTAATGAAGAACCTGTCTTGAAAAGCACCGAGCAAGAGGCTGGTATTTCAGGAGAGGCCTTGAAATTAATCGAAGGACGCACCATTACTGAAAGGCTGAATGATGGTCGCCTGTCAGTTCTAAGTTTGCAAGAAGCTAATCGGGAGAGATCCGGGTGCTTAATCCTGTGCTGAGAGGATTTTGGACCGAATACATCTCCATCTCTGGGAAGGTCTGTGGGAGACTTTGCCAAATTTCGGTGTGACATCCTGGCTGCTAGGCTAGTGAGAGAGGCCTATCCAGGTGCGCGGTACCCACTCTGGTGACGAAGGCTACGTTGCTGGAGGGTTTCCAGACAGAAGTTATACACCTGAACCTATTACCCTTCCACCTCTTAAACTACTACTTGTATTCGTTTACCAAGTTTGGCAATAAAGCAAAGAAAAAGAAGTCTAAGTGTGGACATTGAACTTTTTCTCAACTCTCATCTGATACCCTAGACAGCGAGGAAATAGAGGTAACATGCCGCCCAAAACAAACCAGCAGCTCTTTCAGGGGTAGTGCTACACGAGTAATGTCTTTTAGCGTCATGTCACAACTGAGTGTAAAAGAGAAGAGAGGCGCCTCTAAGGCCGCGTACACACGATCGAACATGTCCGCTGAAACTGGTCCGCAGTCCAGTTTCAGCCGACATGTTCGATTGTGTGTACGGCCTATAGGACCCTTTTCCAGCGGACAAAAGTTTCTAAACATGTTGAGAAACTTGTCCGCTGGAAACCTGTCCATCGGACATGTCCGGTGGTAAGTACGCCCAACCATCGTACCAAAATCCCGCGCATGCGTCGAATTGATTCGACGCACGTGTGGAAGCATTGAACTTCCTTTCTCCAGCACGTTGGTGTCTTCTACATGACCGGCATGACCAAAAAATAGGCACCCGATCAGCAATGGCTGAGAGCGCTGGCTGGTGTGTTCTGGCGGTAAATAAGTCCCCCTGGTCAGAACATAATAGCTCAGTGGGAGGAGATCGCTGTACTAACATCGCATAGTTAGTACCTCAGCTCCCCATGAGCTCTTCAGTTTTTTTTTTCATTCAGCCCGCTGGGTTGGACAAAAAAAAACTACACGTGTACCAGAATTAAAGCGGAGCTCCACCCTAAAGTGGAACTTCTGCTCATTGGATTCCTCCCCCCCTCCGGTGCCATAATTGGTATCCTTTCCTACTTCCAGGAGTCCGACCATGACGTCACTGCGGGGCCCCCTCTTCCTGGCGTGAAGCAAACAGGCTACACTGCTGGGTTCCCTTACCTGCAATGGCGGTGGCAGTGTAGCGTTTCGGCTTCACACCGGGAACCTTACTGCCAACATCGCTCAACTCCAACTCCAGGACAGGTAAGTGTCCATTTATTAAAAGCCAGCAGCTGCAGTATGTGTAGCTGCTGGCTTTTAAAATATTTTTTTTCCCGGACCTCCACTTTAAAGTATAACTAAAGGCAACACTTTTTTTGTTGTTGTTTGGGATAGAAATCAGAGGGATTAGAACCCCTGTCGGTTTTTATTGCGGTCTGTGCCCCCATTAGTGAGATTCCCCTATTCTATTTGTCCTGTTTACCATTATCATTGAAAGTGACAGTAAAATAAAAAAATAAAAATGTTGGGTTGTCCCCAGAAAAGTAACTAAGGGTATATCTTTTAATGGGGACACTAGTTCTTGTGATCTGTGGGGGGGGGGGGGGGGTGAATTCCCTTAATTTGCAGAGATTTCCTCTCATTTCCTGTTTGGTTATGGGACAGGAAGTGAAGGAAAATCTATGCAATGGGAACAGCATAGTTGCCAACATTTGAAAAAAATTCCAGGGACACTTTGCAACACAGCTATTAATTAATTACCACACTCACTTCCTCGAAGCTCCACCCACTCCGCATAATCTTCGCCTACTTATCAGATTATGGGGTCTACTCAATAAAGAGAGAATTACAGGAAATTGAAACGGGAATTTCAAACTTAAGACCAATGTAGCAGAGTTGGAATAATTCTCCCATTCAGCTGCACTACTTCTGCTTAAAGAGGGGGTTCACCCTTAAAACCACTTTCTCCCATCCCATCCAGCATACTGGCGTCAGCTTCGGGCATGGTACAGGAGATGCAGAGGCTGCGGGCATGGTACAGGAGATGCAGAGGCTGCGGGCATGGTACAGGAGATGCAGGGGCTGTGTGTGCTGTGTGAGTCAGTACACACACACACGTATGTATGCATGTATATTTTACACCCCCTTACATTACACAGCACCCTGCATCACTGGACCCCTTCACATTACACAGCACCCTGCATCACTGGACCCCTTTACATTACACAGCACCTCTGCACCCCTTTACATTACACAGCACCTCTGCACCCCTTTACATTACACAGCACCCTGCACCCCTTTACATTACACAGCACCCTGCACCCCTTTACATTACACAGCACCCTGCACCTCTGGACCCCTTTACATTACACAGCAAGGACAGGTGAACAGAACACTGGCAGAACACTGGCAGGCACGGGCAGGCACTGGCAGACACGGGCAGACACTGGCAGGCACGGGCAGACACTGGCAGGCACGGGCAGTCAGAGGAGCCGAGGAGAGCAGTGCGGCGGCCGAATTGTAATTCCCGCCGTGGATCCTGCAGCGCCTATGATGGACGTCACCCATACCGCGTCCCGCCATTGGCGCAGCATCCGAGCACATTGTTAGCCCCTAGCGTCTGGGAGTCAAGACCATCTGATGCTGAAAGTGGCCGAGTGCCGCCAGCGCTGAGTACGGCACTCGGCCGTACTCGGCAACACTCGGCGCTGACGGCACTCGGCCGCACTCGGCAAACTTTGGCATCAGATAGTCCTGACTCCCAGACGCTCGGGGCTAATAATGTGTTCGGATGCGGCACCTGCCTTCCCCACTAGCCGGGACAAGTCCTGGCAGGCTAAATTAGCCGGGACTAGGTCCTATTTGACGGGACTGTCCCGTTAAAAACGGGACAGTTGGCAAGTATGGAACAGATGGCAAATAAAAAATCTCACAGGGGTTATAACCTTGCTCTATTCAAAATGAAAAAACAAAAAGTTTTGCCCATAGTTCTACTTTAAATTGAATCTATTCTGTAAAGATTGATTCACCGTCTTCTCGCTAGCATAAGCCTTGACAGTTTTTCCCCTCTGGATTCCACTCACCTTCCTAATCCTCCCCTTCAAGTCAATGGTGAGTGAAGCTGTAATGGAGAAGTATTTATTTTCTACAGACAATCTATTGTACAAGTCCTGGGTCCAAACTCATTTATCCAGCCATGCATCTCCTGGTATGCCATCAATTCAATGTACACTAATCTATCTGTCTGCTGTTAACGTTTCCTTATAGAAGGCCATTAACCACACTCAATTAGGTACAACAAATTGTTATTACTTTACTAGATGCTTTTAAGGCTCGTGTTACAATGACCTGTGGAGGCCGACTTCTTTTGATCTATAAAAAAAACAAGAACTTCTTGTGGCCAACACTTTTTGGATAACTACTTACTGCATCTGTTACAGTTAAAGAGGAAGTAAACCCTCTGCAAAAAATAAAAATAAAAAAGACCCTGCAAGACAAAGGCATAATGAGCTAGTATGCATAGCATACTAGCTCATTTTGTAGTACTTACCTCCGATTGAAGCCTCCGCAGCCGTCCATGTCTCCCCCTCCGGCCGCCAACGCGTTGTCTTGCAGGGACTTCCGTGAATCGCGGCTCCAACACTGTGATTGGCCGGAGCCACGATGACATCACTCCTGCGCAGGAACGGCACAGTACAACTGAAGCAGCGGCACATAGTGAAGATGAAGACCCTTGAAGATAGTGAAGGCAGCGGTTGATTGAACTTAGTTGGCAAAACTTTGTAATAAGCCTCTCTTGTCTCTCACAGTTCTGAGAAATTAAAGTTTTCTCCACTGCCAGCGGGTATAATCTCATTATATATCTTTAGTGAAGTGTTGTGGCATGTGTGTTGCCATTAAAAACAACTTGTTAAATCGTGAGTCATTTCACTGTGGGGCACCCATTTAATGCTATATGCAGTTTATGATATGATTTAAGATGCTATGTACACTAACTGTAATGCCGTGTACACACGGTCGGAATTTCCAACAACAAATGTTCAATGTGAGCTTGTCGGAAAATCCGACCGTGTGTATGCTTCATCGGACATTTGCTGTCGGAATTTCCGACAACAAATGTTTGAGAGCTGGTTCCCAAATTTTCCGACAACAAAACTTGTTGTCAGAAATTCTGAGCGTGTGTACACAATTCCAACGCATAAAATCCCACGCATGCTCGGAATCAAGCAGAAGAGCCGAACTGGCTATTGAACTTTTTTCTCGGCTTGTCGTACGTGTTGTACTTCACCGCGTTCTTGACGTTCGCAATTTCAGACAACATTTGTGTGACCGTGTGTATGCAAGACAAGTTTGAGTCAACATACGTCGGAAAAAAATTCACGGTTTTGTTGTCGGAATGTCCGATCGTGTGTACGCGGCATAAGAGATAAAACAGAGAGCTGACAAAAGTGACCCCACCACATTTAGGCCTTGAATATCTTGGAACTCTCTCGCCAAGTGAGCAAATAACAGTAGGGCCTAGAACACCTTTCTCTCACTGCCAAATGAGTGAAGAACAATGAAGCCTGGAACATTTTTCCCTCATCAGCCCAGTAAGCTGACAACAGTGGGGCCTAGAAAAACTTACCCTCTCCAGTAAAGTATGGTGGCAACAGTAACACCTTTCCCTCACCAGTCAAGTAAGCCAAGTACAGCGTGACCTAAAACACCTTTCCCTTGCCAACCAAGTGAGCCAACAACAGTGGGGCCTGCAATATGTGTTCCTCTCTATCCATGTCAGGCAATGACAGTAGGGTCTGAAACACCTTTACCTCATCAGTCAAATAAGTGAAGAACAGTGGGGCTGAAACACCTTTTCCTCGCCAACCAAGTTAAGCCTGATACACTCCATTCATTTTTTTACATTCAATCCAGCGGGTTGAACAAAAAATAAACTTTCAGCTCCAGTTAGAGCCCACTGAGCTGTTGTGTTCTGACAGGGGAATGGCCACCCGCCTGAACACTCCAATCAGCGCTCTCCACCATCGGCTGAGAGCACTGATCAGGAGCCAGTTGGCTGCTGGTTTTCCAGCATGCCCGTCCTTCAGAAGCCAGCTCTTGTCAGACAGGGTGACACAGAGGCTGAATTTTGACTTGAGCAGATGTCAGCTGGCTTTTGCCCTGTGTGTAGGGGGGGGGGGGGGATCTTTATCCAACAACAGTGTGGCCTGGAATATATTTTCCTCTATATCCAAGTCAGTCAATGACAATAGGTCCTGGAACACCTTTCCCTCACTAGTCAAATAGTGAAAAACAGTGGGGTCTGAAATATTTTTCCCTCACCATCCAAGTAAGCTGCCAACAGTGGGGCCTAGATCAACTTCCCCTGTCCCGTGAAGTGAGTGAGTGAAAAACTTATAAAGCGCAAACACTTGCGAACTGAATCGCCTCTGGGCGCTGTTTTCATTCCTTCGATGAGGAAACGCTTTGCCTCAGAAGAGATGAGTTTTTTTTTTTTTGGTTTCAAAAGTTTTTATTGAAGAGGTCGTTAACATACATGAAATACAATGCAGTAACAGTGAGCACATAGGTGCCTAGGTGTGTAAATGCGGGCGAAGCCGCAGAACAGTAATAACAGTAAACGGAATCTACAGTACTAGGCGAATATTCGGGAATGACAACGTTAGCTATCAGGATGGCACTGTATTTCAAAATCCATCAACAAGCATCAACATTTTGCAGCATAACCTGACATGGATTGATGATGGCAGGAATAACCGGGGGCAAAACAAAAGAAAACAACGTATGTATCGATAAGGGTTGTCATTCAGTGTCAAAAGAGGAATTGAGGAACAGGTAGGATTGCTCGGTGTTACCAGTGGGGTAGGACAGCTCAGAGGGAGCTATGGGTATGTGGTGAAGTGAGGGGGAGTGTTATCGTATCATTCGGTCCATAGAATGCGGTAGTCAAATCGGGGTCGAGGTCAGCTGCAGTACATGGTCATCGGATTAACTATTAGTGGGAAATATATCGGTCAAGGAGGGGTCAGTTAGATATGTTCACAGGGGACAGGGCGGAGGGGGTAAAGGCAGGGATCGGACAGTGTCTCACCACAGCTCTCGGACATAAGAGGCGACCAACTTATAGTCATTTGTTGTGATATAGTGGAGCCAACAAGACCAGATTTCCGTGTATTTATGTGGCGTGTCATGTGCTTGGTGTATCAGCTTTTCCAAGAAGAGCTGATTTTTAATCATTCTCCTGAAGGCCAAGTGGTCCGACTCCAGTCAGATGGTGGTTGGTAGTGCATTCCACAGTCGAGGTCCCTGGACAGCAAATCAGGGAGGGAGGACATGGAGAAGTGACAGGTTCTGCTGACCAGTTTCAGCGGACATGTCTCCTCGTGTGTACGCGGCCTTAAAGAACATTTGATTATTGTAACAAATGACTGACAACCAGTGTCTATCCACTTGAAGAAAACAGATCCTAACAAACACAATTGGATCTGTTTTTATTAGATGGATAGACACTGGTAGCCAGATTCACAAAGCACTTACGCCAACGTATCTCGAGATACGCCGCGTAAGTACAAATATGCACCGCTGTATCTATGCGCCGTACCCATAGAGCTAAGATAAGCCAAAAAACTGACTTTATCCGGCTGTCGTAACTTGCCTATGCGGGCGTATAGTGGGCGCATAGTTACGCTGAACGCATTTTGCACTCCCATTGATTTTCAATGCAAATATGCAAATGAGGGAGATACGCCGGTTACGTCCGGCGTAAAGTTATTCCCCATAAAGTAGGCGCAACTCATGCAAAGGTATGGACCAGGGAACGAATGTCGTCGAATTTTGCGTCGTTTACGTAGTAAGTAAATAGGGCTGCACGTAGGTGTAGTCTTTAGATATTTAGCGTGTATTGTCTATAGTATAGTGTCTAGTATGATGTTAGTAAGTTGTTTTTTGCAGCAACACACCAGGCCCTTCAGAGAATGCAAAATTTAATTCAACCGACTTCCAATACAGAATAAAGTCCAAAGTCCACAGATGATACAAAGTCCAACAGAGTATTTCAGATTTCAGATTTCTACCTGCGCCCCCATACTCATACAGAGAGAATACCGGGAGTACATTCTCTGTGACAAGATGAACTGAATGTCAGCCTGTCTTTCTCAAATATTGGTCTCATACTGGAGGGGGGGGGGGGTCAACCAAATGTTCCCATTGAATGACTACCCCCCCCCCCCTCAAGTCTAATTACCATTAATAAATACTTCCTTATGTATGTAAGGAAGTACCAGGCCATCTCACACACCTAGGTAGTCTTAGATAAGATTTACACATCAAAGGGTCCTCTGTATCTTTTGATACGTGTCGTTTGGCCACAAGATTTGGTCAGCAAACTTCCTTTGATGTGTAACCTTAAATGCCTGTATGCAACACCTAAATATCATGCTATACATACTGTATAACACAATTAGACATGTGCATTCGTTTTCGTTAGAGTGCATTTTCGTCCGAAAATCTGTTTTTTTCGTTATCGTTTTAACAAACGATAACGAAAGTGCAAGAAACGAAAACCGAAAGATCCGACATAAAAAATGCTTTATTTTCGCTTTCTTTGCGGTAAAAATTCGATATAGAGAGATTCGACATTATAGGGAAAAGATTCGACATCATAGAGAAAAGATTCGACATTATAGAGAAAAGATTCAACATTATAGAGAAAAGATTAGACACTATAGAAATAATAGATTCGACATTACAGAGAATAGATTTCGATTTATGAGTCGAATATTCTTTTGATCATTCACCAGCAACCAAAAAGATTTGACGTTCCGTCGAATATTCTTTTAAAAATTAGACAGAAACCAAGTATTATTGGATTTTCAGACGAAAGCTATTCCCCAACGAAAAACTAAATAAATCAAAACCATTTTCGGGAGAAACTAAATAAATTTATTTTCCAAACGAAATATTCCAGTCTGCACAGGTCTAAACACAATATTTTAAATACCAACACATCTATATTAATATTACAACAGTAGGTTACGTTCACGTCGTAGGCAGTGATTCGACGTATCTTAGCCAGTTGTTTCTACGCGATTGAGAGCATGCGCACTGGAATGCGTCCAAGGTACGACACATGCGCAGTTCATTTTAAAGTACTTGTCTGAAGCACAGCCTATCATTTGCATGGGGTCACGCTTCATTTAAATGTATCACGCCCACTTCCAGCCCACTTTGACTTACGCCTTACGCCTACAACTATATTCTACGCCGGCACAACATTGGGAGCATTTGCTTTGTGAATTCCATGCTTATTGGGCCGGCGTATCGTAAAGAAGATACGCTACGCCGGCATGTATATGCGCCGTGGTATGTGAATCCGGCAATGGGTGTTTTTACTTTGGTTGTCAGTCATTTATTACCACGGGCACTTTGTATTGTTTATCTTGTGTGGACACTAATGTGCATGGACATTGTATCTTTTTGAAATAGTTACTGTCTGTTTATTTGCACTGTAACATTGTTGCACTAGTATCTTTGGATTTTTCACATATAAATTACTATTAGGGTAGCTCAGCGCTGGGCTCTATGAGGTGGTAGTTACATTGTTTATGCTAATATATGGAAATGTCAGCCACCACTGTGGTTTATTAATCAAATAACAACTGTTATAAAACATATTGCATTCTGATAATAAAATGTATTATTGCCCACATATAGTTAAGTATATGAATTTCTTTTTTTTTATTGATTAACAGCACAGGCCATAACCAAGCCTGTTCATGGGAACACTGCTGAGAGAATCAGGGACCATGGAAGAAGTGAGGGTATACAGTCTCCATGTCCTGCAAGGCAGGTCACATACCCAGGGCACTGCATTTTACATTTTAGCAGGAATGTGCCACCCCAATTTTTCTGTGATATTTTGGTAACGTGCAAATTGGGCAGCAAGGCTCCATGAACTGACCCCCAGGGGCGGACTGACCATTGGGACTCTCGGGCACTGCCCGAGGGCCCCATGCCACTAGGGGGCCCCATCTGGGTTGCCAGGCTCAATAAAACCAGGGACAGTATGTAAAAAAGCAGTGTTTTTTTTTTACATCTGTCCCTGATATGTCCAAAACCGACATGCTTTTGATGTTAAAATTCTGAGATTTTAGCTGCCCTGCCTATGCAATGCCTTCTGGCGTGGTGGCCATCTGCCCGGGGGCCCCATAATCTTCTATTGCCCAGGGGCCCCATGAGTTGTCAGTCCACCCCTGCTGATACCAACAACTAACTGAAGGCCCAGGAAGTTTCATTGTTATGAAGGTGTCATTCTGTGCCCATGGAAAGCTATCTCTGCCTCTTCAGGCATATACAGATAAGTGCAGAGTGGGCAGAATTGGGAAAACTCAGATACTCATATAAACTGGGAGCATTCACTTTTACCAGGGGTCTCCAAACTTTCAAAACAAAAGAACAGTTTACTGTCCATCAGGCTATAGAGGGGTCAGACTGTGGCCAGTGGAAGTATAAAATGCTCCAACATCAGTGAGCGAAACAATGCCTCATTGGTGTCAGTGGGAGGAATAGTGCCCCTTTGTTGGTGTCAGTGGGAGGAATTATCACCCATTGTTGGTGTTAGTGGGAGGAATTATCACCCATTATTGGTGTCAGTGGAAGCAATAATGCCCCATCGTTAGTGTCTGTGAGAGGAATGGTTCCCCATTGTTGGTATCCGTGGGAGGAAAACTACCACAACGTTGGTGTCAGTGGGAATAATTATGCCCCATTGTTGGTGTCATTGGAAGGAATAGCACCTCATTATTGGTGTCTGTGCGAGGAATGGTGCCCCATCAATGGCGTAAGTGGGAGGAAAGGCACTAGAGATGCACCGAAATTTCAGCGGCCGAAACATATCAAGGAGAAATGGTGTTATCGGCAAAATGCCATAAGAGAAAAATTTGACAATAATGGTACCAAAAACAAATTTTGTTTTTTGGCCAAGTGCATTCTAAATTTTTGGTTTCGGCACCAAAATTTCCATTCGCTGCACCTCTAAAAAGCAACCCATCATTGGTGTCTGTGGCAGGAGTGACGCTCCATCACTGGTGTAAGTGAAAAAAATGGTTCCCCCATCATTGGTTTCAGTGGATGGAATGGTGTCCCAAGGGCTGAATGATGGGGCCACATTCAGCCTGCAGGCCACTTTGGAGACCACTGGCTTATCCTATCATATCATCTATTATCTAAGAAGGGAATTACAAACTATCCAATTAATACCGTATATACTCGGGTATAAGCCGACCCGAAAATAAACCGAGGCATCTAATTTGACCACTAAAAAATAGGGAAAACGTATTGAGTATAATCATAGGGTGAGAAATGCAGCAGCTATTGTGAGGCCCCGTACACACGACCGAGTTTCTCGGCAGAATCCAGCGAGAAGCTCGCTGGGAGACGTATTCTGCCGAGAAGCTCGATCGTGTGTACACTTTCGTCGAGCGTCCCGTCGGGAAGCTCGTCGAGCCAAAATAGAGAGCAGGTTCTCTATTTGCTTGACGGGCCATCGGGACTAATGGCTCGACGCCTTTTTCGACAGCCTGGTCGACGAAATCGCCGGCCAGCCGAGAACCTCGTCGAGCGGAACGATGAGTTTAGCACGACGAGGTTCTCGGTCGTGTGTACGCGGCCTTAGAGGAAAGTTGAGTCAACAATGCACATTTGCAGCCTCACTGTGCCCATATGCTTGCCTCACTGTGCCCATATGCTTGCCTCACTGTGCCCATATGCATGCCTTACTGTGCCCATTTGCATGCCTCACTGTGCCCATATACATGCCTCATATACCTGATCTTGAGCTGTGACATTGTCTGCGGCACTGTGCCCATATACATGCCTCACTGTGCCCATATACATGCCTCACTGTGCCCATATACATGTTTCATGTACCTGATCTCAAGCTGTGACATTGTCGACGGCCGTCCTGTGTAACAAAGCCCCGCCTCCTCCTTGCCCTCGTACGTGACGGAACACTGATTCAGTTCCCAGCAGTGAGTCAGTGTTCCGCCTATCACAGACGAGGACGAGAAGGAGGCGGGGCTTTGTTACACTGCATGGCCACTGACTGCAGTTAAGGCTGCATGTCACAGCTCGAGATCAGGTACGTGAGGCTGCAGATGGCCAAAGTGAGGCAGCGAGACTTGAGTATAAGCCGAGGGGGACTTTTTCAGCACACAAAAAAGTGCTGAAAAACTTGGCTTATACTCGAGTATATAAGTTTTTTTGGATTATCTCATCATAATATTATAAACATAATAAAATCACGTGCTTGTCAAAGGTAGTCCTAGATGGCCAAACAGGAATCAGGGGAATCTTACCATTGATACCATCATTTTTTGATTGGCTTCTACAGATTTCTAAGCACCACTGCCCTTTAAACTATACTATTAAAGGGTCACACGTAATTCCTTTGCTTCTTTATTTTTCATAAGTGGGCCCCCCATGGAAGACTAAAGTACACAGAATATTTTTCTTTTAGCCAAGTCATGAATCAATTGGTTTAGGAAGCGGCATTGCATTCTTATTACGCAGAAGTTTCAAAAAATGACGAATTAAAAGGAAGAAATGCGCAGAGGTCCACGTGTAACCTTTCCTCCTGGCCTCGGCTGTTAGTGTGAGAACTTGTAAATAGTCAGGAGAGGGAAGGCCATGGAGGGCAAACGTAATGTTGTTTTATGCATTCCCTCGCAGCAGGTGTGGAGGAGATTAGAGAAAACCTTGGTGTGCGCAGAGAGAGATCAGCACACAGGCCGAGGGACAGCTAAAGAAGAGGTCCTGATCATACAGATTACACCGAGCGGAAAACCCAATGACCCAAGAAAGAATTCCCCATAATAATCCCCCGCCAAGTCCCGACATCCTGAAGAAGAGAAATGTTTGCAAGTCGGCACGGTTGCAGGACATGTGCCTATACAAATACCAGATAAACTTCAAAGAGGTACTACCCTGACCAGTGTAGATGCCAAGGGCCTCTAATGCTCAGTCACACTGATAATCGTTCTTGGCCACAGTAACATAGAAAATCGAGGAGGATGGAATTTTTTTCTAGAACAAACAAAATTCTAATAGTGAAAATTATTTTTATTGAGGAAAGAAATTGTACTTATTGCAATGCACACGTTCATTGGAAAACTTAAAGTAGAATTCAAAACAATCGCATGGAAATCAAATAAAAATGTCCATAGGAAATGTGTCTAGTCCATCGAATGTTCTGATGAACGACTTTTCAGGAATTGTTGAAGGTTTTACAACCATTCTCTCTGGCCTCACTTTCTGAAAGCTCAGACAAACTGTATAAACTCTGAATTGGAATGAATGTAGAGAAGAGAAGACTGAAGATAAACAAGGGTCAATTCATGTCCAGTGGGAGGATTTGTTTCATCTCTGTGTATCACCTGAACCCAGTCACTTCACTGGGTATATGTAAGGCCGCGTACACACGAGGAGACATGTCCGCTGAAACTGGTCCGCAGACCAGTTTCCGCGGACATGTTCGATTGTGTGTACGTCCTAGCGGACAGGTTTCCAGCGGACAAAAGTTTCTAAACATGCTTAGAAACTTGTCTGCTGGAAACCTGTCCGTCGGACATGTCCGATGGTTAGTACGCCCAACCATCGGACCGAAATCCCGCGCATGCGTCAAATTAATTTGACGCATGCGTGGAAGCATTGAACTTCCTTGTTTGAGCACGTCGGTGTGTTCTACGTCACCGCGTTCTCTGTCCGCGGGGATTTGGGTCTGATGGTGTGTACACACATCAGACCAAAATATCCCTTCAGACATGTCCGATGAATATGGTCCGTCGGACCTGTTTCATCGGACATGTCTCCTCGTGTGTACGCGGCCAAAGGGTTTACAACCACTTTATTAATAAAAAAATAAAAATGACTGTGCTAAAAAGCAGCATTTCTGCAATTCTTGCGAAGGAGAATTCCACACGTGTGCATAAGAGCATTGCTTTAGTTCCCAACAACCCTGGGGTATACCTGTGCAAACACAGGTTTCCCCATACATCTGTGCACGTGCAGGGTTTCCTCATATCTGTACATGCGCAGGGTTTCCTCATACATCTGTACATACGTAGGGTTTCCTCATACATCTGGACATGCGCAGGGTTTCCGCATACATCTGTACATGCGCAGGGTTTCCTCATACATGTTGTGTACATGCGTAGGGTTTCCTCATATCTGTACATGCGTAGGGTTTCCTCATATCTCTGTACATGTGCAGGGTTTCCTCATACATCTGTACATGCGTAGGGTTTCCTCATATCTCTGTACATGCGCAGGGTTTCCTCATACATCTGTACATGCGCAGGGTTTCCTCATATCTCTGTACATTCGCAGGGTTTCCTCATACATCTGTACATGCGCAGGGTTTCCTCATACATCTGTACATGCACAGGGTTTCCTCATACATCTGTACATGCGCAGGGTTTCCTCATATCTCTGTACATGTGCAGGGTTTCCTCATACATCTGTACATGCGCAGGGTTTCCTCATATCTCTGTACATGCGCAGGGTTTCCTCATACATCTGTACATGCGCAGGGTTTCCTCATACATCTGTACATGCGCAGGGTTTCCTCATACATCTGTACATGTGCAGGGTTTCCTTATACATCTGTACATGCGCAGGGTTTCCTCATATCTCTGTACATTCGCAGGGTTTCCTCATACATCTGTACATGCGCAGGGTTTCCTCATACATCTGTACATGCGCAGGGTTTCCTCATACATCTGTACATGCACAGGGTTTCCTCATACATCTGTACATGCGCAGGGTTTCCTCATACATCTGTACATGCGCAGGGTTTCCTCATACATCTGTACATGTGCAGGGTTTCCTTATACATCTGTACATGCGCAGGGTTTCCTCATATCTCTGTACATTCGCAGGGTTTCCTCATACATCTGTACATGCGCAGGGTTTCCTTATACATCTGTACATGCGTAGGGTTTCCTCATACATCTGTACATGCGCAGGGTTTCCTCATACATCTGTACATGCGTAGGGTTTCCTCATACATCTGTACATGCGTAGGGTTTCCTCATATCTGTACATGCACAGGGTTTCCTCATACATCTGTACATGCGAAGGGTTTCCTCTTACATCTGTACATGCGCAGGGTTTCCTCATATCTGTACATGCGCAGGGTTTCCTCATATTTCTGTACATGCGTAGGGTTTCCTCATATCTCTGTACATGTGCAGGGTTTCCTCATACATCTGTACATGCGCAGGGTTTCCTCATATCTCTGTACATGCGTAGGGTTTCCTCATACATCTGTACATGCGTAGGGTTTCCTCATACATCTGTACATGTGCAGGGTTTCCTCATACATCTGTACATGCGCAGGGTTTCCTCATATCTGTACATGTGTAGGGTTTGCTCATACATCTGTACATGCGCAGGGTTTCCTCATACATCTGTACATGTGTAGGGTTTCCTCATACATCTGTACATGCGCAGGGTTTCCTCATATCTGTACATGTGTAGGGTTTGCTCATACATCTGTACATGCGCAGGGTTTCCTTATACATCTGTACATGCGTAGGGTTTCCTCATATCTGTACATGCGTAGGGTTTCCTCATACATCTGTACATGCGCAGGGTTTCCTCATACATCTGTACATGCGCAGGGTTTCCTCATACATCTGTACATGCGCAGGGTTTCCTCATACATCTGTACATGCGTAGGGTTTCCTTATACATCTGTACATGCGCAGGGTTTCCTCATACATCTGTACATGCGCAGGGTTTCCTCATACATCTGTACATGCGCAGGGTTTCCTCATACATCTGTACATGCGTAGGGTTTCCTTATACATCTGTACATGCGTAGGGTTTCCTCATATCTGTACATGCGTAGGGTTTCCTCATATCTGTACATGCGTAGGGTTTGCTCATACATCTGTACATGTGCAGGGTTTCCTCATACATCTGCGCACGCGCAGGTTTTACCATACATCTGTGCACATGCAGGGTTTTCCCATACAAATGTGCAGGGTTTTCCCATACATATGTGCAGGGTTTCCCCATACATCTGTGCACGTGCAGGGCTTCCCCATACATCTGCGCACACGCGGGTTTCACGATACATCTGTGCACGTGCAGGGCTTCCCCATACATCTGCGCACACGCGGGTTTCACGATACATCTGTGCACGTGCAGGGCTTCCCCATACATGTGCACGGGTTTCACGATACAGTGCCTGGGAAAGGCTGAACTAGACTGTCCTAATCTGAAACGTCAGCTCCCAGCATGCCCCGTGCCCTTCCATGGACAGCAGCTGCTCTAGGGCGGAATCCTTCTGGATGTTCAGTGTGAGGAGCTGGTAGCAGTAAACTATGAGGCACAGCACCTTCCCGTCACTTGTTCCTGGCAGTGGCAGCAAATAGAGCATATTCATTTCATTATTCCTCATTCCATGAGCAACCAACTGCAACAATTCAGTATTATCACAGAACCATAATGGGGGGAAACTAAAGAGGAACATCTAGATCAGCAAGTCTCAGCCTGGGTTCTCGAGTTCCTTCTACAAGTGTCCAGGGATTCCTTGAGCTGTGAATGATTGGCCTCCAATTTGGTGATACCTTCATTATACTGGGCCTAATGCCATCAGCATGACACTAGTGATCTTTAGTGAATGCTACATTTAGGTAGAAGGGGGGACACACTTCTACCTAAATGTAGCATTTACTAAAGATCACTAGCTGATGGCATTAGGCCCAGTATAATGAAGGTATCACCAAACTGGAGGTCAATCTTCCACAGCTCAAGGAACCCCTGGACACTTGTAGAAGAACCCTAGAACCCAGGCTGAGACTTGATGATCTAGATCAGCCTTTCTCAACCTTTTTACCCCAAAGGAACCCTGGCAATCATTTTCAGGTCTCAGGGAACCCCCGCTAAAAGTAGTCCATTAGTGGTCCTTAGGAATGTGCCCCCTTCATGGTGGTGGACAGTGGGAAGAATTCTCCCTTTACAGACATGGCTCCGGCTCTGTCAAGTGGTGTTGGACTTGTACAGGGCTGGACCAGGGATGGACTGGCCATTGGGACTACAGGGAGTTTCCCGGTGGGCCGATGGCTCAGTGGGCTGGCTTCAGTGACAGTGGACCGCCGCCCCCCTCCACTCCTCTGTCTCTCCCTTCCCACAGCGCTCACCTGGGGGGAACAAAGAAGCAGGGGGAGGAGCAGGGGGGATGACAGAGGAGCATGGGGGAGGGGGCAGACAGCTGACTCAACAGCTATGGCCTGGGAGTTTCTCCCTTTTGCATAATCTTGTCCCATAAAGGGGGGGGGGGGCACCCAACTGATTATTTTCCCCGGGTGAAATAATGTCTAGCTTCCTCACTGGTACTGCCTATAAGAGTACAAGTACCAGCCGTTCTACTCTAATAAAGTAGAACGGCCAGTGGCTACTGAAGGGGGAGAGGGGGCTTGGGTGGTCGGGGAAGGGGGGTACGGGAGTTGTCCGGCCACCATGGGAGAGACCTGTCAAAGTGGGCCAGTCTGGATTAGGTCCAGGGCCAAATTTCTGTCCCAGTCCAGCCCTGGGCTGGACTGGGACAAAAATTTGGCCCTGGACTTCATCTAGACTGGCCCACTTTGACAGGTCTCTCCCATGGCGGCCGGACAACTCCCGCTCCCCCCGGGAGTAGAACGGCTGGTACTGGTATTCTTATAGGCAGTACCCAGTGGGGAAGCTAGACATTATTTCACCCGGGGCAAAGAATCAGTTTGGTGCCCCCCTTATGGGACAAGATTAGGCAGAAGTGAGAAACTCCCAGGACATAGCTGTTGAGTCAGCTGTCTGTCCCCTCCCCCATGTTCCTCTGTCACCCCCCCCTGCTCCTCTGGTCCTCCCCCTGCTTCTTTGTTCCCCCCAGGTGAGTGCTGTGGGCAGGGAGAGGAGGTGAGCGCTGCGGGAAGGGAGGGAAAGAGTAGCGGAAGAGCGCTGTCACTGAAGCCGGCCCACTGAGCCATCGGCCCACCGGGAAACTCCCTGTAGTCCCAATGGCCAGTCCATCCCTGGACTTGGAACTAAGCAGGTACAATCACATGATAGCTCTGTTAGCCACAGCTCAAGGAACCCTTAGCCACCTCTGGAGGAACCCTGGTTGAGAATGGCTGATCTAGATGTTCCTCTTAGTTTTCCCCCATTATGGTTCTGTAATAATAATGTAATATATACATTTTGTAACTTTAATAAATACAGTAAAACCTTGGTTTGCGAGCATAATTCCTTCCAGAAACATGCTTGTAATCCAAAGCACTTGTATATCAAAGCATTTTTTTTTACAGAGTATAAAAGAGAAGAGAGGCACCTCTAAGTGTAGCAATAAGTTGCTAAATGCTGTACCTTCATTAAATGTAACCATATTTCTACACTTAGAGGCTCCTCTCTTCTCTTTTATACTCAGTTGTGACATGGCGCTACTCTTATATCAAGACATCGCTTGTATATCAAGGCAAAATGTATTAAAACATTTTGCTTATCTTGCAAAACGCTCCCAAACCAAGTTGTGTATGTATGTGTTCATAAATGTTACATTTAGGTATCTCAAGGAAATATATCTATTTGTTCTAAAAATAATGCAATAATAACAACAATAATAATGAACATATCCTTTTTCATAATTGAGTATTATTTTTTTAGGAATATTATTAAATATATCTATATCTATATACAGGCACGTGAAATAAAGAAATATATATATGCACACACATAAATATGTATCTTTTATGTAGCAATGTTTTTATATCTATCTATCTGTCTATCTATATCTATATACGGACACACCATGTTAGGCGGGTCACCTACAACCAATTAATAAACCAGAAATAAAAGTTGCACATTTGCCCAGAGGATGAAAGTTCTACAAAGTAATAGAAAGTTCCCCCCCACCCTCCTACCTGAGAAGTCAGCCAGGGCAGAGACGTGTGTGGTGTAGGTGAGGAGGAGGAAGCAGAGGATGGTACTCAGGTCCACCTGTCCCCCCTCATCGGTCCGGACCATGGTGGGCAGTGTGGACAATCACATGATCTGACCCCTGAGTATTGTAGTCCCGGGGATGTGATGGGGGTCCTCATAGACGGTGCGATCAGTGTGTATGTCTATGGATGGCTCAGCGCAGCACCGGAGTGGTGGGATCAGTGGCACCATCCAGCTCCCAGTGCCAGCAGTGCCATCCTCACCCAGACCAGTGCAATACACAGCCCCTCCCCCGATCATACAGCACGTGGAGGATTCCGACCCACAAGAACCTTCCCACCTCCGACTTCTACACTCCGGTCCGTACACCGGGCATGGCGGGCTGCCGCCATCTACTGGTCATCCCGAGTATATCACTCAGCTCTACGATCCTCCGATTACTGACATTACTGTGTTGTACGATCCTATGGGATCATGAAACCAATACATTCTGGTTCTATATGATCTGATCTGATAATGACATTTCCGGTTCTATATGGTCAGATAATGACATTTCTGGTTCTTATATGGGCATATAATGACGTCTGGATTTATGGTCAGATAATGACATTTATCTATATGGGCTGATAATGACATTTCTGGAATTATATGGTCAGATAATGACATTTCTGGTTCTATATGATCTGATACTGACATTTCTGGTTCTATATGGTCAGATAATGACATTTCTGGTTCTTATATGGGCATATAATGACATGTCTGGATTTATGGTCAGATAATGACATTTCTGGATCTATATGGTCTGATAATGAGATTTCTGGTTTTATATGGTTTGCTAATGACATTTCTGGATTTATATGGTCAGATAATGACATTTCTGGTTCTATATGGTCTAATGATGACATTTCTGGTTCTATATGGTCTGATAATGACATTTATGGATTTATATGGTCAGATAATGAAATGTCTGGTTCTATATGGTCTGATAATGATATTTCTGGTTCTATATGGTCTGATAATGATATTTCTGGTTCTATATGGTCTGATAATGACATTTCTGGTTCTATATGATCTGATAATGACATTTCTGGTTCTATATGGTCTAATGATGACATTTCTGGATTTATATGGTCAGATAATGAAATTTCTGGTTCTTATATGGGCATATAATGACATGTCTGGATTTATGATCTGATAATGACATTTCTGGTTCTATATGGTTTGATAATGACAGTTATCTATAGTATCTGATAATGGCATTTCTGGTTCTATATGATCTCATAATGACATTTCTGGTTCTATATGGTCTGATAATGACATTTATGGATTTATATGGTCAGATAATGAAATGTCTGGTTCTATATGGTCTGATAATGATATTTCTGGTTCTATATGGTCTGATAATGATATTTCTGGTTCTATATGGTCTGATAATGACATTTCTGGTTCTATATGATCTGATAATGACATTTCTGGTTCTATATGGTCTGATAATAAAATTTCTGGATTTATATGGTCAGATAATGACATTTCTGGTTCTATATGGTTTAATAATGACATTTCTGGTTCTATGGTCTGATAATGAAATTTCTGGATTTATATGGTCAGATAATGACATTTCTGGATCTATATGGTCTGATAATGAAATTTCTGGATTTATATGGTCAGATAATGACATTTCTGGTTCTATATGGTCTGATAATGACATTTCTGGTTCTATATGGTTTGATAATGACATTTCTGGTTCTATATGGTCAGATAATGACATTTCTGGTTCTATATGGTCAGATAATGACATTTCTGGTTTTATATAGTTTGATAATGACATTTATCTATATGGTCTGATAATGACATTTCTGGTTCTATATGGTCTGATAATGACATTTCTGGATTTATATGGTCAGATAATGACATTTCTGGTTCTATATGGTATGATAATGACATTTCTGGTTCTATATGGTCAGATAATGACATTTATCTATATGGTCAGATAATGATGTTTCTGGTTCTATATGGTCAGATAATGACATTTCTGGTTTTATATAGTTTGATAATGACATTTATCTATATGGTCTGATAATGACATTTCTGGTTCTATATGGTCAGATAATGACATTTATCTATATGGTCAGATAATGACATTTCTGGTTCTATATGGTCAGATAATGAAATTTCTGGTTCTATATGGTCAGATAATGACATTTCTGGTTCTATATGGTCAGATAATGAAATTTCTGGTTCTATATGGTCTGATAATGACATTTCTGGTTCTATATGGTCAGATAATGACATTTATCTATATGGTCAGATAATGAAATTTCTGGTTCTATATGGTCAGATAATGAAATTTCTGGTTCTATATGGTCAGATAATGACATTTCTGCAGAGGCGGCTCTAGGTTTTCTGAGGCCTTAGGCAAAACTTGACATGGGGCCCCACTCACGCCCATAATGGGAGAAATAATTCAAGAACAAAAGCGTCTTCCCCACGACCCTGGCCCGTGGTGGTGGGGGTCTACGGGTTGGGAGGCTCAATGGAATCTGGAAGCCCCCTTCAACAAGGCAGCCCCCAGATCCTGCTTTTTAATAACTAAGGAGCGGGTGATGTCACCTGGTGAACCCACCCCCTTGTGTGATCATTGACTGAGGGCATGTTGGGTCATTGACGTCACAAAGGGTGGTGTCACCGATATTCACTGGTTGTTAGGGACGCTGGCGGCCCCTCTCCTGACTTGGGACTTTTAACGCTGCCTGAGCACAGTAGCGGAAGTGTTAAGGTCCCCTGTCCCTCAAAACTGGGGTAATGTATTGGGTAAGTTAGGCGGCCGTGAGGCCCCTGTGAGTGTGAGGCCTTAGGAGACCGCCTAATGTGCCTAATTAAAGAGCCGCCTCTGCATTTCTGGATTTATATAGTCTTATAATAACATTTTTGGTTCTATATGGTCAGATAATGACATTTCTGGTTCTATATGGTCTCACAATGACATTTCTGGTTCTATATGGTCTGATAATTACAGTGCTCGTTCTCAATGGTCATTTAATGACATGCCTGGTTCTATATGATCAGATAATGACATTTCTGGTTCTGTATGGTCTAAAAATGAAATTTTTGTTTCTATATGGTCATTGGTCAGATAATGACATTTCTGGTTCTATATGGTCTGATAATAAAACTCCGACAATATAGGATCCTACATGGCCAGATAAGTAAGCTGTAGGGTTCTTCATGGTCTGATTTTGTTATTGAGTTGTAAGGATCTACATGATCTGATATCGATACTGCTGGATTATAGGATTTTGTATTATTATTACGTAATATGACCATATAACTAAATACTATGTAACGTTATTGAGGTTGATTTACTAAAGGCAAATAGAGCAGTTGCTCCAGAGCTTAGTAAATGAGGTAAAGCTTCACTTTGCAAATAATACCCAATCACCTGCAAAAAAATCAGCATTTTTATTTGCCCATGATTGGATGATGGAAGTCAGCATGTATTTTGCTCATTTACTAAGCTGTGGAGTAACTGCACTTTGCAAAGTGTGCAGGCTATTTGCCTTTAGTAAATCAACCCCCTTTGAATTTTAGGGTCATATAATGGCCAGATGAGGAAATTATAAAGTTGTAGAGTCCAATGTGGTCTGATAATGAAATTTCTAGGTTCTAGGATATATACGGTCTCGTGATAAAAAATAATTGAGTTGTTTTGGAGGTATTGGACCCTATATGGTCAGATAATCAAAACTGAACTTTGGAGAAAATCGAAAACTCTCCTTGCAGAGGACTGTTCTTCACACTGATACTGGCACTATTCCTCCCACTGACACCCACAATGAGACGCCATTCCTCCCACTGACACCAACAGTGGGGCATAATTCCTCCCACTAATACCAATAATGTAGTAGTATTCCTCCCACTGACACCCACGATGAGGCACCATTCTTCCCACTGACACCAGCAGTGGGGCATAATTCCTCCCATTAATATCAATAATGTAGTACTATTCCTCCCACTGACACCAAAGATGAGGGACCATTCCTTCCACTCTTCCACTGTCTCCAACAATAAGGCACTATTCCTCCCATTGATACCAATGATGGGGCACTATTCCTCCTCCAACTGACCACTGGCACTATGTAATTGTTATACTTCCACTTACCACGAAGCGCTTCAGGCATTGTTGTTTCCTACTCACATTGGCAACAGCCCCTAAAACTCTGATAATGAAAATACTGAGTTGTAGGGCCCTACAGGGTCAGTTAATGGAATTACTGATTTATAGGATCCTCCATTGTCTGATAATTACATTTATGAGTTATAGGATTAACAAGATTCTCATAATGACATTATTGACTTATAGGATCCTACATTGTCTAATAGTTACATCCTTGAGTTATAGGATCTACAAGACCTCACAATGACATTACTGAGTTATAGGATCCTACATGGTCTGAAAATTACATTACTGATCAGGATCCTACATGGTTTGATAATAACAATTTAGAATTATAGGATCTACAAGATCTCACAATGACAATAGTAAGTTATAGGGATGAGCTTCTCGTTCGATACGAACGTATGTTCGACTCGAACATTGTCTGTTCGTACGTTCGACGAAATTCGAACAAAAGCAGTCGTTCGCGCCAAATTCGAGTGACGCAAAACGGCCCATAAATGTCCCGCATGCTTGGCCAATCACAGCGCGCAAAAAACGAAGAGCCATAATTGGCCAAAGGGCTTTAGCACATGCCCCACACTATATAAGGCCGCCTGCTGGGCGGCCTCGTGTAGTGTGTTACGGCTTGTTAATGAGAGCAGTCAGAGAGACAGAGATATAGACCCAGATTCATAAAGCAATTACGCCTGTCTAACTGGTGTTAGACAGGAGTAATTTCAAATTTCGCGCGCTGTATCACTAGTTTGAATCCTCAAACCATGATACGGCGGCTTCGGGCTTCGATCCGAGAGGCTTACGTCTTCGTAAGTCTTCGGATCTACGCTGCGATATTTTTGCGGCCGCTGGGAGGAGTTCGCGTCGTTTTCATGCGTCGGGATATGCTAATGTGTTTTTACGGCGATCCACGAAGATACGAGCGGTCTTCGCAATCGCTTACGTCTGTTTTTTTTTACGTACTGTTAGACCAGCTTTTTTCCCGCGTCGAATTTAAATTATTATTTTTTTTTTGCGTAACTCGTTCGGGAATAGAAATGTCCGTAAACGACGCTACTCAAACAACGAATGATGTAACGACGTGATTTTGCGCAATGCACGGCGGGAAATTTGCGAACGGAGCATGCGCAGTTCGATCGCCGCGGGAACGCGCCTATTTTAAATCCTTCACGCCCCCTACTCGTCTAGATGGATTGCGACGGGAGAGATACACTACGCCGCCGTCGTTTACTGGACAAAATCTACCTGAATTCCACGTAGAGCCAGGTAAAAAACGGCGGCGTAGTGTATTTCTGATACTCTACGAGAATCCAATTCTCTCTGAATCTCGGCCATAGTCTTTTTATATAGCTACATAGAGCAGGCAGGCTAGTCAGTTTAGCTTTAATTACAGTGTGTAGAGAGTATATATACATCCCTAGGAGTTGTATATATATTTATACACTGTATAGCTTAGATAGATCAGTTCTTCCTAATTTACTGGCAGACAGGTGATTGTGCTATTTAAAGACGTTATCACAGGTATAGACACCCAGCAGGTACAATATTTAAAGGAATTTTTTTTCTTATTATTTAAGCATCAATAAAATCACTGCTCCTGGAGCAGTGATTTTAATGATGCTTAACTTAAAAAAAAAAAAAAAAAAAAAAATTCTTTAAATATTGTACCTGCTGGGTGTCTATAGTTTGCCTGTGAAAACGTCTTTGAGAACCCGGGTCTTGCCCGAGGGAACATGTATCAATGGAAAAAAAAGTTTTAAAAACGGTCGTTTTTTCAGGAGTCCTGCTCCATTGATACATGTTCCCTGGGGCAAGACCCGGGTTCTCAAAGACGTTTTCCAACAATAACTTGATTATTGGTCTTTAAAATTATCGTTTTTGAATTTGAACGTTCGAGTCCCATAGACTTCAATGGGGTTCTAAATGTTCGCGCGAAAGGTCGGTCTGTTCGACGGTTCTGGTGCGAACCGAATGTGGGGGTGTTCGGCTCATCCCTACTAAGTTATAGGATCCTATGGTCAGATAAATAAATTACTCAGTTGTGAGGTCCTATATAGTCATGAACCCCAGTCAAACAGCCCCCATCAGCCTTGTTATGTTAAATTTGTTTCACAAAAATAAATGTAAAGCATCAATACACTAGTACCATTTAAATACACAAAAAAGAAAAAAAACACATTCAATTAAATTAAACTAACCGAAATACATTCCACCCTCTAAATCTAAAAAGACATTTTTTTTTCAAGCAAATTTTGCCTAGGCAGCTCAATAGAAATGATGGTTCCCATTTTGGTGAAATGTTGTCAATGGCAAAATTGGTCATTTTGTGGATAAATCAGTTTCTTGGACAAAACTCCACTCATTACTACAGTCTATATCATGGGTCCTCAAACTACAGCCCTCCAGATGTTCAGGAACTACAATTCCCATCATGCCCTAGTCATGTCTGTGAATGTCAGAGTTTTACAATGCCTCATGGGACTTGTAGTTCCGACACAGCTGGAGGGCCGTAGTTTGAGGACCCCTGGTCTATATAAAAAAAAAAATTCTCTTTTTTTTTGCCCATTTCATCATAATACACTCACTCGTCAGCCCAAGATGTTTATGGTGCTGTTGCTCAGTGATAGGACAAGGTCAGAGCCGGTGCAAGAATTTTTGACACCCTAGGCAAAACCTCATTTTGCTGCACCCCCGTTTGGCTCCACCCCCTTTGCCCTGCCCATGTATATCCCACTTTTTTTATGAAGCACCCATCATATGCAGCCCATCAGCAAAAATCAAATGTAGCCTCAATAGTGCTCCTCAATGCAGCCTCATCAGAGCCCATCAAATGCAGCCTTACCAGCGCCTATCAATGCAGCCTCACCAGCGCCTGTCAAATGCAGCCTCACCAGCGCCTGTCAAATGCAGCCTTACCAGCGCCCATCAATGCAGCCTCACCAGTGCCCATCAATGCAGCCTACTGGTGCCCATCAATGAATGTTTGCTTGCTTCCATTCATTCGGGAGTTGGGACACAGACACAGTCCTCCGCCGCCAGTGCGCCTCTGACACTATGTATGAACTGAGCCGCAGCTGCCTGCTAATGCTGAGACATAGTTGCTTGTTGCAGAGAGAAGAGAGTAGGAACACCAGTGGCCAGTCACCCCTAGGCAGAAGTGCGCCCTAGGCGGCTGCCTAGTTTGCCTAATGGTAGCACCGGCCTTGGACAAGGTGATCTAGCACCCAGGGCAAACATGCCAAAGTACACCTCCCCACCCCCAAGATATATGGTCATTATATAACAGCAAAAATCCCCCCACAATAACATTGAGCACTAATCTGCATGCTTACCCCCTAAGCTTAAAGTGGATGTAAACCCCCAAATAATTGTGTTTGATGTCACAATGTAGAGTATAAGATTTCCTATCATCTGTGCCCAGTCTTGCCACACAGAGTTAATCCAGATCTGAGAAATCCTCTTTTATGTTCAGTGAAAATGAACAGTCTTCCAGATAAAACCCTGCCTAAATAAAAAGTCAGTTTTCCTTCTTCTTGCTTTGAGTGACAGGTTATTTACATATCTAGCTTGGACATGTTTATCATATGTTATGTTTTGTTTATCATAACATGAGGTGATATAACATCATAACACATCCTAGTAATATACAATGAAGTTTGGATCACCTCTTGTTATGATAAACATGTCCAAGCTAGATATGTAAGTAACCTGTTACTGAAAGCAATAACAGAGAAACGGACTTTATAATTTGGCAAGTTTTATCTGGAATTCTGTTAATTTGCACTGAACTTTAAAAGAGGATTACTCAGTGCTGGATTAACTCTGTGTGGCAAGACTGGGCACAGATGATAGGAAATCTTATACTCTACATTGTGACATAAAAAATAAAAAAAATCCACCCCCATGCTAAAATTAGCAGAAAATCTGGACCATCCCTGGAGGCCCCAGAAACTTCTGGGCCTACCCTCAGTAACGGAGCCTCGGGCCAGCAGGCCCCGAGACCAAAAGCTGCTAATACCTGAGGCCAGGAGGGCCATCAGGTCAGAATCAGAAGACCCCGCCAGAACGGTGTCTGCCCCTTAAGTACCCCTCCCCAGAATGCACAGCAGCAGGGACCACGCCACTGAGCTGCTTTTGGGCAAGAGGCACCCAATACACCCAGCCCATTTCAGTTCCAACCTTGACACCTGGTGACAGCGACACCCACAGTCAGGTGGAAGATGCGTAACGAAGCCGATGCTGGAAAAGAGACCCACAATTTGGCATAAAATTCTGAGCCAAACTACAGATTAGGTAACTACATTTACAAATAGCGCCTACTCAACAGGAGCAGGGCGCTACAAGTAAAAAAAAAAACTGTTAGTTTTTTTGCTTCATGGCCTTTTTGCTTTGCATCGGTTGGTAATCCACAATCTTGTTGTGTCACTTAAAAAAAATCTATATAGCAATTCTTTATTTTAATGTTTCGGTGCCCCCAGACTTGTGTAGAAGAAAAGCCCCCTTATTGTACTCTATAAAAATAGGTGGAGGACTGTTGTGTTAAAAGCTGGAGGTGATATGGGCTACTTATGTGTGTGGGAGGGAGACTTATCTCATATTCTACACTTTCCCATTGAACCCATGCCAAAAATGTAATCCACGGCTCCTATCATGAAAACTCAAACAAAACACATGGAAACTCAAATAACATGACAAACGCAGGGCATCAGAGAGCCTGAGAAATCACTGGCTGAGATTAGATCTATTTAAATGCTGCCTATCACACATTCCTAATGCTGTATGATTCATAGCAGGATCATATATATATATATATATTTATACCTTCTTCTATGGAAGAGGACGCAGCTTTGTTTTCTTTTAAAAGGAATCTGTACTTAACATGAGCAGGTCATAACATTTTTTTTTTTTAACTGCATTGGAGAATACCTGATCTCATTTTAAATATCTTCTTCTTTGGTAATACAGTGGAACCTTGGATTACGAGCATAATCCGTTCCAGGAGAATGCTTGTAATCCAAAGCACTTGCGTATCAAAGCGAGTTTCCCAATAGAAGTCAATGTTCCACATTGACTTCTATGGCATGCAATACCGCATGTGGTCAGATGTGAAGGGGGGGGGGGCGGAGAGACTCGGAAATACTCAAAGACCGCTTGGCTGCACTCGGAAACCCTCGGACAGGCTGGAAAACACTAGGGAACTGAGTATTTCCTAGTGTTTCCGAGTATTTCTGAACGGCTCAGAGTGTCACCGGCGCCCCCACACCTCTGGCCAAATGCGGTTAATCATAGCTATTAGGGCTGGGGAAATTAAAGATAAATTTCTTGAATTTCACCCAAAAATCAACTTTCTGTCACAAGATCCAGCATACTGCTGACATCTGCAGTATACTGGATTTAAAAAAAAAAAAAATTGTACTTATCGTTGTAGCGCTCTTTATTCTCTGGCACCGAGCGGCGTATCCTTCCGGGTATAGGCCTTCCTAAATCAAGCACAGTTGATTGACGGGCTTGGATAGCGCGTCACGCCTTCCAAAAATACCCAAAGTGACACTCGGGTGTTTACGGCGCCTGCACAGTCAGCTCTACACGGCAGGTGCAGGCGACCGTATAGCGTCGTAAACAGCCGAGTGTCGGAAGACGGTTTTGATCCATTGACTTCTAAGGAACCAAAAACAGAAAAAACTTTAGTCACGCCAGGGTCCCGTAAGTAAACAAACCTCAATTGCGGCTAGTTTGAAAGAGATTTGTGAATTTTTTTTCACGATCTCATTCTTTCCAGCCTGGAGGAGAGATGTGAGGTCTTATTGACCCCGCATCTCTCCATAAAGAGGACCTGTCACACACATTCCTATTACAAGGGATGTTTACATTCCTTGTAATAGCAATAAAAGCGATTGAAAAAAAAACAAATAAAAAAAAAAGTGTAAAAATAAATAAGTAAAATAAAAAATAAATAATAATAATAAAAAAATTAAAATGCCCCTGTCCCTGGTAGCTCGCGCTCAGAAGCGTACACACACGTAAGTGAGGTGTCGCCGCGTGCGTTAGAGCGTGTGCAACAATTCTAGCACTAGACCTCCTCTGTAAGTCTAAACTGGTAACCTGTAAAAATGTTAAAGTGTCGTCTATGGAGATTTTTAAGTAACAAAGTTTGGCGCCATTCCATGAGTGTACGCAATTTTAAAGCATGACATGTTAGGTATCTAGTTACTCGGCGTAACATCATCTTTCATATTTTACCAAAAAATTGGGCTAACGTTACTGTTTTGTTATTTTTTAATTTATGAAACCATTTTTTTTTTACAAAAAAAAGCTGTTTAAAAAATGATTGCGCAAATACCGTGCAAGATAAAAAGTTGCAATGACCGCCATTTTATTCCCTAGGGTGTCTGCTAAAAAAACATATATAATGTTTGGGGGTTCTGAGTAATTTTCTAGCAAAAGAATGATGATTTTTACATGTAGGAGAGAAGTGCCAGAATAGGCCCGGGAAGGAGGTGGGTTTTAAAGCCCGGTATTGAAGTGGTTAAAGGGGTTGTAAAGGTTTGTTTTTTATTTTCAAAATAGGTTCCTTTAAGCTAGTGCATTGTTGGTTCACTTACCTTTTCATTTGATTTCCCTTCTAAATGTTTTTTTTCTTTGTCTGAATTTCTCACTTACTGTTTCTCCTCAGTAAGCTTTCCACCATCATCCGAGCGGTGGTTAGTCAACCTGATCAGCTTACTGAGGAGGAACAGGAAGTGAGAAATTCAGACAAAGAAAAAAAACATTTAGAAGGGAAATCGAAGGAAAAGGTAAGTGAACCAACAATGCACTAGCTTAACCACTTAGCAACCACCTGCCGAAAAATAACGGCGGCAAGGTGGTTGCTTAACTCTGGGATCACGTTATATAACGTGATTCCAGAGTCGCGCTCCCGCGCGCCCCCTGGGGCGCGCACACGGGAATGTCCGTGACCGCCGGGTCCAGAGGACCCGGCGGGTCACGGATCACGGTAAATCGCCGCTGATAGCGGCGGTTTACCACGTGATCGCGCCGTCCAATGACGGCGCGATCAGATGTAAACAGACCGGCGTCATTTGATGACGCCGGTTCCTCCCTCCTCTCTCTGTACCGATCGGTACAGTGTGAGAGGAGAGGGGAGGGAGCGGATGGCAGCGCCAGTGCTGCGGGCTGGATCTGTGACAAATGCAGTCACAGATCCATCCATCCCTCCCTCCCTGCTCAGCCATCCCTGCTGCACATACTCTGCAATGCTGGGCAATACTCTGGGGGGGCAATACTCTGGGGGGGGCAATACTCTGGGGGGGGCAATACTCTGGGGGGGGCAATACTCTGGGGGGGGCAACACTCTGGGGGGGGCAACACTCTGCAATACTCTGGGCATACTCGGGGCATACTATGGGGGGCAATACTCTGGGCATACTCTGGGCATACTCCGCAATACTCTGGGCATACTCCGCAATACTCTGGGCATACTCCGCAATACTCTGGGCATACTCCGCAATACTCTGGGCATACTCTGGGCATACTATGGGGGGCAATACTCCGCAATACTCTGGGCATACTCCGCAATACTCTGGGCATACTCCGCAATACTCTGGGCATACTCCGCAATACTCTGGGCATACTCCGCAATACTCTGGGCATACTCCGCAATACTCTGGGCATACTCCGCAATACTCTGGGCATACCTGCAATACTCTGGGCATACTCTGCAATACTCTGGGCATACTCTGCAATACTCTGGGCATACTCTGCAATACTCTGGGAATACTCTGCAATACTCTGGGCATACTCTGCAATACTCTGGGCATACTCCGCAATACTCTGGGCATACAGCGCCCCTGTCCCCGTGAGCTCGCATGCAGAAGCGAACGCATACGCAAGTCCCGCCCACATATGAAAACGGTGTTCAAACCACACATGTGAGGTATCGCTGCGAACGTTAGAGCGAGAGCAATAATTTTGGCCCTAGACCTCTTCTCCAACTAAAATGATGTAACCAGTAAAAATATTTAAAGCGTCACCTATGGGGATTTTTAAGTCGCAAAGTTTGGCGCCATTCCATGTGGCCACGCTGTGTCAAAAAGTCCCACACATGGGGTATCGCCATACTCGGGAGGAATAGCAGAATGTGTTTTGGGGTGTAATTTGTGGTATGCATATGCTGTGTGTGAGAAATAACCCGCTAATATGAAAATTTTGTGGAAAGAAAATAAAAATGAAAAAAATCTTGATTTTGCAAAGAATTGTGGGAAAAATTACAACTTCAAAAAACTCACAATGCCTCTTTCTAAATACCTTGGAATGTCTTCTTTCCAAAAAGGGGTCATTTGGGGGGTATTTGTTCTTTTCTGGCATGTTAGGGTCTCAAGAAATGAGAGAGGCTGTCAGTACATCAGATGTGATCAAATTGATCAATTTTCAGTAATTGGTACCATAGCTTTTAGACCCTATAACTTTCACCCAGACTAAATAATATCTAAAAATTTTTTGTTTTGTTACCAAAGATATGTAGCAGTATACATTTTAGGCCAAGTTTATGAAGAAAAATTACTTTTTTGCAAAATGTTATAATAGAAATGAAGAAAAATTCATTTTTTTACAAAATTTTCGTTCTTTTTTCATTTATAGTGAAAAAAATAAAAACCGCAGAGGTGATAAAATACCACCAAAAGAAAGCTCTATTTGTGGGAAAAAAAGGACAAAAATTTCATTTGGTTATAGTGTTGTATGACTGAGTTATTGTCATTCAAAATGTGAGAGCACCGAAAGCTGAAAATTGGTCTGGTTATTAAGTGGGTTTAAGTGCCCAGTAGTCAAGTGGTTAACCACTTGCTTACTGGGCACATATACCCCCTTCCTGCCCATGCGAAATTTCAGCTTTCGGCACTGTCACGCTTTGAATGACAATTGCGCGGTCGTGCGACGTGGCTCCCAAACAAAATTTACATCCTTTTTTTCCACAAATGGAGCTTTCTTTTGGTGGTATTTGATTACCTGTGCGGTTTATATTTTTTGCGCTATTAACAAAAATATAGTGACGATTTAAAAAAAAACCACAATATTTTTTACTTTTTGCTATAATAAATATCCCATTTAAAAAATATATATATATTTTTTTCAGTTTACTCCGATATGTATTCTTCTACATATTTTTGTAAAAAAAAAAAAAAAAAACGCAAAAAGGGTATAGTGATTGGTTTGCGCAAACGTTATAACACCTACAAAATAGGGGATAGAATTATTACTTTTTTTATTACTTTTTTTTTTTTTTTTTTTTTACTAGTAATGGCGGCGATCTGCGATTTTTATCAAGACTGCGAGATTATGGCGGACATATCGGACACTTGACACATTTTTGGGACCATTCACATTTATACAGCGAACAGTGCTATAAAAATGCACTGCTTACTGTATAAATGTGACTGGCAGGGAAGGGGTTAAATGTGTTCCCTGGGAGTGATTCTTACTGTGGGGGGGAGGTGACTGACTGGGGAAGGTGACTGATGGTTGTCCCTATGTGCAAGGGACACACCATTGGTCTCCTCTCCCTAACAGGACGTGGAGCACTGTGTTTACACACACAGCTCCACGTCCCTGGCTCTGTGACTGACGATCACAGGCGCATGGCAGACATTGCGGCTGTCAGGCACGCGCATCGGCACCAGTGGCGCGCGGCTGGAGGCCATATATAGACGGCCTCCCGACAGATCAGAGCCACCTTGCGGCTGTAAATAGATGGGAAGTGGTTTTCCTACTTATAGTTCTGAACCACCATTATTTTTTTTAAACTGATCGATATCTTTTTTTTCATTTAGGGGAAATGCACTCTGTTCTTCCACTCCAGCGCTCTATGCTGGCATAGATGAGGGATGTCTTATGCCCTGTACACACGACCGGTTTTCCTGACATGCCAAAACCCGACGTTTTACCCGAAGTGATTCCTCTCAAGCCTGCCTTGCATACACACGTTCAGTCAAAAAAAATGCTTGACCAAAGCGCAGTGACGTCCAAAACGTACGACGGCACTATAAAGGGGAAGTTCCATTCAAATGGTGCCACCCCTTGTGCTGTTTTTGCTGATCCTCGTGTTAGTAAAGGTTTGGTGAGAGACGATTCACGCTTTTCAGTCTTTGTGCTTTTCAGTTCGTTACAGCGTGATGAATGTGCTATCTCCATTACGAACGCTAGTTTTACCAGAACGAGCGCTCCCGTCTCATACTTTATTCTGATTCTGAGCATGCAAGGTTTTTTTCCCCTGGGAAAAACATACACACGGGTGGTTTTCGCGACGAGAAAAAGACTGACGGGAAACAGGGATCAGCCGGAGGAACCATTGAGTGATGTAGGGATCAGTGGGAGGAACCATTGTGTGATGCAGGGATCAGTGGGAGGAACCATTGAGTGATGCAGGGAGGGATCAGCGGGAGGAACTAGTGAGTGATGCAGGGATCAGCGGGAGGAACCATTGAGTGATGTAGGGATCAGTGGGAGGAACCATTGAGTGATGCAGGGATCAGCGGGAGGAACCATTGTGTGATGTAGGGATCAGTGGGAGGAACCATTGAGTGATGCAGGGATCAGCAGGAGGAACCATTGAGTGATGCAGGGATCAGCGGGAGGAACCATTGTGTGATGTAGGGATCAGCGGGAGGAACCATTGTGTGATGCAGGGATCAGTGGGAGGAACCATTGAGTGATGCAGAGAGGGATCAGCGGGAGGAACTATTGAGTGATGCAGGGATCAGCGGGAGGAACCATTGAGTGATGCAGGGATCAGTGGGAGGAACCATTGAGTGATGTAGGGATCAGTGGGAGGAACTATTGTGTGATGCAGGGATCAGCGGGGGGGAACCACTGAGTGATGCAGGGAGGGATCAGCGGGAGGAACTATTGAGTGATGTAGTGATCAGCGGGAGGAACCATTGTGTGATGCAGGGATCAGCGGGAGGAACTATTGAGTGATGCAGGGATTAGTGGGAGGAACCATTGAGTGATGCAGGGAGGGATCAGCAGGAGGAACTATTGAGTGATGTAGTGATCAGCGGGAGGAATCATTGTGTGATGCAGGGATCAGCGGAAGGAACTATTGAGTGATGCAGGGATTAGCGGGAGGAACCATTGAGTGATGCAGGGAGGGATCAGCGGGAGGAACCATTGTGTGATGTAGGGATTAGCAGGAGGAACCATTGTGTGATGTAGGGATCAGCGGGAGGAACTATTGAGTGATGCAGGGATCAGCGGGAGGAACTATTGTGTGATGCAGGGATGAGTGGGAGGAACCATTGTGTGATGTAGGGATTAGCAGGAGGAACCATTGTGTGATGTAGGGATCAGCGGGAGGAACCATTGTGTGATGTAGGGATTAGCGGGAGGAACCATTGTGTGATGCAGGGGACGCTGACATTTGACACTCCCAGAAGAGTCAGATTCTACACAGGACTGTGCCTCCTGTTAATAGAACCTGACACTTTACAATGGGCACAGTAGACAATCTTTAAAGTGATAAAAATACAAATAGCTGCTTCTCAAAGGCAGGAAAAGAAAACTATTTCCACTGACATTTTTTTTTTCACTGACTTTAATAACAGGACAATTTTCTTTTACCATCTGACAGTCACTAGATGTCTGCACAGAAGTGTACCAGGCAGTGCAGGATATCCTCTCCCTGGCCTGACACCTCCTGAATGCGGAACTCATGAGCAGTGAATTTTGTTTCCGTCGGAGGGAGATCGGCACGGACCGCTTGCTGTATGCTGCCCCCACGTGTTGTGTGCTGGTGACAGTACACAGCCAGGAGTTCGGATCATCATGGGGAAGAGGAGCCGGAGTATCGGAGGGGATGGCACCGATCCGGAGCCCAAGAAAGCCAAGTCTCCGGAGCCCAAGAAAGCCAAGTCTCCGGAGCCCAAGAAAGCCAAGTCTCCGGAGCCCAAGAAAGCCAAGTCTCCGGAGCCCAAGAAAGCCAAGTCTCCGGAGCCCAAGAAAGCCAAGTCTCCGGAGCCCAAGAAAGCCAAGTCTCCGGAGCCCAAGAAAGCCAAGTCTCCGGAGCCCAAGAAAGCCAAGTCTCCGGAGCCCAAGAAAGCCAAGTCTCCGGAGCCCAAGAAAGCCAAGTCTCCGGAGGTGGAGTTCACAGGGACCCTCTTCAAATCCTTACTGAAAGATCCCAATACTGCACTGAAAGGTGAGGGGCCCCTGGGGTATGAGCAGTCTCACTGACAAGTGAGGGGCCCCTGGGCTTTGAGGGGTCTGACTGACAAGTGAGGGGCCCCCGGGCTATGAGCAGTCTCACTGACAAGTGAGGGGCCCCTGGGGTTTGAGGGGTCTGCACTGACAAGAGGCGGGCCCATGGGGTATGAGCGGTCTGCATTGACAAGCGAGGGGGGGCCCCTGGGGTATGAGCGGTCTGCATTGACAAGCGAGGGGGAAATAAGCGGTCTGCACTGACCAGCGAGGGGGGGCCCCTGGTGTATGAGCGGTCTGCACTGACCAGCGAGGGGGGGCCCCTGGTGTATGAGCGGTCTGACTGGCAAGCGAGGGGCCCCTGGGGTATGAGCGGTCTACACTGACCAGCAAGGGGTGGGGGGGGGGACCCCTGGGGTATGAGTGGTCTGCACTGACAACCGAGCGCGGACCCCTGGGGTATGAGTGGTCTGCACTGACAACCGAGCGGGGGCCCCTGGGGTATGAGCGGTCTGCACTGACAACCGAGCGGGGGCCCCTGGGGTATGAGCGGTCTGCACTGACAACCGAGCGGGGGCCCCTGGGGTATGAGCGGTCTGCACTGACAACCGAGCGGGGGCCCCTGGGGTATGAGCGGTCTGCACTGACAACCGAGCGGGGGCCCCTGGGGTATGAGCGGTCTGCACTGACAACCGAGCGGGGGCCCCTGGGGTATGAGCGGTCTGCACTGACAAGAGGCGGGCCCCGGGCTATTAACGGTCTGCACTGACAAGAGGCGGGCCCCGGGGTATTAACGGTCTGCACCGACAAGAGGCGGGCCCCGGGGTATTAACGGTCTGCACTGACAAGAGGCGGGGGCCCTGGGGTATGAGCAGCCTGCACTGACAAGCAAGGGGGGGCCCCTGGGGTATGAGCAGCCTGCAGTCTGGGGGTCTATGCCATGTGCTCCTGGGGTATGAGCAGTCTGTACTGAGAGATAAGGGGCCCCTGGTTATGCCCAGATGAATGGCTGGGTGTACTCCTTGTGGATATTTTCTGGGTGCAGCGGATCTACAGTAGTAATGAGCCGGGGTGTCCCCTGATCTTGTCTCACGCTGAACTCCCACTTACCACTCATTTCATCCAGTGATCTGTGTGTCGGTCATTCCTTCCCCCAGCTCATGTACACAAAGTGGTGGGGTCGGGGTGGACGCTCCGGCTCACGGGAAGTCCTGTGACTCGGGATGTTTTAAATTACTGGACTGAATGAATATTCATGTTTTTCAGGTTTGCAGCAATTCATCACTTTGTCTAGAAAGCTGCCCAATCCTCACATTTATGATGTGGTGGAGGGTTATATTAAGATTTCTGTGGAATGCAGTGAAATGTTGAAGCTTTTGGATGGAGAGAGAAGACCCGAGAGTGAGGTAAGTGCACTTTATTTAAAGCTAAACTCCAGACAAATGGCTCTATACACAGATAACATACCTCTATGGGAGCTGTTTTACCCAACAAAGGAGTTGTATGTCTGTCCATCCATCCAGTTCTGAGGTTTACACAGCACTGCCACATCCCTGTTCAGCCTACGAGTATCGTCTGCCTTTGTGGCTGAAGGCAAATACAGTGGAACCTTGGATTATGGAAGAATCCGTTCCAGGAGAATGCTTGTAATCCAAAGCACTCGCATATCAAAACGAGTTTCCCCATAGAAGTCGACTGAAACTAAGATACTTTTTTCCTTATTGACTTCTATGGCATACAATACCGCATGTCGCCAGAGGTGGGGGGTGCCGGAGAGCCTCATAAATATTCAGGGACAGCTCGGCTGATCTTGGAAACTTCAGAAACACTAAGCCCTGGTTCAGCTGAACTCGCACGATTTCACTCCTGCTGGCAGTCCCGATTTCAGCCGCGATTTAAGAGACATCGCGTCCTGAAATCACAAAAAGTAGTACAGGAACTACTTTTTGAAATCGGTGCAGCGCCGCACCGATTAGGACGGTGTCATTGCCGGCAAATGCTGCCGATTTGAGATGCGATTTCACATGTGAAATCGCATCTCAAATCGAACTAAATCGTACCCAGTGTGAACCTGAGCTAAAACTGAGTATTTCTGAGTGAATCCCGAATGGCTCCGATTCGAGTGTCACCGGCGCCCCCGCACCTCTAGGCAAATGCGGTACTGCACACCCCATTAGCTTAAATTCTGCTTGTTTTGTGAGACAACACTCGCAAATTGTGTCAGAATAAAAAAAAAAAAAAAAAAGTTGCTCATTATTCAAAGCGCTCGTTGACCGCGTTACTCGTAAACCGAGGTTCCACTGTTCTCAATGCTGCTGGTGAGCGCTCTCATAGTCCATTGGGCTTCCTGGGCTACAGTAACTGCCTGCAGACAGACAGCGTACTGACAGTCTGCAAGAGCCTGACATTGCACGCTTTACAGGTTCTCAAGAAAAAAAAATTGTAACTGCAAATTACCTGCAGAAAAATGTGCATTTATTTAATTTGAACCACTTAAGGACCGCCTCCTGCACATTTACGTCGGCAGAGTGGCACGGCTGGGCACGTACAGGTACGTCCTCTTTAAGTGCCCGGTGCGCGCCCGCGACCCGTTCCGACGCTCTGGGACCGTAGGACCCGATTGCCGCTGAAGTCCCGCGATCGGTCCCCGGAGCTGAAGAACGGGGAAAGCTGTGTGTAAACACAGCTTCCCCGTTCTTCACTGTGGCGGCATCATCGCCCGTGTGTTCCCTTTTATTGGGATACACAATCGATGACGTCACACCTACAGCCCCACCCCCTACAGTTAGAAACACAGATGAGGTCATACATAACCCCTTCAGCGCCCCCTTGTGGTTAACTCCCAAACTGCAATTATCATTTTCACAGTAATCAGTGCATTTTTAATGCATTTTTTTGCTGTGAAAATGACAATGGTCCCAAAAATGTGTCAAAATTGTCCGAAGTGTCCGCCATAATGTCGCAGTCACGAAAAAAATCGCTGATCGCCGCCATCAGTAGTAAAAAAATAAATAAATAATAAAAATGCAATAAAACTATCCCCTATTTTGTAAACGCTATAAATTTTGCGCAAACACTTATTGCGATTTTTTTTTTTTTTTACCAAAAATAGGTAGAAGACTATGTAATCGGCCTAAACCTGAGGAAATTATTTTTTTTTATATATATTTTTGGGGATATTTGTTATAGAAAAAAGTAAAAAATATTGAATTTTTTTTCAAAATTGTCGCATTATTTTTGTTTATAGCGCAAAAAATAAAAACCGCAGAGGTGATCAAATACCACCAAAAGAAAGTTCTATTTGTGGGAAATAAAAGGACGCCAATTTTGTTTGGGAGCCACGTCGCACAACCACACAATTGTTTGTTAAAGCGACGCAGTGCTGAATCACAAAAACTGGCCAGGTCCTTTAGCTGCCTAAAGGTCCGGGTCTTAAGTGGTTAAGTAACATTTTTAGGTCTTGTCCAGCTCGCAGTCTGTGAATGGACTATGAAAGGAAGGCAAGACAAACTGATGAGTTCATCTTCTTTTTATTAGCACATGAGCACAGTGATGCACACGATTGGATCTTTGTGCGGCTACCCCCTCTAACAGTCTGAGCTCTGCAGTACTGTGAATTGCAAGAGACTGATCACATTCTAACATGTGTTAAAAATGCATTTAAAGGCCTAGTCCCAGTCCCGATCACACTGTAGCGGTGCGCTAGCAGGACGGTAAAAAAAAGTCCTGCTAGCTGCATATTCGACGCGGTGTGTATAACGCTCCTTCACTGCTCCTGCCCATTGAAATCAATGGGACACCACGGCTATACCGCCGGCAAAGAGCCGCTGCAGAGGCGCATTGTGGGCGATTTTAACCCTTTCTCGGCCGCTAGCCGGGGTAAAACCGCCCCGCTAGTGGCCGCCAAATTGATGGTGCCAACGCTGCTCCCGCCCCAGTGTGAAAGGGGCCCTATATACTGACTATCAATACATTTTTGTGTTTCTCTGATTTCAGACGATGTTATTCTTCCAAGCCCTGGAAGCCATTCTGCTGAGAACGGCCAGTGACTTGTCACATCTGAGTGTTGCTGGTGTTAACATAGTCAAGTACATACTGAATACACACATGAAGCTGATCTATTCCGCTGTGTACTCAGAAACCCACAGGTAAGACTTTCCTAGGGACTGCCGTATTCTCCATGTTCTTTTTCCATAACGTGGCTGGGAAGGTCATTCTCTATTGCAGTGTTTCTCAACCTTTTTTTCAGTCGAGGCATCCATTAACCACTTCCCGCCCGGGCCTATAGCAGAACGACAGCCGGGCGGTGGTTGCATTATCTTGACTGGACATCCTATGACATCCATCAGGATAAGCCGTGATCGCGTGCCCGGGGGGGCCAGTGATGTGTCACTCTAAAGCAGGGGTCTCCAAACTGCGGCCCGAGGGCCAGATGTGGCCCTTTACTAGCCTTTATCCAGCCCTTGGGGCACTATTCCTCCCACTGACCCCAACAAGGGGGCACAATTTCTTCCGCTGATACCAATGATGGGATACTACTCCTCCTACTGAGACCAACTTTAAGGCCATATTTACTGTCACCCTTGCTGTGCCCGAGACATTTGCCATCTCCACTGGCCACAATTTGGCCATCCTAAATTTTTAAGGACAAAAAACTGTCCCTTTGTTTGAAAAGTTTGGAGACCCCTGCTCTAAAGCCTCGTACACACACAATCACATTTTTCTACATCAATTTTGTGATGGCAGGGTTGACTGTACACTCCATCAGATAATTGTCGGATTTTCTGGCAACAAATGTGGGATAGCATGCTTTAAAATTGTCCAACGACAAATGTGTGCCGTCGGATTATCCGATCATGTGTACACAAGTCAGTCGGAAAAAAAATCCAAAGTACAAACGCGCATTCTCAGAAGCAATGCTAACCGTAGCACAACATTAGCAGATGTTTCCCAAAGGGTGGCACTAAAGAGCAGAAAAAACACGTAGTTACTGTTTGTTGGCCGATAAAAGTTCTGCCGTTTGTATGCAGAACAAGTTCACGGCCAATGCCCTTTGGACAAAACTTCACAGATTTGTCCGATGGAAAGGCTTTACACACCGCAACTCCGATCCCGCAACAGTCTGAGCCAATAAGGAAGCCTCTGCTCTCGTGAACATCGCTGGATCGAGATGGGGCTCAGATAAGTATTAGTGGAGGCCTCTTAATCTATCCATTCTTATATGAGCTCCTACTATGGAGGCTTTGGAAAGTCAGGGCCGCAGTATATACAGAGGTCCCTTGACTTGGGCACCGTGGCATATATTTGCGAATGTATGCAAGCAAAGCCCTCTGTTTTTACGTTAGACAGGAACAATTTGTTTGTATTGCAGGCTGGCTGGTAAGTGTGCTGACAAATCTTTTGTTTGTGATGTGCATTGCCCTTAAAAGTGCACCTTCCTGCGAGGGTTCAGCTATAGGTTGGGATGGTTGTCACTTTTTTTGTACAAGTATAAGGGGGGCTTCTGCACTTCTGTGCAACTAGCCTGTCTGTTATTTTTTTCCTTGTTTAGTGCCCCCAGCTATAGCCAGAAACAGAGCTCATTGTATTCTAATGGTAGAGAACTCTCCCCATTGTTAGAATACAATAACAGACACTGAGTGTGTATAATGTAGGAATCAAAAAAAAATGTGTTCAACCTGCTGGTTGTACAAAAATCATCAACTATGGCTTACCTTAGACTTTAACCACTTCAGCCCCCGAAGAATCGGCACTGTCGCTTTAACTGACAATTGCGCGGTCGTACTATGTTGTACCCAAACAAAATTGGCGTCCTTTTTTCCCCACAAATGGAGATTTCTTTTGGTGATATTTGATCACCTCTGCAGTTTTTATTTTTTGCGCTATAAACAAAAATAGAGCGACAATTTTGAAAAAAAAAAGCATTTTTTTTTCTTTTTGCTATAATAAATATCCCCAAAAAATATATTTTTTTTTCTTAGTTTAGGCCGCTATGTATGCAATAAGCGTATATTGATTGGTTTGCGCAAAAGTTATAGTGTGTACAAAATAGGGGATAGATTTATGGAATTTTTTTTTAAATTAGTAATGGCGGCGATCTGCGATTTTTATTGTGACTGTGACATTGCGGTAGACACATCGGACACTGTTCACATTATTTTGGGACCATTGTCATTTTATACAGCGATCAGTGCTAAAATAAAATGCACTGATTACTGTGTAAATGACACTGGCAGGGAAGTGGTTAACCACTAGGGGATGAGGAAGGGGTTAGGTGTGTTCTAGGGAGTGATTCTAACTGTGGGGGTGATGGGCTACGAGTGACGAGACAATGATCACTGCTTCCGATCACAGGGTGCAGTAGATCACTGTCCTATCACTAGGCAGAATAAGAAAATGCCTTGTTTACACCGGCATCTCCCCGTTCTACCGCTCCGTGACACGATTGCGGGACACTGGCGGACATCGAGTCCACAGGCATGGTAACGGAGCACGCGGCAGGGGGCTGACGTATATCTACAGGAGGCGGTCGGCAAGCCGTTAAAGCTACCATCTTATAAATTAAAGTTAAGCCTGTAAAAGAATAGTGCTAATGTACACCTTTCTACAAATGCGGCTCAGTTCAGAAGCACTGTTACTCTGAGGTTTGCAGCAAAACTTACACTTCGGGGGAGTATCGATCTTTGTGGTCCCCGCAGCTCTTGCTGGTACTTACCTGTAACCTCCTCTCACTACAGGAGAGAGTAGTCATTTGAAGGTCAGAACGTGGAAGCAGTGAGAGCTGTGGGGGACCCCAGAGAACAACAAGTTGTGTAGGTTTCAATGCAGACTTTAGAGAGAGAGTACTACTGCAACATTGGTGTTCAGCATTAGGGACAGCAGGATAGGTAAGTATTAACACTGTTCTTTTATGACTTTGGGAAGATTTCATTTTAACCACTTAAGGACCGCCTCCTGCACATTTACGTCGGCAGAATGGCATGGCTGGGCACATGCACGTACAGGTACGTGCTGTGCTAGTACCCAGCCGTAGGTCATGGCGCACGCCCGCGGCACGCTCCTGTGACCCGGTCCGAAGTCCCACGATCGGTCCCTGGAGCTGAAGAATGGGGAGAGCTGTGTGTAAACACGGCCTCCCCATTCTTCACTGTGGCGGCATCATCGATTGTGTGATCCCTTTTTATAGGGATACACAATTGATGACGTCACACCTACAGCCACACCCCCCTACAGTTGTAAACACACATTAGGTCACACATAACCCCTTCAGCACCCCTCTTGGTTAACTCCCAAACTGCACTGTCATTATCACAATAAATGATGCAATTTAAATGCATTTTTTGCTGTGAAAATGACAATGGTCCCAAAAATGTATCAAAATTGTTCGAAGTGTCTGCCATAATGTCGCAGTCATGAAAAAGATCACTGCCATTAGTAGTAAAAAAAAAAAAAAAAATAATAAAAAGCAATAAAACTATCCCCTATTTTGTAAACGCTATAAATTTTGCGCAAACCAACCGATAAACGCTTATTGCAATTGTTTTTATTTTTACCAAAAATAGGTAGAAGAATACGTATTGGCCTAAACTGAGGAAAATAAATATTTTTTTTATATATTTTTGGGTATATTTGTTATAGCAAAAAGTAAAAAATATAGAATTTTTTTTTCACAATTGTCGCTCTATTTTTGTTTATAGCGCAAAAAATAAAAACCGCAGAGGTGATCAAATACCACCAAAAGAAAGCTCTATTTGTGGGGAAAAAGGACGCCAATTTTGTTTGGGAGCCACGTCGCACGAACACGATTCCGAATCGCAAAACCTGGCCAGGTCCTTTACCTGCATTTTGGTCCGGGTCTTAAGTGGTTAATGACAGGGTTTAAAATGTTGGTTGTGTTGTCTTTAATTGTGTGGAGAAGGTAAAGAACCCCTGTCAGGTTATTACTTCTGTCCGGGGGCTCCTTTAGAAAGATTTACCCACACTGCTGCTATGCTACCCCTCTTTAATCGTACCAGTTAGAGTATAGTGTGAAGTCCTTATCTACAGTATTTCACAAAAGTGAGTACACCCCTCACGTTTTTGTAACTATTTTATTATATCTTTTCATTTGACAACATCTTTGTTATGTATATAGTAAATGCTCAATTTCTCTTCTCTTTTGTATTATTTTTGACTTACATATACATACCAGAACATTGAAAGCTGTGCTGAAATTTATATACGCTGTACAGCTCTATCTTAAACTGTGCTGGATGTTGCATTCTTTGAACTGCTCTTCTCTCTGCAGTATACTGTATGTTGCGTGGTTCACACTGCTTCCAGTCTGGTTTCTTGTTTACTATGGGCTCCACCCGTCTCCACTTTGTGCTGTGCTGTGCTGTGCTGTACATTTCAAAACTCTGGACTGCTACTGTTAATAACACAATATTTCCTAAGCAATAGGTAAAGTTGTTTGTATCATTTCAGTTTCCTTCTTCTAAAATCCTTACATTTTTTAATGTGCACAGGATGTCCCGAATTTGCCTCAACTTGTTGTCTGCAATGGTGACACAAGGACCAGACTGTGCCAGGGATGTTTTCAGCCATTTTGATTTCAACAACAAGTACCTACCGGGATTGCTAAAGAAAAGAGACAAACAAGTAAGTATCCATAGCAATCCAGGCACGCATACTGATCCATAACACTGTCTGATCGGGGGGGGGGGGCGGCGGCAACCCATCGATCAGACCGGTAGACCACAAACAGGTCTGCACCGCCGACCCCTTACTTGTAGTTACTGGACTGGTGTTCTCTCTCTCTCTCTCTCTCTCTCTCTCCACCACCATGCCTTCGGGTAATCCCTCCCCCTGCTGCCTCCGCTGTCATCAGTGAGCAGCGGGGAGTGAGAGCCGGCCCCCTTTCTCTTCTCTTTGGCTGACTGACTTTGGCAGCAGCGGGAACCAATGGCACCGCACTACTGTCTCAGCCAATGAGGAGGGGAGTCCCGGGCAGCCTAGACTTTTCTGCAACATCGCTAGATCTAGGGGGGGGGGGGGGGTTGCTGCCGCACACAGATTTTTTATCTTGATGCATAGAATGCATTACGATAAAGAACCTTCTGTTTTACCTACAGCCACTGGAACCCTGCGTTCTCTTTATTTTTGTGTCCACAAACGCACTGCGTTTAGGCTTAACAATGTATCATCACCCGCAGTAGATCATGAGCAGTGCCTTTTGAGCACAGTGCCGGAAAGACACATTAGAACAGGGCTGCCCAACCTTTTGAATAGCGAGGGCCACTTAAGCAACATGGTAACCAGTCGAGGGCCACAATGAGCAGAGCGGGCGGATGACAGGTAACGGCTACTCTATAGGCCCTCCGATCCGATCCGCCCAGATGGAAGGAGATGAATTCCCTTCTGTTTTTTTATTGGAGGTAGGCGGGCGTAAACAGACATCTGACGTTCTATAGAGGTGAATTGAGGGTCCCATTTGGTCGGGCTGATCATGTGAAAAGGGCATAAGACTCCTTTCACACTGATGTGCTGCAGTTTACCCACATCGTGGGTGCAGCGTAGTGCAACTGTGTCTATCCTGGGTCGGCAACCTGAGATCTGGGATTGCCAGCCCACCATTCCAGAGCAGGAGGTTGCGGGCCACATCGGAAGGCTCCGCGGGCCACTGGTTGGCCAGCCCTGCATTAGAACATGCCTTTCTGCCACTGCGTTCTGGTGTGAACCGCCCCAACGGGACACTGTGCCGGTGATCTTTGACTTCATCAGTGTTGATGAAGTAGCTCTCCAGCTCTCTATGGTTGCCTACCCCTGGGCTAGGCTGGACTGTCCCAGCTTCATTTAAGGTGTGTGGCCACCTTTTTAAAGCTGCAAAGAGCCTATAAATGTAATAATATAGTTGTGTGCTTATTTCTAGGTTAAAAAAAAAGTTACATTTCCATAATGTATGTAACAAATTATGAATAGTGAAAATAAAATACAAATAATTTAATATTTAGTATGGTTGAATGGAAGGTTGATACCAGGTTACCTACAGAAACTTACAATTCTTGCATAGAAATCCTATATTATGGGATATATAATGGTGATCAGAGCTTCATTTATTTGTGTATTTTGTTTTGTCTGGCATTTAGTTGAAGGGAAGATAAAAATGCTTTTATGTCAATTTTATTTGCAATGTCCCTGATTCCTCTTGCATGATTGAAACCTTCTGTCTTTCTATTGTAGGGCAGACCGGATGTTAGGATGGCATATATACAGTTTGCTCTCTCCTTCCTGATTTCTGGGGATAATACTAACATTGTTCAAGTTCTGGAGCTCAAAGGTAATCTAAGTATAGTGATTAAAGCTTAAAGTATACACGTTGAGTTTTTCCAACCAGCCGTTTGAGCTAAAACCCCCACAGATCACCTCCAAGCTACGTTGATACAGCAATCTCTCCCACTGTGCCTTTTTATTCTGACAGCAGGGACTCCCACTTCTGCACAGACGGCAGTACACATGGACTGAAATTTGACCAGTTTCTGCTGAACTGACCATTTTGGTGCCTAATGTGGTTGTAAAGGCTGAGTTGTTTGTTATTTTGATGTCATACTTACCTCCACTGTGCAGTTTGTTTTGCACAGAGTGGCCCCCAATACGCCTTTTCTGGGGTCCCTCTGCGCTCTTGCAGCTCCCGTGTCATACACTCGGCATCCATAGCCGCCGAGTGTTTGACTTGACTCGCCCTGCCCCCCTGCGACTGCGTCATTGAATTTAATTGACAGCAGCGGGAGCCAATGGCTTTATTCCTATCAATCTATCCAATCAACGCTGAGACTCCATGGGATGCATTAAGGTGAAAAAACATGAACCTTTACAAACCCTTAAAGGGGAGTTCAGCCAAAAATTGTGTTTATTAAAAGTCAGCAGCTACAAAAAGTGTAGCTGCTGGCTTTTAATAAACAGACACTTACCTGTTCCAGCGACGCGCCGACCGGGGCTAGGCTCCTCCCCCCCCCTCCCCGGCCCGGCATCCTCATCACAACTGTGGGCACCCGGCCGTGACAGCCTTCGGCTTCACGGCTGGGCACCCACTGCGCATGTGCGAGCGGCGTGGCCCGCCGCTGATTGGACAGGCGATCGCATGGGACCTGTCATGTGTCCCATGTGATCGCCTACAGGGAGGGGCTGCTGTAGGCGATTAAGCTTAATCGCCTAACCAGCCCCTCGGCGGAAGCAGGAAGTGGGACAGGAAGTCCCACTCCTCCTAAAGGCCGCCCCCCCAAAAAAAAAATTACATGCTAAATGTGGCATGTAAGGGGGTGAGGAGTGAGATTAGCGGAAGTTCCAATTTTGGGTGGAACTCCGCTTTAGTCATAGTCACTTATCTGTACACTTTTAATCATATTATATCAAAACCTTCCACTGTACCAGAAACGCCATGGTCTTGCAGCCCTGACATCACTGACACACTAGGGGTTATTTACTAAAACTGGAGAGTGCAAAATATGGTGCAACTTTGCATAGAAACCAATCGGCTTCCAGGTTTTAATTGTCAAAGCTTTAAGGGGTTGTAAAGGTAAATGTTTTCTCACATTAATGCATCCTATGAATTAAGGTGAAAAAACATCCGACCGTACCGGCCCCCCAGCCCCCGTTTTACTTACCTGACCCTTGAAAGTCCCGCGCTCACCCCCGTCATCCTCCTCAGTTCTCAGTCTGTGGCCGTTGATTGGCTAGGTTGGATAGATTGATAGCAGCGCAGCCATTGGCTGGCGCTGCTGTCAATCGCATCCAATGACGCGATGCGGCGTGGAATGGGGCTGAGTGATACAGTGAGCGGCTATGGTCGCCGCTGTATCATGGGAGCGTGCTGGCAAGATACAGGGGGAGCTCGCATAAAGGTGAAAAGCTCTTGCGAGGAGGAGCCGAGACAGCTGCCGTGGGACCCCAGAAGACCGGGTTCAGGGACACCCTGTGAAAAACGAGCTGCACAGTGGAGGTACGTATAACATGTTTGTTGTTTTAACCCAAAACATTTTTTTTTCTTTTAGGCTCCATTTACACCTAGGCGTTTTGTCGCCTGAAGCCCGACGCTATTGCAGCCTAAAATACGCTGGAGGGGTGATTTAACATTGCTCTCTATGGAGATGGTTCACATCTCCACGCTGGAAGCTCAAAACAAGTCCCGGACCCTTTTTTCCAGGCAGCTTTGGCGTTCGGCATAGCCGACAATGAACTGTAAAAAAAAAAACAAGGTTAAAAACGCGTTTTGACGCGGCAAATCGCGGTACAAAACGCCGCGCTAAGGTGTGAATGCAGCCTTGGTGTTCCTTTAATTCAGGAGTCTCCAAACTATGGCCCTCCAGGTGTTCAGGAACTACAATTCCCATCATGCCTAGTCATGTCTACGAATGTCAGAGTTTTACAATGCCTCATGGGAAGTGTAGTTCCACAGCAGCTGGAGGGCCGTAGTTTGGAGATCCCTGCTTTAATTGAACAAACTGAAGCTAGAAGCCGAATGGCTATCATGCACAGCGGCACCCAATTCTGAGTGCTCCAGTTTTAGTAAATCTCCCCCACTGTGTGTGTTTTTCTAATTTTTGAATGGGCTTTCTCCTGTTGATCCAACTCCTCTTATATACCCATTGGTGGAAATGATTTGCAGGCTGCAGGTAAAAAAACGATCTGGCTATCTTGGCAGCAAGCCTCCTGTTCTTGTGATCCAGTGTAATGCTGATAGAGCAGGAGCATGCCCGTTCAGGTCAGCCCAGACAGACTCTGTCTGTTCAGTGAAGGAAAAAGGAAAATCTTTTTTCTTTCTATGGCTGTATACAGTTTTGACCACCAGTGACTCAAAGGGGATCAGAGATTATCTCTTAGAGCCCTTTCACACTGGGGCGTTTTTCACGCGGTACTGCGCTAAAAATAGCGCTGCTATACCGTGTGAAAAAACTTGCCCGACGGGTTTCACACTGAAGCGGTGCGCTAGCAGGACCGCTCCAAAAGTCCCGCTAGCCGCATCTTTACAGCGATATAGGAGCGGTGTGTTCACTGCTCCTATACTGCTCCTTCCCATTGAAATCAATGGGAAACCGCGGTAATAACGCCCGCAATGCGCCTCTATAGAGTCGCATTGCGGGCGGTATTAATCCTTTTTCGGCCGCTAGCGGTGGTTAAAACCCACACCGCTAGCGGCCGAATACCACGGTAAATACGACGGTATAGCAGCGCTAAAAATCGCGCTGCTATACCGCCACCGCGGGTAACGCTGCAATGTGAAAGCAGCCTTAGAGTTTTGTTGTATACCCAAATGAATATTAGAAGAAATACTGTAGGCATCAGGACAAGTGATTGTGAATAAGTTATTGTAATACTTATAAAAACCAGTGGATGGCACTGTTGGCCATGAGAAGATAATATAGAGAACATTCTGTTACAATCTATAGAACACATGACTTTACTACAGAGAGCATTGATGATTTACAAAGTGCCAAAGCCATTAAATTTATATTTCACTATTCATTGGTGTTAGCATGTGCTATTGTAAAATTTAAAATTTTATTCTAGTGAGAAATGGTATTCTCCCCTTTTTTTTTTTTTTTGTCTGATATGTCTGCTGTTATAGAAAAAATACAAGTCTAAATTCCTGAAAGAAATCACTGCACCAATGTAAGAATTGGGCTCCATTTACACTTGTGATGCTACTTTTGGACATCAAAGTTGTTGTATAATCTCTCCCTCTCGTCTGGCATCTTCCCCAACTCTTTGAAACATGCACTAGTCAGCCCCATACTTAAAAAGCCAACACTGGACCCATCCAATCTTGACAACCTACGCCCAATCTCCTTGCTCCCCTTTTTATCCAAACTCCTTGAACGTCTAGTCTACAACCGACTGAGCATCCACCATGCCAATAATAACCTTCTTGATCCCCTTCAGTCTGGATTTCGTCCTCACCATTTCACAGAAACTGCTCTCCTAAAACTAACAAACTATATACTAACGGCCAAAACCAAGGGACACTATTCTGTGCTCCTACTTCTGGACCTCTCTGCTGCCTTATACAGTTCACCACCCCCTCTTACCTTAAAAAAAACTCCATGACTTTGGTCTCTGTGACCGTAGTCTTCGCTGGCTCTCTATCTACTTATCCAACCGCACCTTTAGCGTTACTTACAATTCTACTTTCTCCTCTCCTATTCCTTTCTCTGTTGGGGTCCCCCAAGGTTCTGTTCTTGGACCCCTCCTATTTTCAATCTACACCTCCTCCCTGGGTCAGCTGATAGCCTCCCACGGCTTCCAATACCATCTCTGCACTGACGACACTCGCCCCTCAACTCGCCCCTTCATTCTCCTCATGTATCACTAATTCATTACCAGATATATCAGTTTGGATGTCACACCACTTCCTCAAACTCAATCTATCCAAAACTGAACTTATAATTTTCCCTCCCGCACATGCTTCTTCCCCTGATCTCTCTGTCAAAATTGATGGCACAACCATAAGCCCATCCCCACATGCCAGGTGTAGGTCCTAGGTGTAGTCCTGGACTCTGAACTCTCCTTCAAGCCTCACGTCCAATCGCTGTGCAAATCTTGCCGCCTCAACCCCTGCAATGTCTCCAAAATACGCCCCTTTCTTACCAATGACACAACAAAACAAATTCACTCCCTGGTCATCTCTCGCCTCGATTACTGCAACTCCCACCTCATTGGCTTACCTCTGCATACTCTAACCCCCTTTCAGTCCATCCTGAATGCTGCTGCCAGACTCGTCCACCTTGCCAACCGCTCTCTCTGCTGCTCCTCTTTGTCAATCCCTCCACTGGCGTCCGCTCGCCCAACAAATTAAATTCAAAGTATTAACAGATGCTTTTTTTTGGTGACTGGTTCTCTTCAAAGCCACAAGACTGTGTCCTACTAGATTTGTGCCAGTTATGGTTTACACATTCACATTATATACATTATTTTTATATTATAATATATAATATATATATATTTTTTTAGGTTTCTTTAGTGAGATTTTCTTCACTGGAATAAAAGAAGATAGAATATCCACAATAAATCTCCTGCTGTCCTTGCTGCAAACCAAGGTAAGGTCTCTGTTCTAATACACTGCTTTCAAAGCATAAACTCTCTGTGCAATAATTCAGCACAACATTTTAAAGCCTAAGTTCACCATTAAGAACATGTTACACCTGTATTTGGGGTGTACCATGGTCCTAAGCACCCGCAAGCCACCCACAGAGCTCCTTGCACTGCCACATTTAAAAGTGTTGCGTCTGTGTGGGGCCCTGCCTACACAACCATGTCGTTAATTCACAGCGATCTGTAAACTAACAAACTACAATTTCCATCTGTTGATTATCACACTCCTAGTCAATGGACACTACCATGTTTCTAACTGAAAGCCTGTACAGAGATATGGGCAGAAAGCTGGAGAGTGTGGGTGTGCAAGAGCCTAACATTGCACCACGACCTACTGAGCATGGTTACAGGCTTCTATAGGAAAAAAATAATAAATGCATTTTTTTTCCTGCAAAAATATGTGGATTTATAATAATAAATATATATTTATAATTGTTTTAACCACTTGCCTACTGGGCACATACACCCCCTTCCTGCCCAGACAAAATTTTAGCTTCCGGCACTGCGTCGCTTTAACTGACAATTGCGCGGTCGTGCGATGTGGCTCCCAAACAAAATTGACATCCTTTTTTTTCCCCACAAATAGCTTTCTTTTGGTGGTATTTGATCGCCCGTGCGTTTTTTTTTTTTTTTTTGTTTGCTTTATAAACAAAAAAATAGCGACAATTTTGAAAAAATACACTATTTTTGACTTTTTGCTATAATAAATATCCCATTTAAAAAAAAAAAAAAAAATGTATCTCAGTTTAGGCCGATACGTATTCTTCTACATATTTTTGGGGAAAAAAATCGCAATAACCGTATAGTGACTGGTTTGCGCAAAAGTTATATTGCCTACAAAATAGGGGATATAATTATGATTTATTTTTTACTAGGAATGGCGGCGATCTGCGATTTTTTTTAAATTTTTTTTTTTTTTTTTCTCGAAACTGGGACATTATAGCGACACATCGGAAACTTTTGACACATTTTTGGGACCATTTACATTTATACAGTGAACAATGCTATAAATATGCATTGATAACTGTATAAATGTAACTGGCAGGGAAGGGGTTAACCACTAGGGGGCGGGGAAGGGGTTAAATGTATATCCTAGTTTGTGTTCTAACTATAGGGGGAGGGGGGGTGACTGGGGGAGGAGACCGATTGTGTCCCTATGTACAAGGGACACAATCGGTCTCCTCTATCCCTGACAGGGACGTGGAGCTCTGTGTTTACACACAGAGCTCCACGTCCCAGCTCAATTGTCGGCAATCGCGTGTGCCCGGCATATGACGTGCAGTCAGGAACAGAGGGTTACCCGCCTGCCATCATTTGACGGTGGGCGGGTTTCAAGTGGTTAAAGTAATTGTAAGGTCTTTCTTTGTTAAAAAAAAATAAAAATCATACTTACCTGCTGTGTGCAGTGGATTTGCACAGGGCAGCCAAGACCCTCCTCTTCTTGGGGTCCCTCTTCTCTAACCCCTTCCTCCTGTTCAGTGCCCCCATAGCAAGCAGCTGGCTTTGGGGGCACCCGAGCTGAGTCACAGCTGTCCATTCAGACACGGAGCCCTGGTCCGGCCTAGACCCTTTTCTCTCCTCATTGGCTGGCTGACTGACTTTGATAGCAGCGGGAGCCAATGGCGGCCTGCTGCTGTCTCAGCTAATGAGGAGGGGAGTCTCAGGCTGCCAAGACAATCTTGCAACATTGCTGGAACTGGATGGAGCTCAGGGTAAGTATTAAGCGTGCTGCTGCATACAGAAGGCTTTTTACCTTAATGCATAAAGATAAAAAACCTTCTGACTTTACAACCACTTTAAAGGTGAACTTTAGCCTTTCATTACAGATGGAATGGTTAGGGCTTTGTGCTGTCGGGAGATTTCCCTTTATTTCCTGTTTGAGAAACCCAACAGGAAAAAAGAGGAAATCTCTCTTATCATGAGTTGCCACTGCAATAGGTGTCTCCATTGGAATATTACCCACACCTGTTTCTGTTGAAAATTTGGGTTTTCCATCATTGACATTGGTCACCAAGGAAAATATAGAGGATGAGTCTTCAAACTACAGCTCTCCAGTTGTTCAGGAACTACAATTCCTGTCATGTCTGTGAATGTCGGTGTGTTACAATGCCTCATGGGATGTGTAGTTCTACAACAGCTGGAGGGCCGTAGTTTGAGGATCCCTGATATAGAGGATGAATCCCCCAGTGGAACACAACAGATGGCAATTAAAACCTGACAGAGAAAATGTAATTACAATAATGTCATCCTCTTTTATTTTATTCTAACTTGCTTCTTTAATTTCCATTCAACGTATTTGTGTAATTCTTCTTGCAGGTTATTCAGAATAAAGCCATAACAAAGACCCAGAAAGTGCGTTTCTTTACTTCTGCTATTCTGAATCACATAGCTTCCCTATACCGCTGGAATGGCATTGCAGATGTCAGAAAGGATGTGCAGGTACCGTGTCTTTAGGCAGATCATTGTGTGCAATATGCTGTGCTGTTTTACGGAATGGGTGCAGAACTCTGTAGTGGCCGCCTGATATCAATTTTTAAGGGGCGAACCAGTTGCATCGGTCCCTGCTAGGTGACCCTACAGTGGCCATACTTTTTGATAAGTTCAGCTTTTTGAATGAATCTTGCATTTTTATTGTTTTTTTTTTTTTTTATTGCCCTTTACCGATCAAAGAGTAAGCCTTTCCAAAACTGATTTCATCTTAAAGCGGAGTTCCACCCTAAATAACTATATCTCATCACATTCCTTACACTACCAACATGTTCAATAGCCACATCGTTTTTTTTTATGTTGTAAATACCGTAGTATATCTTTCTGAAGTGCGACTTTTGGGTTTTAGCTCCCGCAGGAGTGGGCGTTTCTACTGGGAGCACAGTGTCATGCTTCCCAAGAGACAATGCTTTACTCCGTCCAGCAAAATCTCTTGAGATTTCACATAAGTGACGCCGGCTGCTGTGCCATCAGAACGGGTGTGAACTTTCAAAGATGCCGCTGAATTCTGGGGGATGAGCATCCACGGCTTCCCAGAAATCAGTGCTTGTGGGCTTCACAATGCCCACAAGCAAAATGGAAAATGCCTACATCGGTTTTTTAAAGTTCTTCTTTTGCTAGAAAAAGGACATTGGATATTTGAAGACACCAAACAAGTGAGTTTTACTTTATGTGAAAATCCATTGAATGCACAAAAAAAATAAAAAAGATTGGCCGAGGAACCTTTTGCTTTAAATAAATTCCAGAAGGTGGACTCAGCAAATCTTTAGGGTCTCCAGTGATCAAGCTTGTCTGCTCTTGAGTTTCCAACTCTTCCTACCAGCTGTCACCGTAACTTGCAGAACTGGCTGTATTGGCTTGCATTGCCTCTAAGGCCGCGTACACACGACCAAATAAATCCGATCAAATCGGTCTGACAGACCGATTTGATCGGATTTGTCTGCTGGGATGTATTGGTTTGATCGTGTGTACACGATCAAACCAAAATCCCCGCCGGCGGACAGGGCGGTGACGTTAACGCCGCCACGTCACCGTCACCAGGAAGTAAAACACTTCCGCGCATGCGTTGAATCCATTCGACCCATGTGCGGGCAGATATGTCTGCTGGTTAGTGTACTAACCAGCAGACATGTCGGACAGACGGGTTCCCAGCAGACAGATTTTAAAGCATGCTTTAAAATCTGTCTGCTGGAAAAACCCGTCTGTCCGCCCGTACACACGATCAAATTTGTCTGCTGAAACGGTCCGTCGGACCGTTTCCAGCAGATAGATTCGATCGTGTGTACGCGGCCTTACAGTATTGCAAACAGAGGAGGAGAATCACTGCAGCAAGAGGAATAAGACATCAAGAGCAGAATAATTATCTCCAAAGGGAGATATCTGGAGTTCACAAGCATTTTAAATCACTTAGTGGGGTAATATGCTCTTTGTCATTTGCCTCTAAGGCCTCGTACACACGAGCGGACAGATTTGTTCAAATCTGTCCGTCGACAGATTTGAACAAATCTGTCTGCTGGGATTTTGGTTTGCGCGCGTGTACACACGAGCAAACCAAAATCCCCGCCAGCAGAGAGCGCGCTGACGTGGCGGTGACGTTGACGCCGCCACGTCACCGCACCAGGAAGTAAAACACTTCCGCGCATGCGCCGAATCCATTCGGCGGCGGTGCGGGACGACATTTCTGCTGGTAAGCATGCTTTGAAATCTGTCGGGTGGCCAAATCCGTCGGCTCGGCCGTACACACGATCGAATCTGTCTGCTGAAACGGTCCAGCGGACAGATTTGATCGTGTGTACGAGGCCTAACTGACCTGTCAGTTTTGGGTAGAAATGAAAAGTTTCCGTAAATTTTGAAGACATGAGAAAACGTTGTTGTTCTTTGTTTTTTTTATTTTTATTTAAAAGAAAATCTGTGTTGAGGTGTTTTTTTACAAATTGAAAGTCATTTTGTTACACTCGGAAGGCGATATGTAGTGTATATAAATGTATTCAGCTTATTCAGTAAATAAACAAAACTTGCCTATGCTGAGAACTCCTGTAGGCAAAACTACTTTTATTCTGGTCTTCTTCATTTTCATTCCATAAATTATTTTTCAATTACTTTAGGGCACCTCTGTCATGCAAGGATGTGTTGATCATCCTTGTAGCATTTGGAAATTTTTCTTTCTTCTCACAATATTTGCAAATTGCAGCTTTACCCTAAGACTCTAGATGTTGGTCTCACTATTTTATTTTACTGACCAGACTTTAGGGAAACATTATGTTGTGATGTGGTGGTGGTGGAGAAAATATATAGGAATCGTTTAAGGGTTATAAGATAAACTATATTGTCAGACAAATGTACCCTCTTACCTGTCAGTTAAGATCTGAGAGAAAAGAAACGAACATCTACTGCAGGGATATACAGTTAGCGGACCTCCAGCTGTTGCAAAGTCCCATCATGCCTCTGCCTCTGGGTGTCATGCTTGTGGCTGCCAGTCTTGCTATGTCTCATGGGACTTGTAGTTCTGCAACAGCTGGAGGTCTGCTAATTGCATATGCCTGATCTACGGTATCCCATCAATCACCCAACTGTAGGAGGTACAAGATGGACCCTCCCAAGCAAATGAAACTATAGCCTTTCCCTTACAGTGTCCGCTAGTGGCTCTTTTTCTTTATCGTACATCACGGGACACAGAGCGCATAGTCATTACATATGGGTTATATGGGTACCTTCAGGTGTGGACACTGGTGTAATCAACTTCACAGGAAGTTCCTCCCTATATAACCCCCTCCCACTGAGAGTGCTTCAGTTTTTTCGCCAGTGTCTTAGGTGTTGGTCACGTCTAGCTGTCCCTCGGAGGTCTCGGGACCCAGGATAGCTAGCCGGATCCGTCCGAAGTGCTTCAAAGCCAAGGTGTACGGTACCCGGGCCCTGCTGGAGTGGGGTGTTGCCTATAATGCCTCTCCTTGGAGGGCTGGATTCTGGGCTCCAGTGCCTTGGTCTCTTCCAGGACTAAACGCTACTGATGCCAGGATGCTATATAGGTCCAGGGGTGTGGGTTCCTTAAACACAGGACCCCGGTCCCTGAAGGTCCGAGACAATACCCACGGAGATGGGGGAAGATTGGGCCTCTTGCAATTTGCAATACCCTGCGGCGTGGAGCAGGTAAGAGGGAACCTGCGGGACTTGGTTCGACAGTAGGTATCCCCCTGGGGGTTCTGGGTTGGCTAACAGTATGCTTGTGCATCAGCCACTATCTCCACTATGTCTGTATGGGCAGGATGGGATACTAATGTTTTACCCAGATAACATGTAGATATATGTATACTTGTGTAAGATATATATTTGCTACTCACCCCAGGTCTGCCTGTTAGCATTGATACTGCAACCCCACATGTTTTAAAAGAGGAAATTGCTGGTAAAAACTCCTGTTTCTTAGGAAGCCCATGGGGACAGCTTCCTCTCTGTGTGTGCACTACAATAAGATTAGTGCTTACCTGGTGTCTGTTGGTGCTGCCTAGCGCTGGTCCATGTTGTTCCTCTGCTCTGCTTCCTCCATGTGGTTTTAGCGTGGGGGGGGTGCGCGCGCGCGTGTGCGTGCGCGCGCGTGTGCACGCCGCCTTTTATAGCGTCGGCGTGCGTCGGGGGGGGGCGGGCCAGCAGCGTCAGGGTCTGTTTAAAGAGAAAACTTTTTCTCTGGCTGGTCTTTCCCTCCTGGAGGCAGAGGAAGAAAGGATACAGAGAGTGCAGCTGGGTCTTTGGCCACACAGGGACACCTAGTGGCGGTTTTGTGGATCTTCAGGTCTAGGACTTAGGTCCACTATTGACCAGAAAAAAAAAAAAAAAAAAAAAGGAAGTTTTTTTGCTTAAAGGGACTCAGCCTTAGATCCAGCAGTATCTGAGTTTACCTTGGACTCCGGCTAACGGGCATTGGTGTGTCAATACTCACAGGTTTCCTCGGTATTGCCACCTCCCAGGCGGGTAAAAAAAAAAAAAAAAAATTTTTAACAGTTTTTTTCATTTTCCTCATACCTGTCCTCATATTGGTTACTCCTAGCTGCAACAGTCAGGTGTTGGCTATAGGGGTGACTCAAGGTTGTGCAATGGCTCCAAAGGCATCAGGACCAGCCAAGGCTGCAAAAGGTGCCAAGAAACAAACGGGTCTCCATCGGGGTCAGAGGATTTGGGCCAGGCGTCAACGGCCCCACCCTCACCAGTTAGACCACCGAGTAGCATAGTTCAAGAGCCATTGGGGATGCTGGGGGTAGAGGCGGCCCCCGATCCACCCATTCCCGTTTACGTAACGGAAGAAATGCTAGCGACCACCCTGGGTGGGCTAGAGAAAAGGTTAACTGCTTTGTTTGCCCGTCCTTTGCCAAGCAGCAAACGGGCTAGATCCCCCTCACCTAGTTTGGTGTTTTTTTCAGATGCGGAGGTCTCCTCTTCGGAGGAACGGGACCCACAAGGGGATCAAGCAGACCCAAGTCCCGAAGGTTCAGACATGGAGGGTTCCACTGTAGATGAATATTTTTCGGCCTCTCAAGCGGAGAGCCTGTGGATCCAGTCTTTGACCGATATAGTTCGCACTGCTTTTAAACTTCCAGTGCCAGAACTAGTAGCCCCTGTGGTATCCTCATTGGGTTCTTTAAAGGCTCCATTAACTTGTGTGCCTTTTCCGATCTATCCCCTTCTGCGGGGCCTGATTTACCAGGATTGGGCTCGACCTGATAGGATCTTTATCCCTCCTAAGAGGTTCTCTATTCTCTATCCTATGGAGGAGAAATTTTTAAAAGAAATGGGCTCCCCACAGTGGACGCGGCCATTTCCTGCGTGAATAAATCCCTGACCTGTCCGGTTGAAAATGTCCAGATGTTCAAGGATCTGGTCGACAAAAAATTAGAGACCCTACTGAAGGCTTCTTTCACCACAGTAGGTGCCATGGTTCAGCCAGGGGTGGCAGCCATTGGCGTTTGTCAGGCCTTAAAGGATCAGGCAAAACAGATATTAAAGGACATGCCGGCTCAGCAAACTCGTGAATTAGCAGATTTCCCTAGGGCTCTCTGCTTTGCAGTAGATGCTATTAAGGACTCTATCCAACAGGCATCCCGGTTATCTCTGCTGGTGGTTCACATGCGTCGTCTTTCGTGGCTAAAGAACTGGTCAGCAGAGGCACCCTGCAAAAAGCTTTTAGCAGGGTTTCCCTTTCATGGGGGAAGACTATTCGGTGAAGACCTAGATAAATATATCCAAACCATATCAAGTGGTAAAGGTTCTTCCTTACCGGTCAAGAAGAGACCGCGTGGGCCCGCGTTTAAACGACAGGCCCTTGCAGGCTTGGCCCCTTCGACTTCCCGTCAGTATCGACGGCCTCCCGGGCGTTCAGCAGTTAATAGCCGCCCACAGGGACAAGCCGCGGCAAACAAGAGGCCCTGGTCTCGCAAGCCGGCTAAACCAGTCATCAAGTCAGATTCATGAAGGGGCGCCCCCACTCTCTTGGGTGGGGGGAAGACTTCAGTTTTTCTCCGAAGTCTGGAAGGCCAGAATCCCGACTCTTGGGTTCGGTCCGTGGTAGCCACAGGCTACAAACTAGAGTTTCGAGAAATCCCCCCTCCTCATTTTCAGGGGTCAAGTCTTCCAAGCGACCCGTTAAAGAGGGCCTCTCTCGTAAAGGCGTTGGACCGCCTCTTGCTCCAAGGAGTAATTGTAGTACCAACCCAAGAAAAGGGTCTGGGATTCTACTCCAACCTTTTTATTATACCAAAACCCAGTGGCGACGTCAGGCCTATCCTAGACCGCAAACGCCTAAATCGCTTTCTAAAGTTTCAGACCTCTCGTATGGATTCCATACGTTCAGTGACAGCCAGCCTGCATCAAGGCGACTTTCTAGCATCTATAGACATAAAGGATGCATGTCTGCATGGGCCGATCTACCCAGCACATCACAAGTTTCTTCGTTTTATGATAGATCAAAGTCATTTCCAGTTCGTAGCCCTCCCTTTCGGGTTGGCAACAGCTCCGCGGGTATTCACAAAGGTGTTAGCCCCGGTGCTAGCCGTCCTAAGGACAGAAGGCATCTTGGTCCTGGCATACCTGGACGATCTCCTGGTTATCGACAGATCAGCCTCCAACCTCAATCATGCAGTAGTCCGCACAGTACGGCATCTAGAAGAATTCGGGTGGATTGTGAACCAAGAAAAATCAAGGTTACAACCCACAAGACAGTTGGAATATCTAGGCTTTCGGTTAAGATACAGAATGCCAGAGGGTATTTTTACCTCAAGGATCAGGTCGTTGATTCAAACGATTCAAATAGTCTTAGGCAAAAAGAAGCCGACTATTCGCCTATGCATGCGACTGCTGGGAAACATGGTGGCCGCCTTCGAAGCAGCGCCCTATGCCCAGATCCTTACCAGAGTTCTTCAGGCAGCTATTCTCTCTGCTTGGAACAAGTCCATACAGGCATTAGACCTTTTGCCCCATCACGTGGAAAATAGTAATCACAGATGCCAGCCTAACAGGTTGGGGGGCAATCTTAGGAAAACAGGACCCAGCAGGGACAGTGGTCAGAGGCAGAAAGTCTGCTTCCCATCAATGTCCTAGAGATCAGAGCTGCTCGGTTGGCCCTGGTCGCCTGGACTCTCCCCCTGCAGGGTCTGCCAGTAAGGATACAGTCCGACAATGCCACGGCGGTGGCATACATAAACCACCAGGGGGGCACAAGGAGCCTAGCGGCTCAAAGGGAAGTAAACCTGATTTTTTTCATGGGCCGAAGCCCATGTACCCTGCATCTCAGCAGTGTTCATCCCAGGGATAGACAATTCTCAAGCAGATTTTTGAGTCGTCAACAGTTACTCCCGGGAGAGTGGTCTCTTCACCCCCAGGTATTCCAAGAGATTTGCCAAAGATTCGGAGTTCCCGATGTGGACATCATGGCAACAAGATTCAACAAGAAATTGGACAAATTCCTATCCCGAGCCAGGGACCCCTCGGCCTACGGGACCGATGCGTTGGTTTGCCCCTGGCACCAGTTTTCTCTCCTGTATGCGTTCCCTCCACTACAGATGATTCCCCGCCTTCTACGAAGGATCAGGGTGGAGCGCAGGCCGGTGATCCTGGTGGCCCCAGCCTGGCCCAGAAGGGCTTGGTACGCGCCCATCGTGAGGATGTCAGTAGGGGCACCGTGGCCACTCCCCCTGCGCCCAGATCTGCTGTCTCAGGGCCCGATCTACCACCCTGCTTCACAGCAGCTAAATTTGATGGCTTGGCGGCTGAATCCCTAATTCTTAAGGGCAGAGGCCTCTCAGCCCAGGTCATATCTACGTTAATTCAGACTAGAAAAGCCAGTCTCTAGAAATATCTATTACAGAGTCTGGAGGACCTATGTGGAGTGGTGCGAGTCTCAAGGAGAGCATCCTCGCAAATTTTTATTGACAGGATCTTGCGATTCCTCCAGGTTGGCGTTGACAAGGGGTTGGCTCTTAGTACTCTAAAGGGGCAGGTGTCTGCCTTATCGATATGGTTTCAAAGGCCTTTTGCCACGCATTCGCTTGTGAAAACCTTCTTGCAGGGGGTCTTGCATGTGAATCCCCCTATTAGAGCTCCCTCTGCCCCTGGAATTTAAATCTGGTCTTGTCAGCTTTACAAAGGCAGCCGTTTGAACCTCTGACAGAAATCCCTCTTGTACTGCTAACCCGAAAGTTGGTTTTCTTGGTGACTATGGCTTCGGCCAGAAGGGTCTCCGAGCTGGCAGCCTTGTCTTGCAGGGAACCGTACCTGATTCTGCATAAGGACAGAGTGGTGCTGCGGCCTCAGCCTTCTTTCCTTCCTAAAGTTCATATCCAGTTTTCACTGGAATCAGGACCTAGTCCTACCATCCTTCTTTCCTACTCCCCAGTCCAGAGAGGAAAGATTGCTTCATACTTTGGACGTGGTCCGAGCCATGAGGGTTTATCTCAAGGCTACAGAAAAGATTCGGAAAACAGATGTGCTTTTCGTTCTCCCGGATGGCCCCAAGAAGGGTCAGCCGGCTGCCAAGTCTTTCTTGGCTAGGTGGATTAAGCAGCTGATTTTTCAGGCCTATGGTCTGAAGCGCGTTCCACCTCCCTTATCAATTAAGGCCCATTCTACGAGGGCCATGAGTGCCTCTTGGGCGGCACACCATCAGATCTCTATGGCACAGGTTTGCAAAGCGGCAACCTGGTCTTCCGTACATACGATTACTAAATTTTATAAGTTGGACGTCACAAAAGCTACGGACGCAGCATTTGGGCAGGCGGTCCTTCGGGCAGCAATATAGAATCCTCTGGCCCGGTTCACGCCCCCTTTTTTTCTGTTGGTGGAGCTATTTTTTACCTCCTGATATATTTTCTGTTTGGCTAATTTTGGCCTTACGGTCTCCCTCCCTTCATGGAGCATTGCTTTGGGACATCCCATATGTAATGACTATGCGCTCTGTGTCCCGTGATGTACGATAAAGAAAAAGGGATTTTTAATAACAGCTTACCTGTAAAATCCTTTTCTTGAAGTACATCACGGGACACAGAGCTCCCACCCCTCTTTTGGGGAACATTGTGTAACCTCAGAGAAATTGCTTGCTACAAAACTGAAGCACTCTCAGTGGGAGGGGGTTATATAGGGAGGAACTTCCTGTGAAGTTGATTACACCAGTGTCCACACCTGAAGGTACCCATATAACCCATATGTAATGACTATGCGCTCTGTGTCCCGTGATGTACTTCAAGAAAAGGATTTTACAGGTAAGCTGTTATTAAAAATCCCTTTTTTGAGACCTGAGTTGAAGTGCAGTGTTACTTGAATTGTATTTCAGGATTTCCTTGTCATCAGCTGAACGAACTTGCAATAATTTAAAGTGATTGTAAGCGAACACCTTATAAAACAACCCTTTCAGTTAAAAATGGAAATCAAACGCAAAATCTTTTGATATAGCTATTAAAAAACTAAAAACATAAATACTTTTGATCACATTCTCTCTGTTCTCAGCTGCATGAGAGCTGCTGGGGAGGAGAAGCAGCAGCACTCCGAGCTTCCCAGTGAATGGCTGTGCAGGAGGGGCATTTCCGGACAAGTTTGACCATTGGAGGAGAGTATACTGAATTCCCAGCATAGCTAGAGAATTGACTGTGCTGTGCTCACCTGCTTAGTGTGGTCAGTTTTTAATAGGAAAGCAGAGAGACTGGCAGGAACATCAGGGATGTCGCACAAAGGATACAAAAAATACAAGGAGAACAGGATACTTTCTCATACAAGTACATGGTACAACAGGCACATATCAGAAATATGAAATGTTGGGGTAACATATGCTTTAAGACTTTACGTAAAGTCTAAAAAATCGTTCATTAAGGTCTTCATGTTGTATGGCTTGAATACCAAGTCATAGATTAAAAAAAAAAAAAAACCCAGAAAAACAAAAAAAAAAAAAAAATTGCTTAGGCAGAAATGGGTAAAAAGATGTTCTCCCAATTTTTTTCAGCTTTTTTTTTCCCCAGGCTTTCTCATCTCTACTTTTGGGTGAACTTCTCCTTTAAGATATCTTCTTTGACTATTTCTAGGTCAGCACACACGCTTACCCTGTCTTTTATGCTAGTGTGTTTGGCTGTTGCATATCAGCGTTCTTATTTTTTTATTTTATGTGTTCACTAGATGAATGTCTATCTCTTTCTTTAGGACACAAATGATCCAAAGGAAGCGGGGAAATTGATGATGAGGGAGCTGGTACACAACTTTCTGAAGGATCTGTGCTGCTCTTTAAAGCATGGAATTAATTTCTATGACCCCAGCCTGGGCACAGCTGCAAGGTGAGAGAAATATATTTAAGCACGTTTTTTCCAGAGATCTGCAAGGATCATGGTACTCTCTTGTTCATTTCATTTTACACCTTAATGGCTAAAATGAGAATTGCAATTTTTTTGCTTAGAAGATAGATCGCTATTCTCTCGGCGTAACGTCATCTTTCACCTTAAAACCCCCAAAAATGGGCTAACTTAAATTTTTTTTTTTTTTAATGTATTTTTTTCCCCAAAAGTTGCATTTGAAAGACCACTGGGCAAATTCAGTGTGACATAAAATTTTGCAGCAATTGCCATTTTATTCCCTAGGGTCTCTGCTAAAATATATATGTTTGGGGATTCCAAGTTGTTTTCTAGCAAAAAATATTGATCTTAAATTTTAACAAGTGTCAGAAAGAGATTTGGTCTTTAATCGGTTAAACTTACTGCATTTACACACAGAAGTTTGATCTAAGAAGGAAGTTAGTTGCAATGTTTCATGTTGTTAAAAACTTGGCAGACTTACACACACAGAAGTTTATCCCTTTGATCTAAACTAGGCAAACTGCCCAAATATTTTCTTTTGACAGCTGAGTGAGCAGATAAAGTCTCTCCATTTCTTATATGAAAGAATTGGCAAACTCTGCATTGGAGATCGTCATGGGGGTTGAATCGAGATCGTGATTTTTTTTTTTTAACTGACTATAAGTTGACTGAAATTTACCATATTGTCTTTTATCATAGTGTTAGGGGACCTGAGCTGAGCATGGAACCTATAATCCATGGAGCCAATATGGAGTGCAGGGAAGCTTTGTTTCCTTTAGAAAGATCAAGTGATCGATCACATGGTTTCATCATCAATAAAGTCTTTACTATTCTCAGGAACCTCCCTTCCCTCACTATGGCTGGCACAATGAATGCCCGTACGTGACTATAGAGACTGCACTTGAGGGCAGATGAAGGAACAGCTAGGTCCATGTGGATTCTTCATGAAAGTATATAAAGAATAAGGACTAAAGCTCACCATGTGCATTACTGACTGTACAGTCAACTTCAGATTTACCAAAACTAGGGTTGTACCGATACCGATACTAGTATCGGTATCGGGACCGATACCGGGTATTTGCTGGAGTACTTGTACTCCCGCAAATACCCCCGATACCTAAATAGAATACCCCCCGCTGCCGGCGCCGCATACCGCTGCGTTAATCCCCGTACATTACAGCGCACATTACAAGCTTTCGTTTGTATACTTGTAATGCGCGTCTCGCCATGTTTAGACACTCCCCTTCTCGGGATTGGACGGATCTGTCCAATCCCGAGCAAGGGGGAGTGTCTATGCACGGATCCGTGTATAGACACTCCCCCTTGCTCGGGATTGGACGGATCCGTCCAATTCCGAGAAGGGGAGTGTCTATACATGGCGAGGCGCGCATTACAAGTATACAAACGAAAGCTTGTAATGCGCGCTGTATTGCACAGGGATTAACCCGGCAGCAGCTACTACAGGTATGGGGGACCTGACATGGCTGCAATATGTGGGGGACAGGACATGGCTGCAATATGTGGGGGACATACATGGCTGCAATATGTGGGGGACATACATGGCTGCAATATGTGGGGGACATACATGGCTGCAATATGTGGGGGACATACATGGCTGCAAAATGTGGGGGACATACATGGCTGCAAAATGTGGGGGACATACATGGCTGCAATATGTGGGGGACATACATGGCTGCAATATGTGGGGGACATACATGGTTGCAATATGTGGGGGACATACATGGCTGCAATATGTGGGGGACATGCATGGCTGCAATATGTGGGGGACATGCATGGCTGCAATATGTGGGGGACATGCATGGCTGCAATATGTGGGGGACATGCATGGCTGCAATATGTGAGGGGACATGCATGGCTGCAATATGTGGGGGACATGCATGGCTGCAATATGTGGGGGACATACATGGCTGCAATATGTGGGGGACATACATGGCTGCAATATGTGGGGGACATACATGGCTGCAATATGTGGGGGACATACATGGCTGCAATATGTGGGGGACATACATGGCTGCAATATGTGGGGGACATACATGGCTGCAATATGTGGGGGACATACATGGCTGCAATATGTGGGGGACATACATGGCTGCAATATGTGGGGGACACGCCTGGCTGCAATATGTGTGGGGGGACATGGCTGCATTTGGGGACACATTTAAAAAAAAGTATCGGTATTCGGTATCGGCGACTACTTGAAAAAAAGTATCGGTACTTGTACTCTGTCCTAAAAAAGAGTTATCGGGACAACCCCAACCAAAATGATGTAATATGAGAACCTTCCTAATTTATCCAATCGGATTGTATTCAATCTGACAGGCTCCTGCACTGCATGCTTGTTGGCAAATCTAAAGGCGATTTGTAAAGTAGTGGCTATAAGAGCTATTAAGATTAACTAAGATCTTCCTATTGGGGTGCCAGAGGATTGTGAAGGTACAGTGGAAAACATGACTGTGCCTCATTTTACTTAAAATGAATACGGACGGTGGTGTGCATTTAAGCCCCTTTTAAACACTGTTTGCTGTATCTAGGGCTGGGAACTTGGTCCTCCTGCAGTTCCTGGTTGGACTGAAGTCAGCGACTGAGGATGAGCTGATTGGAGAGTTGGTGGTGGATATACTAAAGGTTTGTCCAGATTTACTAAGCCGGTATTTTAAGGAAACGCAGTACTCCTTTGTTCCCCGACTCAAAACGGCCTGGCTAGACAACATCAAACTTCTGAAAAAGGTGAGTCTTTGTAAATTTATTTTTTGCTTATTGCTAAAAAAAAAAAATGCATTCCTATACACTTTGCAAAATCGGAGGGCTACTAAAGCCGGCCATGTAGGGATCAAAATTTGTCTGGTTCAGCAGGGAACGGCCGAATTGTGATCCATGTATGGGCTGGCTGATTGTACAAAAGTTGATAAGTAGACTTTCTATTTTCCCTGCTTGATCAGCTCTGCAGGCAATAGCGGGCAGCGCCGATTAGTGTATTATAATTCTGATGGTGTCTGAATACAATAGCTAAGCGGGGGAGGATTCCCCCATCCACATCAATTAGATGCGAGAAACCTCCTCTCATCCCTCCTTCCCTCCTCCCTCCTAAATGGCTGTTCTGTTAAAATTATTTTAAACGTTCACAAAACAAACTGTCTACATACCCGCATTAGCTCTTGATTCCGGGTAGTGATAGAGCTTGATCTCTTGCCTCGTAGACTTTCTTTTTAGCCAGAGAGGCAGCTCATCATTGTTGATTGCCTCTTGCAGATTTATGATGCTCAACCATCAGTGTCCGTCGCCTTCAAGACCACAGAATATGTGCCTCTTCCACGGCTGATAAATATGGTGATGATAACAACTGTGGCTCCCGTGTGCAACAAGACCATGCTCACTCAAGGCCTTAATGTAAGTTAATGTCCAGTCATTGGTGTTCCCTGATTTGTCTTCAGTGACGGCATCCACTCTGCACTTGTGGGTACCACAGACCAGCATCCTAAGGGCCCATCCCTGGTAGCTGCAGTTATTCATTCTGTACACTGCAACCATTCTTTTACTATAATGACCTTCTGGTTTCAATACCTTCAACAAGTGTGGGAAATTCAATGTCCGGAATCCTTATCTGTGTCTCCATGTCCTGTTCCAAGCTATCCATGTGTGGGCTGTGCTGGTGACTGTACATAAGCATGCATTCCCTTCTAAGGCCCGAATCGCACCTATGCATTTTTAGTGCTTTTTGCATTTTGCAGATTTGCTCTAAAGTCCATTTAATATTGTTTCCCATGGGACACGTTCTGTAGTGCAATCGGCAAAATGCAAAAAGCACTAAAAATGCTTGGGTGTGAATCAGGCCTAATCTAAGACTGTGCCAGCAGCTTTTTGTCAATCCAATTGTTTCCAATCAAGAACTTCCAGCCCAAGGGCTTTAGCTCTGACAGCCAGGAATGTGATTGGAGGCCATAAGTAAGTTTGGCATGTGCTCTTATATAGGGAAAAAAATTGTGTTGCAATGATGGGCTAAAGTCCATCAGATTACTCGGGTTAGGATCGTTCCACTGAAATCATGGGTGGCAGGTAATACCATGATATGGAAAGGAGGTTTTGCGAGAGAGAGGTTTTGCACCTCTCCTCTCCCTCTTTACCACAACGAAACTTCATTTGCACTGATTCCATCACTTGATTTTGCTAGTTGATATTTTTGAGCAAACACGTTTATGCAGCAGGAGGGCACCCACTGTTGTATGCTTTATTTTGGGCCCACTTGGTCATCAGGAATATACCATCTGCCGATCTTCTCTCTTTCTAAATGCCAGCAGCTAATTACTCTTTTCAAGGAAATGAGGCACCAATTGGTTATACATTGATATCTATTTGAATAAGTATCAACTTTATGCAGAACTTTTAAGTCTCCTGAGGAAGCTCCTTTGGGCGAAACATGTAGCGCAGAAGTGGCTGCACTGCTGTATGAAATTTATGTTTTTGACTATTCTTTGTCATTTTTAAAGACATTTTGATATTTGATAAAATGTATGTTTTTATAAACAAGTTGTTTTAATTTTCTGTCACCTTTAACCACTTAAGACCCGGACCAAAATGCAGGTAAAGGACCTTGCCCCTTTTTGCACTGCTTTGTTTTAACTGACAATTGCACGGTCGTGCGACGTGGCTCCCAAACAAAATTGGCGTCCTTTTTCCCCACAAATAGAGCTTTCTTTTGGTGGTATTTGATCACCTCTGCGGTTTTTATTTTTTGCGCTATTAACAAAAATAGAGCGACAATGTAAAAAAAATGCAATATTTTTTACTTTTTGCTATAATAAATATCCCCCAAAAATATATAAAAAAACATTTTTTTTCCTCAGTTTAGGCCGATACGTATTCTTCTATGTATTTTTGGTAAAAAAAATCGCAATAAGCGTTTATCGGTTGGTTTTCGCAAAATTTATAGCGTTTACAAAATAAGGGATAGTTTTATTGCATTTTTATTAATTATTTTTTTTTACTACTAATAGCGGCGATCAGCGATTTTTTTCGTGACTGCGACAATATGGCGGACACTTCGGACAATTTTGACACATTTTTGGGACAATTGTCATTTTCACAGCAAAAAATGCATTTTAAATTGCATTGTTTACTGTGGAAATGACAGTTGCAGTTTGGGAGTTAACGACAGGTGGCGCTGTAGGGGATGTGTGACCTAATGTGTGTGTTTACAACTGTAGGGGGGTGTGGCTGTAGGTGTGACGTCATCGATCGCGTCCCCCTATTACAGGGATGACGCGATCGATGCTGCGGCCACAGAGAAGCACGGGGAAGCCGTGTGTACACACGGCTCTCCCCGTTCTTCCGCTTCAGGGACTCCAGCGGCGATCGGGTCCGCGAATCCCGCGGTCCCGGTCCTGGAGCTTCGGACCGGGTCGCGGGCGCGCGCCCGCGACCCACGGCTGGGTACTAAAATCAACGTATATATAAATGTGCAGTAGGCGGTCCTTAAGTGGTTAAAGTACCGCCTTCTGTATCCCTAAACCTATTACCAATGGGATGTGGTGCCTATTTTGGCTTTTCATCACCCATACCTTCTTTTCACTATAATATTGAAGTTCACTTATCCCTTATTCCTAAATTTAACCTATATAATTTGTGTACTGTGTGCATTGCCAGTCCTTCAAGAAGACATCTTAATCCATTCATTACAGCCGATCATGAAGCAGAACAGGATTTCTGGCCCACAGAACTGAAGTCTCTGTAACACAAGAACATGCCACTCAGGGCTTAAAGTGGTTCTGAAGGCTAAAGATGTTTTTACCTTCATGCATTCATTCTATGCATGAGGGTAAAAAATCTTCAGTGTGCGCAGCAAACCCCCAATCCTTACCTGATCCCCTCCGATCCAGCAATGCTCACGATGGCTTTGACTGTATGAGGAGACTCCCTTATTGGCTGAAAGTAGGCTCCCGCTGCTGTCAGTCACAGCCAGTGAGCCAATAAGAAGAGAGCAGGGGGCGGCTCTGTGTCTTATGGATGCCTAGAGCAGCAACTCAGGATGGTGCAAGCAGTTTTCTCTGGGGCACTGCCCGATGGGGCTGCTCTGTGCAAAACCACTGTACAGAACGGGTAAGTATAACGTGTTTCGTATAAAAAAAAAAAAAATGAAGCTTTAATATCACTAATTCCTGCAGATAATGATTCCTATTAATTTCACACCTACACAGCAGTAGGTTAAACTGACCTGATGGGGGTTCTTAAAGCTCAACTCTGGCCAGCAGGTAATGTAAAAATATATTTCTGTCTTCCCGTCTGGGTTGTAAGGTTTAAATGTTCAATTAGTTTAGGGGGTAAGATGTTTGGCAGACATACTTGCCTTATTCCTCACTCCCCTGGTGCTCTCCTCTACTCCTAGAATGTGGGAAGACCCTCAACCTCCTCATTTGCAATGCAGGACCTCCGGATGATCGCTCTCACCAAGCAGCTTCTTTGTTGGTCATACAACTACCTGCTTGCTGAAATAATCATGTACAATTCGGAGTGGCCAGTCCTGCATTGTATGTGATGACAGCAGCAAAAAGGCAGCCACACAACCAGCAAAGAAGAGCAGTTCATTGGGACTGGTCATCCTGTCGGAACAAAGCTTGCAGGAGCGAGGTAACTAATTCTACCTATTACTTCCCTTTTAGACTGAGAGTGTTTAACCCTTACAACCCAGGAATCCACAAATATGTTTATATTGTTGACCTGGGTTCAGCTTTAAGATTTTTACAGTTGTACATCATTACATTTGTATGTACCCATAGCCCCAAAATATGTCAAAGCATGGTTTTACTTTACATAGGGACAGCTAGGTACAGAACAGCCAAAAGAAAATCATAAGGATTTTTTCATAGTTTCATAGCCGAGCCACACTGTGTGTTTCAATGGGCACACAACGTGGATCGTGATCGAAGCCCGCACATGTGCTACCATTCCTATGAGAAGAGGAGCTCAGAGTGCTGACAGGCGATCCCAAAAGAGAAGGATCAGGGAGGGCTGCTCTGTGCAAAAAGATTTACTTTACAATAACAGTACACCTTAATTTATGCCAAAGATGTGTACAATAGTAAACAATGCAGACAAATCTCTTAAATTCCCTGTAAGGAAAGCACTGCAGAGCATTAGATTAGTTGCAACAGATGCCTAATTGGTTGTATTTCTTGAAGCTGTAAGGCTGTATATCTTCACGTTGAGATTTCAGGTTCTTTTGATCATTTGTATTCAAACACTTGGATAAATGTTATCATTTTTCATTAGAATGAGCTGACATTTTCCCTTCTTGACATGGAATACATTGTTCTATGTTGCAGGTGCCAAATAAGATTGTAAAACATTCAATCTTGTCCCTGATCTCCTCCATCTTGAAAAGGGCCGAGCAGAACATCAATCATTGTCTAAAGGAAGAAGTGTGGCAGAAATCTGATTTGTACACTCCAACAACGATGGCAGATTTCGCCCAGAAATACAGAGAAGCTCTCAGCAAGGTGAGAATAGCATGTAAATTTTTATCTATGCAGGCCAGGCACTCCACTCTGAACCTGACTCATCTTAAAAATGCCTATGCGTATGGAAGATGTACAGGTGCATCTCCAAAAATTTGAATATCATCAAAAAGTTAATTTATTTCAGTAATTCAATTCAAAAAGTGAAACTTGTATACAATGCCCTGGAAAAATTATTCACACCCCCTTGAAATTTTCCTCATTTTGTCATGTTTCAACCAAAATTTTGATTCTATGTGATAGACCAACACAAAGTGGCACATAATTGTGAAGTAGAAGGAAAATGATAAATGGTTTTCAACATTTTATACAAATAAATATGTGAAAAGTGTGGCGTGCATTTGTATTCCGCTCCCTTTAGCCCTGGTTCACACTGGGCTGCGGGAGTTAAGCCGTGTGAGTTCAGCTGAACTCGCACGATTTCACTCCTGCTGGCAGTCCCGATTTCGGCCGCGATTTAAGAGACATTTGTACGGGTTTCTGCACAGATGTCAATGTAAATCACGGCCCGAAATCGCAAAAAGTAGTACAGGAACTACTTTTTGAAATCGCTGCAGCGCCGCAGATGCGGCGTCGCACCAATTAGGACGGTGTCATTGCCGGCAAATGCCACCGATTTGAGATGCGATTTCACATGTGAAATTGCATCTCAAATCGAAGCAAATCGTACCCAGTGTGAACCTGGGCTTACTCTGATACTCCTAATTAAAATCTAGTGGAACCAATTGCCTTCAGAAGTCATCTAATTAGTAAATAGAGTCCACCTGTGTGTAATTGAATCTCAGTATAAATATAGCTGTTTTGTGGAGCCCTCAGAGGTTTGATAAAGAACCTTAGGGAAGCTGGTCAGAGTAGATGGGAAGATAGATAAAGCTGAATACAGGACAATCCTTTGAAGAAAACCTGTTAGAGTCTAGTCTGCATAAGACTTGAGACTGGGGTGGTTCACCTTCCAGCAGGACAACGACCCTAAACATGCAGCCAGAGCTACGATGGAATGGTTTAGATCAAAACATATTCATGTGTTCGAATGCCCCAAAGTCCATACCTGAATCCAATTGAGAATCTGGGGCAAGACTTGAAAATTTCTGTTCACAGACACTCTCCATCTAATCTGACAGAGCTTGAGGTATTTTGCAAAGAAGAATGGAAAAAATGTCCCTCTCTAGATGTGCAAAGCTGGTAGAGACACCCCCAAAAAGACTTGCAGCTGTAATTGCAGCAAAAAGCGGTTCTACAAAGTATTGACTCGGGGGGGGGGGGGGGCGCTATACAAATGTACACCACACTTTTCACATATTATTCCACTTCACAATTATGTGCCATTTTGTGTTGGTCTATCACATGGGTCTTCAAACTACGGCCCTCCAGGTGTTCAGGAACTACAATTCCCATCATGCTTAGTCATGTCTGTGAATGTCAGAGTTTTACAATGCCTCATGGGAAGTGTAGTTCCGCAACAGCTGGAGGGCCGTAGTTTGAGGATCCCTGGTCTATCACATAAAAAATCCCAATAAAATACATTTACGTTTTTGGCTGTAACATGAAAAATGTGGAAAATTTCAAGGGGTATGAATACTTTTTCAAGGCACTGTATTATATAGTTTCATTACACACAGAGTGATAGATTTCAAGCATTTTTTTCTTTTAATTTTGATTATAGCTTACAGCTAGTGAAAACACCAAATTCAGTATCTCAAAAACATGTAACATTTTAAACAAGATCAATAAAAAAAATAAAAAATTTCAATACAGAAATGTTGGCTTAGTGAAAAGTATGTACAGTATAATATGCACTCAATACTTGGTTGGGGCTCTTTTTGCATGAATTACTGCCTCAATGCAGTCAGTCTGTGGCACTGCTGAGGTGTAATGGAAGCTCAGGTTGTGGTCTTCAGCTCGTCTGCCTTGTTGGGTTTGGTGTGTCTCTAGATTCTCTATGGGGCTTAGTTCAAGTGAGTTTGCTGGCGAATTAAGTACCGTGATACCATGATCATTAAACCAGGTATTGGTACTTTTGGCAGTGTGGGCATGTGCCAAGTCCTGCTGCAAAATGAAATCGGCATCTCCCGAAAGCTGGTGCCCTAGAATTTCCTGGTAGAGGGCTGCTGTGACTATGGACTTGATAAAACACGGTGGACCAACACCAGTAGATGACCTGGCTTCCCAAATCATCACTGACTGTTTAAACTTCACTTTGGCCCTCATGCAACTTGGATTCTGTGCCTCTCTAGACCAGTGTTTCCCAACTCCAGTCCTCAAGGCACACCAACAGGTCATGTTTTCAGGATTTCCATTATTTTGCACAGGTGATTCGATCAGTTTCACTGCCTTAGTAATTACCACAGCTGTTTCAATTGAGGGAAATCCTGAAAACATGACCTGTTTGGTGAGCCTTGAGGACTGGAGTTGGGAAACACTGCTCTAGACTCTGGGAAATTGATTTCCTTGATTTCCAAATAAAATGCAAAACTTACTTTCACCAGAAGAAGAATTTGAACCACTGAGCAACAGTCTAGTCCTTTTTTTTTTTTAGCCCAGGTATGACGCGTCTGATGTCTCTGGTTCAGGAGTGGCTTCATACAAGGAATGCAACAGTTGTAGCACATGTCCTGGATAAGTCTGTGTGTGGTGTCGTCTTTTTGAAGCGTTGACACCAGCCATAGTCCACTCCCCCAAATTCTTGAATGGCCTTTGCTTCACAATTCTCTTAAGGCTGCGGTTATCACTGTTACTCGTGCACCTTTTTTCTACCACACTTTTTCCTTCCACTCAACCTTCCATTAATATGCTTTGGATACAGCACTCTGTGAACATCCAGCTTCTTAAGCAATGACCTTTTTGTTATTTACCCGCCTTTTGGAGGGTGTCGGTGACTGTCTTCTGGACAACTGTCAAGTCCGCAGTCTTCCCCCATGATTGTGATTCCTACTGAACCAGACTGAGACCCTTTAAAAACTCGGGGAAACCTTTACAGGTGTTTTGCGTTAATTAGCTGATTAGAGTGTGACACCATGAGCCAACAATATTGAACATTTAACATTTTTAAATTTTCTGAGATATTGAATTTTGGGTTTTCACTAGCTGTAAGCCGTAATCATCATAATTAAAAGAAAGAAATACTTGAAATATATCACTCTGTGTGTAATGAATCTATGAGTTTCACTTTTTGAATTTAATTACTGAAATTAACTTATTGATATTCTCATTTTTTGGAATGCACCTGTATATACTTACCTATTTTCAGGTCACTCCGCTCTGGTCAGATGATCTTCCCTGTGTCGGCAAGCAGTGGCTGCAGGGGAGAGAAGAGGGCATTTAACAATGGCTGGAATGCCTGGGAGCTGTGACATCACCCATAGGCTTTGTTGTTGGCACTCCCTACACTCCCCTGCAGCTGCCGCAGGATCACGTGTACGGCTAGCCCTAGTCTTACCTGGGGGGTACTGGAGCCCTCTAGAAACTTGCTGCTGCCCATAAGAGGAGCAGATTCACTGCAGGCATCTTTAGACATCCTATGAATTCCAAACCTGAATTGGGCTTCTTGTCCCAACAGCTTTTGCCTGACATCAATACAGTTGTGGCAACCTGGCAGTCCCTCCTCAAACACGAAGAGGCTGGAAAGGAGGAAGTAGGAAAAACGCCTGAGAAAAAGCCATTGGATTCCTCGGGGGACCTTCCAGTACTGACAGAAAAAGAGGGTGAGGTTTTCTTTTTTTCTTTTTCCTGTGTTATTGTTTAATGCCTGTATTAAGGAACGTATAATTTTACTTGGGCGCCTTCTCCCATTTGTAATACTAAACTCCAGTACACATGCTGTATGCACAACCACTTGTGTTTCATAATGCTCTGCCAGACAGCATAGCTAGTAGGGCGACACACCTTTGTTTCGTTAGTTTTAAACCTGGTACATGCTATGAGTGTTTTTTCGTCCAACCCGCTGACAGTCGGCTCAAGTCGCATCCACTGTACTCTCTATCCAAAGTAAGTACAGCGATCTTCCCTGCTGAGCTGTTGTTTTCTGACAGGGGGCCGCCGCCAGAACACTCTGATCAGTGCTCTCTGCCATTGGCTGAGGACGCTGATCAGGAGTGTTGATCGGCTGTTTTCTGTCAGACAGACCGACATGCACACGTGCCGAATGTCGAAAGTTTTTTTTTTAACCGGCAAAATGTCTCCTGACATTCTGCCTGTGTTTACCAGGCTTTAACACTAGTGCGATGCGGTAACCACAGTGATTCCAGCACCGATTCCCGCATCGCGTAACGGCACTCCTGCGCAATGTGTGCAGCAGCTGTCATTCAGGGGGCGCCCACTGTCAGAATACAATAACTCGGTGGGGGAGATCCCTTTTCTAAGATTGCATAGTCAGTACAGCGAATTTGTTCAGCGTTTTATTTTTTATTTTTTTGTGTAATCCGCTGGGTTGCACAAAAAAAATAGTGTGTACCAGGCTTTTATATATAGGGCCAGATTCACGAACACTTGCGCTGGAGTATTTGGATATGCGCCGCGTAACTGTGCTGATGCGCCGACGTTTCTATGTGCCCGTACCCACCAAACTAGATGCGCCCAATAACGGCTCATTTGCGACCGGCGGAACGTTCCGACGCCAGAGTATCGTCAGCGTTTATTTTCGCTGGGCGCATCAGTCGCGCCCATTGATTTCCCCTGCAAATATGCAAATGAGGGATTTTTCACAATTCACGAACGGATTAGCACCATACGCTGGCTACATGCGCCGCGCGTATCTGGTCCGTCCGGCGCAAAGTTATTTCTACAAAAGGCTGCTTTATCTTTACTCCAGACGGTCACAGGTCAGCAGGAGAGCAGCTACAGCAGCGTTACCGACGATAGGAGCTAGCTGAGCACCCCCACTTGCAAGGACAACACCTCTGTGTGCCAACATGCCAGGGGCACTCGTGGTCCTAGAACTACTGATGGGTCCCCTGGAACCAAGAAGGCGGGCACGTGAGAGGATATACCGCACTCGTATGAACCTCTTTGGCATGGGGGATGAGGAGGTGTATCGCCTATTCAGATTCAGCCCAGATGCAATACTTGAACTAACCACAACCCTGCAGGATGACATCACCAGCCCAACACACCGATCACAAGCAGTGCAGCCACTGGTGAAGGTCCTGGCAACACTTCATTTCCTTGCAAGTGGATCATTCCAGCGTACAAGTGGAGTGGTGGCTGGGATGTCACAATCCTCCGTGAGCAGATGTGTGCACCAGGTTGTCCCTGCAATACTCAGACGCATGTCCAACCAGTTCATCAGACCAACCACTGAGGAGCTACGGCAGAAGGCAATGACAGATTTCTACAACATTGCCAGATTCCCACGCACTGTGGGGGCCATTGATTGCACACATGTGGCCCTACAGCCCCCCAGTGCCACAGAGCACATATACCGCAATCGGAAGCATTGGCACTCCATCAACGTACAGGTGATAGCCGATGCCCAACGCCTCATATGGCACGTCCGTGCCAAACACCCCGGGTCCAGCCATGACAGTTTCATATACCGTCAGAGCCCCATCCCAGCAGAATTTAACCAGAACATGTATGGGGACAGCTGGCTGGTTGGTGAGTGACAAGGGAGTCAGGCATGACTATCCCCTCCCGTGATGCACAACAGAAATCGCACATGCGTGACTAACATTCTCCTGTCTTTTACCTTACAGGTGACTCTGCATATGCATTGGGACCCCATCTAATGACTCCTTTCCGGAACCCCCAAACCAGAGGAGAGAGAAAATACAATGAAGCACACATCAAAACCCGTGCAGTGGTGGAGCAAACATTTGGGCTCCTGAAGTCCCGTTTCCGATGCTTGGATAAGTCTGGGGGGGCCCTATTGTATTCCCCTACCTTTGTGTGTCAGATCATCGGTGCATGTTGCATACTACATAACTTTGCTATGAAAAAAGGCCTGCATATTGACATACGTGATGACCTGACCCCCGACCCACACAGTCCCCACCTGCCAGAGGACACCCAGTCTGCTGATGGAAGAGCAGTCAGGAGGGTCCTCGCCGTAGGCATCTTTGGACACTAAACCAAAACATTAATAACACAGACAGTGCACGCGTGTACACCACTAATGTCCCTAGATCACACACACCACATGCACATCGCATTGGATTAGCCCAAGTCCAGCATGTAGGAGTTGGGAGCAGTAACGCCGCGTCAAGGCCCCAATGATGTCACTGTCCATTCACACACCTTTCACACATCATTCATTCAGCCGTGGGGTTCACTTCACCACCACGGCCGAGGGTGACACCCCTTACTTTCAGGAGTGCCACCCTCTCACATTCACACACCATTCACACTGTCCCCTGCACTCCTGACCGTGTGCAGTACAAAAAGAAATTATAAATATCATATCCTGATCATTAAAAGAAAAAAAATCTCATAACCTGAGAAAAATAAAAAATAAACTCATGACCTGAGTATGTCAAAAACAATAATATAAAACCAGAAAAAAAAAAGGCCTCATCGGGGATGCCGGGGTCTTCTTCTGGGGGCCCCTCTCTGGCTCCGCAGCTGCCTGGATGGAGTGGGTGGGGGTGGGGGGGCATCTGGAGGTGGCTGATCCCCAGGTGGGCCACTCCTGGCAGGTGTGGCCTGCGTGCCCTCCAAGGCCCTGGCTATCCGTCCAAGGTAGGAGTTGGTCTGGGCCTGCATCCGGAGCTGACGGGTCACCTGGTAATGCTGGGCCCGCCGACTCAGCCTCCCCTGCTCCCGGATGGCAGCACTGTTCCCATGGATGGCAGCAGTGTTGGCCTGGACGGCTGCAGTGAGGTGCCTTATATCCCCCTGCACCTCCCCCAAAGTGGTGACCACTGCAGCGCAGTTGCAGCTGACATCCTGCACTGCGTTGCTGAGGTTGGCAACGGAGCCCAGGCTGTCAGCCACTTTCTCCAAGTGCACCGCTATGGCCCCCATCTGTTCCGTCTGCCTGGCGTGATCCCTCGCCAACTGGTCCTGGACACCATCAGACACCCCCCTGGTCTTCTGGGTCGCCTTCCTGGGGCCAGAAGATGGATGTCCTCGGGTGGAAGGTGTCGCCCTTGAGGGGCTTCCAAGGATGGGGGAGGGGACGACAGACGGGCCAGGAGAAGGGGAGGAGACAGACAAGACTAATGAAAAGTCCTGCTCTGCCACAGCAGGATCCTCCACAACCACCTCGGCAGGTGTGGTGTGGCCACTCTCCTCCTCCACAACCTCTTCACCACCCAGTGGCTCGGGCACATGATGGCGTGGGGGGGATGGGGTGGAATGCAGGCTGACAGATGATGGCCCAGCTCCGTCATCTGTGGATGACACAAAGCAGACACATGTTGGTGGTCCCACACACTTGGCACATGTCCCCCCCCCCCCCCAAATGCAAAACAACAAATAGGGGATTCTAAAACACTTACCTGTCCTTGTGCCTTCCTCCACGGAGTCATAGCCTGCGACCCCCTCCACCTGCTCCCTCTCCAGGCAGCGAGCAACCACCTCCTCCTCTGCGGTTAGGGTGACAGGACATGGGGGACCACCACCTGTGCCCCTCTCATACCTCCTGATGGAGGCCACCTTGTCCCTCACCTTGCGCCGCAGGTCGTTTATTTTCTTTTGTATGTCCCCAGCAGTCCGGGTGGAGTAGCCCAGGACATTGACCCTGGCAGCAATCGACTCCAGGATGCCCTGCTTCCTCTCCCGGCTGGTCTTCCGGCTTTTTTTGCCATGGAGAAATTCATTATCCGTCTCCATAGCCGAGATAATCACTGAGGTTCCTCCTCTCTCTGGGGGTAGCGGGAGCAGCCATTACAGTGCAAAAGTATCTTCCCTGGGGTGGGGGGAAACGGAACTACTTTTGCGCCGGAATGGCGTTTCCGCCAGCGCTTTTAAGCGCCCAGCGGAACGCATTGCGCTGACGTTTCCCAGGAAGTGGTGCCGACGGAAGTTGTGAGCATGCGCACAAGGGGGCGAGTGGAGCCGCACTCACTGCGCATGCTCCGTGGATGATGCGCTGAACGTAAGCCTCTGCGCTGGGCTCCGCCCATCATTTACATATGATCACACCCACTTCCACTTGCGTCGGGTTACGCCAGCGCATTATCGTTACTCTGGCGCAAGTTTACGCGCAACTGCTATGTGAATTACAGGACTTGCGCTGAAAGGGTCTTCAGAGTAACGTAAATGAGAAGCGTTACTCCAGAGGAAAGATACTCTCATCTACCTGAATCTGGCCCATAAAATATAATGTCAATACTAAGAAGTTTCTTACAGCCACCAAAGCCAAACCTGGCTCAGAAGTTTAAGTTTGATTGGATTGTTGAAATCCCTCATGTTTTTTTCACTTCAATGCATCCTATACATTAAGGTGTCTGCCCCCGTTTAACTTACCTGAGCCCCAAATTTCTGTGGGCACGATACCACGCCACTCTCTACACCTTCTCGGCTCTTGATTGAATAGATGTGTAGCAGCGGAGCCATTGGCTCCCACTGCTGTTAATCAAATCCAATGACGCGGCCACCGGGGGGTGGGGCCAAGTCATACACTCAGCGTCCATGGACGTCGAATGTATGACACAGGCGTATGACTGCAAGGTAACCCCCTCGGGTGAGAGTTTCCCAGAGGGGGTTATCTATTGTGGGGAGGAGCTGCAAGAGCCGCCGTGGGACCCCAGAAGAGGAGGTTCGGTGCCACCATGTGCAAAACGAACTGCACAGTGGAGGTAAGTATGATATGTTATTTAAAAATAAATAAAAACTATTTGAACCTTTTAATATCAATTAAAATGTACATGTGTTTATATTGCAATCTTCTTCTTTGCCTAGATGATGTTCAGACTACTCTTGTAAAGACTTCCCTCCTCCGAGTCCTGTGCTTGTATCAGAGGGTGGTGCCTCATGTAGTGTCTCAGAGTAATTTCGATTTCAGCAAACTGCTCAAAGGTGAGTAAAGGGTTGTAGGCGCTGTGGGCAGGTACACCGCGATCCCTCGCAGCCACTTATAAACCACTTTTGTCACATCTGGCCCCAGTTTTTTGTGTCTATTTTTATAGATGATGTTCAGACTACTCTTGTAAAGACTTCCCTCCTCCGAGTCCTGTGCTTGTATCAGAGGGTGGTGCCTCATGTAGTGTCTCAGAGTAATTTCGATTTCAGCAAACTGCTCAAAGGTGAGTAAAGGGTTGTAGGCGCTGTGGGCAGGTACACCGCGATCCCTCGCAGCCACTTATAAACCACTTTTGTCACATCTGGCCCCAGTTTTTTGTGTCTATTTTTATAAAAAAAAAATCAATTCCTGCGAAAAGTGATTTTAGATAAAAGTTGCCTTCAGTGCCAGAAGTTAATTGAATTTCACACATCCCGCTTGGAGTCAATTCTCGCCACAGAACAGAAGTGCATTTCCTGTATCTAGGTTAACTGCAAGCCTGTTGATGGAAAGATTTAATTGCTGCTCTCACAGGCTATTTCTGTCTCTGTGCTAGGTGACTAATCGAACATCCGAATGCTGTGTTGCGTATTTAGGCATTATGTAAAATTGCTGGTAAAGGACGGTAATGACTACTTTTATATACAATAAAGTAATAAGTACAGTATTCGTTTTTTCGGCTGTCGCTAAGATAAGCTGGGGGTCTTAAAAGGAAATCTACTACAGTGGAACCTCGGATTGCGAGTAACGTGGTTAAAGCGGGGTTCCGGGCATAATTATATTTTTTACTTTTGCAAGCTAAAATGATTCACATTAGATACTTCTTAAAACATATTAATAACTCCCCAATCATTCCAGAAATCATTGCAAACACTTGCCTTATGTCCTCCAGCTCATGTTGTGACCGTGTTGTGTTGTTGTGTTGTGGCCGTATCCATCATGTGTGTGGGCATGTGAAGCCCAGTTCCTTTTTCTTCCTGGTTTTCAGGGAGAGATGCATGCTGGGTGATTTGTAGGCACAGTAATGCCCATAGACTCCTGGGAAATTAGTGTCATCATTTCCCAGGAGGCAATGGGGTCTTAGGACAGGAAGTTGAACCACCTAGACCAGGAACTAGGCAGATTACGGAATCTGCCTAAACACAGCCAGATAGAAGTGAGTAAAACATTTTTTTTACATTAAAGGCAAGCTGTTAATAGAAAGTACATTTTTAGGGTGGATCTCCACTTTAACAAGTATTTCGCAATACAAGCAATTATTTTTTTATTTTTTAAATCCTGAGTCGGTTTGCGAGTGTTGTCTCGCAACACGAGCAGGATTCAAGCCTCTGCGGTACCGCATTTAGCTAGTGGTGCAGGGGCGCCGGTGACACTCGGAGCCCTTTGAAAATACTCAAACACTCGGAATAACTCCATTCCCGAGTGTTTGAGTCTTTCCGAAGGTTTCCATGTGCAGCTGAGCAGTCTCTGAGTATTTTTGCGTTTCTCCGGCACCCCACCCCCCAGCTCAGGCCACAGGCGGTATTGCATGCCACACAAGTCAATGTGGAACAAATTATCTTCTTTGTTTCCATTGACTTCTATGGGAAACTCGCTTTGACATGCAAGTGTTTTGGATTACAAGCATTCTCTTGGAACGCCTTTTGCTTGTAATCCAAGGTTCCACTGTATACAGAAAATAATATTTAGGCATACATTTATCATAATAAATCAGCCTTTCTCAACATTTTTAACACAGAGGAACCCTTGAAATAATGTTCCAATCTTAGGGAACCCCTGCTTAAAAATTTCTATATGTGCAACTCATGATGGATTAGTGTGATGGTCAGTGGGAAGGAATGCTCTTTACATTTGTGGTCATTGGGAAGAATTCTTGCCTTACAGATAGCCAAAAAGATCAATGGTGTCAGTGGGAACTTATAAGAGAGATAGAAATTGCTCATTGCTCAAGGAACATATCTAGCAACCTGTGGAGGAACCCTAGAGTTCCATGGAACCCTGATTGAGGAACCCCATCATAGATAATGAATGCCACTATATGTCAGATATATATAATGTAAATATGATCAGTCTTTCTGATGAGTGCAGAAAATCTACATGAAACGGCTCCTGTACTTTCCCTTTGTGCAGGAGCTCCCTGTATTAAAGACCGGTCACTTTTGCTCTCTCTCCTTGTGCAGGGTGACGTGGTCTTGTCTCCAGTCCCTTCTGCAGTTAGCCTGTAGTGTGTGGCAAACCAACAACTGGTCACTACCCTCACCTATAACTGACCTTCACAGCAAGCAGCACATGCATGCATGCAAAACAAAACTAAAGAAAATTCCCATCTCAACTCGCCAGCCAACCGAAATATCGAACAGTTTACGTTAAAAACAGGTTTAGTTGGCACACTTTTACAAATGCATGTGTAAGCTGCCCCAATGCACCCTATTATTATCTGAAGTCCTAACTCTTGTAAATGTATGAGAGCCTCCATAGTAGAAGCACATGCATGATAATGGATAGATGGAGGACAGGTGAGCCTGGAGGGAGCCCACCCCTTCTTAAACGCTCACTGGATACCCAGCACATAACACAATGGCACCAAATGTGTTTGTATTTGCAAATGTGTGCCAACTAAACCCATGATTTTAATGCAAGCTGTTTGGATAATTCAGTTGGTTGCAGACTGGCTGGTGAGTTGAGCTGGTAATTCTTCTTCTTCTTTTTTTTTTTGTTATGCGTTGCCCTTCCACGTGCTCCTTGCTTTGAAGGCCAGTTGTAGGTGGGGGCAGTGACCAGTAGTTTGTTACTGAAGTAATACTAGTGAGGGGACACACTGGACACCCTTTTCTGCTATTGTGCTGGGTGTCCAGTGCCTCCCTGTGCTTTTAAGGAGGGTTAGGCTACCTCCAGGCTCACCAGCCCTCTATCCATTAGAATGCATGTGCTTCTACTATGGAGGCTCTCATGAATTTACAAGAGTTAGGACTGCAGATAATAATGGGGCGCCTTGGCGAAGCATTACAGCTTACAAATGTATTTGCAAATGTGTGCAAACTAAACCTCTGTTTTTAACGCAAACTGTTAGGATAATTTGGTTGGTTGCAGACTGGGTGGTGAGTTGAGCTGGGAATTCTTTTTTTTTTTTTGCTATAGTGGATGGGACCTGCTGGGTCCCTCCCACAGCTTTGCTCTCTGTCCAGTCTATGTACAACACAGTGGTGATGTCACTGATACATTTACAAGGCAATAACTGGGCTGTCAAAGGCATTTCCTGCAAACAAAGTTGTTTTGATATCCTTTTTTGGCATTCAAGGAATATATTTAAATTGGAGTTTTTATGCTCAGTATCAAGTTTTAATACAGAATGCACCCATGATGCATTATTCACCAACAAAGTTGCTTGGTTTTCCCCAGATATACTAGACATTTTACCCCTTAATATTCAATATATTGATTCTTTATCTTTGTGCTAATCCTTATGGACCCCAGCAGTCGTATAATATAACCTACTTATGCTTAAGATGACATGAGGTGTTTGGCAGCAGCAGATTTATTGTGGCAAGCGAAAAGTACTTTTCCGTTTTCATCGCTTTATAATATTCTTATGGTAATGAGGATAATGTAAGGTAATGTGCCCTTTAGATAGGTTCACTTTAATGTTTTGTTTTTAACCCAGGCATTGTAAGCGAGAGAGGTTTACGCGAAGAGGTCCCCCCGGTCCTTCAGCATCAGATCCTTCAAGTCGCCCTGGAGTTGCCCGCCAACAAGTTTACATGGTTTAAAGTGCAGGTTTGTTTTTTTTAGTCCCCCCCCCCCAACTATCAGAGAGGCCTGAACAATGCATGTGGTTGCCACTATAAAAGGAGAGAATGCATGCCAACCTGTACAATTTCCTTTGCAGGATACACCTGATGTTGGTGGAGGGGAGAAATCTGTATTTTATCTGCTTCTGAAAATGTTTGCCAGTTGTCACAAGACGCAGCTGAAAACCTCAACCGGGCTTTTGATTATTAAGGTAAGTGTCATTTTTTCCCTCCGTTTGCAAATCCTTTATTATATGTATGAGTAAAGCTAAACCTGAGAACAAGTGTGTCACATTGCAGTTTACCAGTCCTCAGATGAGAATATACTCGCTGCTTATTTGATCTGGTTGCTTTTATGCTTAAAGTAATAGTGAAAGTACTCAAGCGCTAATATGAATATTTAAATCAGGTACTGATACAAGATAAACAAATGATTCCAGCTGCAACCATTCAAATGGTGATCTGATACCATAGAAAAGTGATTAAATATATAATGGTGCGCTAAAAACAACCTTCTATTATTACACAGTGATATTATTACACATGAAATAAAATAAAAATAAGAACTACCGTCTTAACAAATGAGGGTAATAATACCCTAGATATAGCAGCCAAATACTGAGAATAGTGCTTACAATAAATTAAAAAAAATTAGATGAGATTTTAGTGTGAGCAATCCTTAAAACACCACCTAATAAATATAACCTTAAAAATAGAAGAGTTTATCACCTCTTACTTGGGATTCAATAGTGTTCCATTTTATATGTGAGCCTCAGTCCTAATCACAATCAGTCCAACAAACACTGTCCAGCTGTATCTCACTTTTCTCTGTTTTCAATGTAGAGTGGTTCTCGCATGTAGTATTGTGTGGTTTTTACATGTAGGGAAAGAGAACAGATCATTGCACAATGCTCGACAAAAATAGTAGAGTTTCTAAGGTGCAGATGGTTTCACTCACATTTTTACATTTCAGTCGTGAATGGCGAGTATCTCCTCACACCGCATCTAGTATGCACAAGCACCATAGATGTCATCACTAGGTTCCTCCTGATGCGTTGCGGCACGTCAGATGACTTTTTCAAGGGTCCCTTAAAAAAGTCACGTGATGTGACGCAACACGTCTGGAGGAGCCCAGTGACAACATCTACAGTGCTTGTGCATGTTAAAAGTGAGTCCTTGTGCTATGATCATTCAAGTATTAAGATGTTGGATATTCCAAACAAGCAGCAATAATAAAGGGAGAGCAAGGGTGCTTCTACTGCGCACTTTGAGGATAAGTTGCTCTGAAGTGCTTGCAGCTACAGTTGTCAGTGAGAGCTTTAAAGCTTATTTAGTGCTTGAAAAGGTAAATGTGTCCACAGCTTGACCAAAAAAAGCTTGAACCTATCACAGCGATTCATAGTCGTAAAGCCTGTAAAGATAAATTGGGTTAAGCTATAACCTATTTGGCCTGAAAGGACAGTTTTGCATCACACGGATTGCCTGCTTTAGTGGCCTACAGGGGCAGTTTTAGGTCTGCTCTTAAGCTGTGTATGGTTTTTCCTAGCACTGCACAGTGTATTATAGTAGTATTCAATATAAAAAGTCTTTTTCGTTGTTTTATTACAGGTCCCTGATCACAGTATTTTTATTTATTTTTTTACTTCTGCAGATCCTTCGGGACAGCGGTGTGTTTGAATACACTTGGCAGGAGCTGGAGCTGTGGCTGAGGTGTCTGGATAAAGTGGAGGAGAACTCAAAAGAACTGGTGATCCAGTTTTTGGAACAGGTAACAGCTGTTGACCATATCCAGTACAGTATGTAAGGTTATAATTCAATGCATGTTCTGTTTTAATGCAACCACAGGGAATGGCAGTGGTCAGAGCTCTCAACTAGAGATTTGGGATTTTTTTTCTTCTCCACCATAGCAGCAGGTGTCTCTTCTGTATTCTCTCTAATATTAAGAGCTGAATGTTTCAGATAATCATGTCTTCTATTCATTGCCACCAGGAGATCTCCATGCCTAATTGCTTGCCGTCCGCATTGTCGTAAAATTACAGACACCATTCAGTGCCCCTGGTCACTGCCACACCAGTTATATGAAGACAATGTACTGGTAACAGTATTTAAAAAGAAAATCCTTAATTTTCCCCAAAAAGTGACAATTTCAAAAAACGCACCATGCCTCTTAATACCTCAGACTGTCTACTTTCCAAAAAGGTAATTTGGGGGATATTTTTACTGTCCTGTCATTTTCAGGCCTCAAGAAATGAGATGGGGTGTCAGTACATCAGGACTGATCGATTTTCAGATCTATCTATACCATAGTTTGTGGACTCTAACGTTCTAACAGACTAAATAATATACCATATATACTCGAGTATAAGCCGGAGGGAACTTATATTACCCAAAAAAAAACTGGGAAAACGTATTGACTCGAGTATAAGCCTAGGGAGGAAATGCAGCAGCCACTGTAAGCGGAAAAGAGGGTCAACAATCTCCATTTGCACGCCTCGCTGTGCCCATTGCAGCCTCACTGTGACCAACCTCACTGTGCCCATTGCCACTGTGCCCATTGCAGCCTCCCTGTGCACGAGTCGGTGTATCTGAAGTTTTTGACAGGCTGCGGGCATCCATTCATTGTTTAAAAGTCCCGGTCTCCTCCTGGTCCCGTTCCATGATAGGTTTTTCCCAGCAGCCTATCACTGACGTCTTATCATCCTCAGTCTCTGTTTCCCAGCAGACACTATGTTCAGTTTTACGCCTATCACGGACATTCTCTTGTCCGAGGATGAAAAGATGTCCGTGATTGGTGGAACACTGAACACAGTGTCTGCTGGGACAACGCCTGTCATAGAAGGGACCATGGGGGAAGCCACGACTTTTAAACAATGGATGCTCGCAGCCCTTCAGGTACACTGACTCGAGTATAAGCTGAGGGGGGTATTTTCAGCCCTAAAAAAGGGCTGAAAAATTTGGCTTGTACTCGAGTATATGCAGTACACTGATTTGGGTTATTTTCACCAAAGAAATTAAGCAGAATACATTTTGGCCTAAGTTTATGAATATTTATTTGCAAAACTTTATAACAGAAGCCAAGAACGTGGTGATTAAATACCACCAAAAGAAACTCTATTAGTGTGAAAGAAATTATAAAGATTTCTTATGGTTAGTATTGCATTACCGCACAATTGCCATTCAAATTGTGACAGCGCTGAAAATTGGTCTGGGAAGGAAGGGGGTAAAAGTGCTCAGTATTGAAGTGGTTAACCTCAGACAGAAAAACCCTGAAACAGTTAGGTATCTATATTAAAAGCAAAATGTTGTTTTCAAAAGCCAGTTGTCTTGCAACTTAAAGTGGTTGTAAAGGCAGTAGTTTTTTTTAATCGTATTGAATTCTATGTATTAAGATAAAAAGCCTTCTGTGTTCAGCAGCCTCCCTAATACTTACCCTGCCTGTCCAGCGATGTCCATGAATGTCTCAGCCAATCAGAAGGGAGAATCTCAGACGGCTGAGGCACAGCAGCGGTGCCATTGGCTGCTGCTACTGTCAAAGTCCGCTAGCCAATCAGGGGAAGGGGGGGGGGTTGGGGCTCCGTGTCTGCATAGACACAAGGAGCTGTGACTTGGCTCGGGTGCCCCCACATCTAGCTGCTTGCTGTGGGGGCACTGAATAGGAGGGAGGGGCCAGGATCACCCTTTTTTTTGGTAATGGCTGGAGGGTGGAACAGTGCTGTTGCTGCCATTGATGTCCATTGTGACTTATTCTTACAGCTGTAATTTTGGTTTCTTTCAGGCTTTGGTTAAACTGGTATCTAATCCGTATCCATACACGGACAAGGCTGCTGATTACGTTCAAGAGGCCAGTGTGCTCCAGTCCAGTTTGGGAAAGCAGGATTCCGACACAGTCAGCATTCCCATCTCCCACATCGATGGTGCGTTTCTAAAAAAAAGAATAATAAAAAAAAATATGTGTGTGTGTGTGTGTGTGTGTGTGTGTGTGTGTATATATGTATATAATATATATTAGGGCTGTGCAAATTAACTTTTGATTGATCAATTAATCAATTTTTTTGATTATCTTTTTGATCTTTAATCTTTTTGACCCCTCCGCCGGCTTCTGGGCCTTCAGGGAGATCCAGATCACCGGCGGGGCTTGCCGTGTCCAAAGGGCTCCCTTGCTGTCTTTTTGCCGGCGGGACCTTACTATGCCACACGCAAGGGCGTTACACTTCCCTCTATCATTTTAAAATTCGGAGTTGTGATAGTTTTTGTACATCTACATGCCGACGGCATGGTACCTCTCCTCTCATTCAGCAGTGGCCGTTGTACCCATTTTTATCCGTATCATACCTATATGTTTTTATGGCTTCTGGGCCAGTTTATGTTCAGGGAAAATAAGATGAACACCCCTATTTTGGTTACTTGGAAATCAGACACCGTAGGTGGCTGTGAGAGACATAATCAAAAAAAAAAATCCAGAAATCACAATGGATTTTTTTTAACTATTTATTTGTATTGCCAAAGAAGTATTTGAACACCTGTCTAGAATTCATCAAAAACCGGAAGTCCACCTCCACTCCATTTATTATCCTAAATTAGGCTGTTTGAGGTCCCTAAAGACACCTGTCCACCCCATACAATCTGAATCCAACTACTAACATGGCCAAGCAAAGAGCTTCCAAAGACACTAGAGACAAAATATCCACAAGGCTGGAAAGGGCGGGGAAATGCCGGCGGGACCTTGGAGCAACATTAGAAAATGGAAGAATCTGCCATCTCCCTTGGACTGGGGCTCCATGCAAAATCTCACCTCGTGGGGTCTCAATGATCCTAAGAAAGGTGAGAAATCAGCCCAGGACTACACTTCCCTCTATCACTTGCATGCTATCAACCTGGGATTCTACAGCCATCATGGAGTCATGAGAAAGTCATGTGGTCAGATGGACCAAAATAGAACTTTTTGTCATAATTCCACTAACCGTGTTTGGAGGAAGAAGAATGATAGTACCATCCCAAGAACACCATCCTACTTGAAGCATGGGGGTGGTAGCACATGCTTTGGGGGTGTTTTTCTGCACTGGGACAGGGCATGCCTGTATTAAGGAGAGGATGACCAGGGCCATGTATTGCGAGATTTTGGGCAACAACCTCCTTCCCTCAGTTAGAGCTTTGAATGGGTCGAGGCTGGGTCTCAACTGACATGACCCGAACACACAGCCAGGATAACCAAGGAGTGGCTCTTAAGAAGCATAGCAGGTTCTGGCGTGGCCTAGCCAGTCTCCAGACCTAAACCCAATAGAGAATCTTTGGAGGGAGCTCAAACTCCGTGTTTCTCAGCGACAGCCCAGAAACCTGACTGATCTAGAGAAGATCTGTGTGGAGGAGTGGGCAAAATCCCTCCTCCAGTGTGTGCAAACCTGGTGAAAAACTACAAGAAACGTTTGATCTCTGTAATTGCAAACAAAGGCTACTGTACCAAATATTAACATTGATTTTCTCAGGTGTTCAAATACTTCTTTGCAGCTGTATCATACAAATAAATAGTTAAAAAAATCATACATTGTGATTTCTGGATTTTTTTTTTGATTATGTCTCTCACAGTGGACATGCACCTACGATGACAATTTCAGACCCCTCCATGATTTCCAAGTGGGAGAACTTGCAAAATAGCAGGGTGTTCAAATACTTATTTTCTGCACTGTACATCGATTTTATCTCCAGTGCAATATTTATTTGGTTACCTACTTGAAGACTTAAACGTTTTAATGCTTGGTTGGTAGCTGCACTGGGAATTGGCCTGCAAGGAGATCAGCTAAAAGTAGTTGGAGCTGTATGTGCGTTATATATATATATATATATATATATATATATATATATAATTATAAAACATTTATTTATCATTTTTTATTTTTTTCGTTTGTATAATGTGACATTCTTTCTTGCTGAGCTTTAAAGCTATAGAACACATATTGGCTATTCGTAAAAAAAAAAACAATTGCCGCAACTACCCTTTTTTGCTGCAGATGTGATGGACATGGTGGATGTCATTGTTGAAGGCAGCGAAGGCTTGGATGAAGAAGTTGGCTTTAATCTTGATGAAGAGATGATTCTTCAGACCTTTCCTTTCAGTGCGGTGGTCCCAGTAGTAATGGAAGCCAGGAATAGGATCCTGACATCAGAGGAAGAGGAACATGGTAAGAGTCTTATTTGCTGACACTGCTGCAATTTCCTAGTCCTTTTCCTACTGTGCCTTGGATTACAAGAAGCGAATATAAAGATAGATTTGAATTTCTGATTCTGGCACTCAGTGTTTTCTAGTTTATGTTCTACTAACAAACTAATTAGGTCTTTTAGGCTCCTTTAACACGGTGGGCGCCTCTCAGGTGTTTTGGCGCTAAAAATATCTCCTGAAAAGCGCCTCTCATGCCTCCCCAATGTTGAAGGCCAGAGTGCTTTTACATTGGGGTGGTGCGTTTGCAAGACGGGGGAAAAGTCCTCTCTTTGGAGAGGTGTTTACAGTGCTCCCAAAATGCTCTGCTCTGGGCAGCACTGTCAAAGCGCCTGCAGAGTGATTCGGCAACGCCGGTGCTTTTAACGCTTTGTTCGGCCGCTAGCAGGGGTTAAAAGCACCCCCGCTAGTGACCGAAAAAAGTGCCGCTAATACGACGGTAAATCGACGCTTAAACTAGAGGCGCTCCCCCGCCCCAGTGTGAAAGTAGTCTAAAGCAAAACTCCAGGGGGAAAAAAATGTATACAAAAATATAAAAAAGGCCACTTTTGCTGCAATTCTCACATTCAGTCCGAAGTTGTAAAAGCCCCTCACCTCCACCCAAACACAGTAATAGCTTTCCGCATCTAGATGTTGCCAATCTTCCAGGGTGAATGACCATCATTCAACCCACTTTCTCTGATCCCAAGCCGTCATAGACCTGTGGTGTTTCTTGTCACATGGTGATTTACTAGAGTATACCGATGGCTGATATATCTTTAGTAAAGCAGTCTGGCTTTTGCACAGTAGGGGTAAAACTAGATTGAGAATAGGTAGCGCAACAAACAAAGTAAAATGTGTAAATCCTTCAAAATAACATGAAACAATAGTCTACAGGTATATCCTAGTAACTAAATCCACTGATATGCATCCCTAAATTTTCCACTCAGTAAATGCAATGCTGGGTCTGTGTCGACTTCCCCTGACCCCCAACCGCTGGGTCTGTGTCGACTTCCCCTGACCCCCAACCGCTGGGTCTGTGTCGACTTCCCCTGACCCCCAACCGCTGGGTCTGTGTCGACTTCCCCTGACCCCCAACCGCTGGGTCTGTGTCGACTTCCCCTGACCCCCAACCGCTGGGTCTGTGTCGACTTCCCCTGACCCCCAACCGCTGGGTCTGTGTCGACTTCCCCTGACCCCCAACCGCTGGGTCTGTGTCGACTTCCCCTGACCCCCAACCGCTGGGTCTGTGTCGACTTCCCCTGACCCCCAACCGCTGGGTCTGTGTCGACTTCCCCTGACCCCCAACCGCTGGGTCTGTGTCGACTTCCCCTGACCCCCAACCGCTGGGTCTGTGTCGACTTCCCCTGACCCCCAACCGCTGGGTCTGTGTCGACTTCCCCTGACCCCCAACCGCTGGGTCTGTGTCGACTTCCCCTGACCCCCAACCGCTGGGTCTGTGTCGACTTCCCCTGACCCCCAACCGCTGGGTCTGTGTCGACTTCCCCTGACCCCCAACCGCTGGGTCTGTGTCGACTTCCCCTGACCCCCAACCGCTGGGTCTGTGTCGACTTCCCCTGACCCCCCCCAACCGCTGGGTCTGTGTCGACTTCCCCTGACCCCCAACCGCTGGGTCTGTGTCGACTTCCCCTGACCCCCAACCGCTGGGTCTGTGTCGACTTCCCCTGACCCCCAACCGCTGGGTCTGTGTCGACTTCCCCTGACCCCCAACCGCTGGGTCTGTGTCGACTTCCCCTGACCCCCAACCGCTGGGTCTGTGTCGACTTCCCCTGACCCCCAACCGCTGGGTCTGTGTCGACTTCCCCTGACCCCCAACCGCTGGGTCTGTGTCGACTTCCCCTGACCCCCAACCGCTGGGTCTGTGTCGACTTCCCCTGACCCCCAACCGCCGGGTCTGTGTCGACTTCCCCTGACCCCCAACCGCCGGGTCTGTGTCGACTTCCCCTGACCCCCAACCGCCGGGTCTGTGTCGACTTCCCCTGACCCCCAACCGCCGGGTCTGTGTCGACTTCCCCTGACCCCCAACCGCCGGGTCTGTGTCGACTTCCCCTGACCCCCAACCGCTGGGTCTGTGTCGACTTCCCCTGACCCCCAACCGCTGGGTCTGTGTCGACCTCCCAGGTTGTAAGTCAATGGGAGTAAACCATGATCCAGTTTTTGGTGAGTGGAAATAAACATAGACCCAGGGTTGGGGGTCAGGGGAAGTCGTTTACATCCACTGACACCATGACATTTTCTATCACTACTGGTCCTTTGTTAAGAAGAAGTTTAATTAGTTAAACGAGTTTTGTTCCTTGGAGAGTAGATTATGAAGTGTATTTTGACAAGTGGTCATTCTAATGTGACAAGTTCTCTTCTAGTAGGTTGTGGGATCACACCTGGAGTACTAGGCTATAAACATCAGTGGATTCATGTATTAATGAAGTTTGTGTCATTTGAATGTTTTTGACAAGGTGTTTAGCACATATTTATGTACACTGAATAGTTGACATATTGGTTACAGTACATTTGTGAATTTATTATATTGAGATTGTGTTACTTAGTCACCCAACATCAATCTGTAGAGACCCGTTCTTTTGTTATAGGTTGAAGGGCTTGTTCCATAATTCCTAAAGTGGCTTGCCATAGTGGACTGAGCTAGTTCCTGAACTCTGCATGTATTTGCCTCTGTAGTGTGACATATGCAGTCGTCTTCTCTGTTTCAGAATGTGTGATCCCCTATCTGGTGTCTGTCCTGACTGACATACTACACACCCAACGGGACCCGCTTGCCCTTTGCCTGATGCTCCAGTCTTATGATAAAGAGTTGAAGCCCTTGAATACTGTTGGGTATATCCAGCTTCACAACTTTTACAACTACTACAGCCTGTGGCTACCGCCATCTGCCAGAGAGTCTACAGTAAGTGACACCTGAAACTGAAGGAGCATTATTGTGAACAATATTGTATTCTTATAACTGGGGTTAACATTTTTAATGGCATTCGGTATATGATTTTTATAAAAAAAATGTAATGTCGCATTTCACCATCACAGACAATAATTGGACACCCTCAAAAGAGGGCAAGGCTTTAATGTGCATGGAAGGATTGGGGATTTTTTTTTAGGGAATTCACTCTCCTAGCGAGTGTTTGTAAAGTCTTGTTTAAAAGTCATACTTACCTGCTCGGTTGTAGTGAATTTGCACAGAGCAGCCCTTCTTCTCGGGTCCCTCTTCGCTGCTCCTGGCCCCTCCCTCATGTCAATTGCCCCCACAGGAAGCAACTTGCTATGGGGGGCACCTGAGCCGAGCTGCAGCTCAGTGTGTCAATTCAGACACAGAGCTGCTGTGCCCCACCCCCTCCCTCCCCTGATTGGCTAACTGACTTTGATTGGGAGCCAATGGTGCCACTGCTGTGTCTTGGCCAATCAGGAGAGAGAATCTCGGATTGGCCAAGGGACTCCTGGACATTGCTGGATAAAGATTAGGCCTCTTTCACACGTGATGACCCGCCCCCTGAACCTCCGCTTGCTCAGCGGGAATCGATATATGAGCGCCAAGCTGCGGTTTCTAAAGCGAGCAAAGTCCTTTCTTGTATTAAGAGAGGTATGGACTCCAGAGAGAGAGAGATACCGTTTTGTCCCTGTACAAATCATAAGTAAGACGTCATCTGGAATATACAATGCAGTTTTCAAAAAGGATATCGGGGGATCTGGAGAAAGTGCAGAGAAGGGCAACCAAACTAATAAGAGGCATGGAGTTGGTTGAACTAGATGGACTTTCAACCTGTCTAACTATGAAGGAGCTCCGCTATGAGGAAAGATTAATGGAACCAAAGAGAAGATTGAGAAGAGATTAAGGGGGATATGTTCAACATGTATAAATACATACACTTTAAGGTCATCACTGAGGACAAAGGGGGGTCACTCTTTACGTTTAGAGGAAAGGAGGTTTCATCTTCAAATACGGAAAGGTTTCTTTACAGTAAGAGCTGTGAAAATGTGGAATAGACTCCCCGTAGAGGTGGTTCTGGCCAGCTCAGTAAATTGCTTTAAGAAAGGCCTGGATTCTTTCCTAAATGTACATAATATAACTGGGTACTGACATTTATAGGTAACGTTGAATATCCGATTGCTTCTCGGATCATGAAAGAATTTTGTTTTCCCTGCTGGAGCAAATTGGATCATGCTTTGTGGTTTGTGTTTTTTTGCTTTCCTCTGGATCAACTGTGGGTATAGGATTCAGTGGCGGCCCGCCCATATGGGCGCACGGGCGCCGCCCCCCCTCCCGCAGTCACAAAAAAAAAAAAGAATTAAAAAAAAAAAAAAAACGGGCCCTTTAAGAACTTTTATTCGGCTAAAATGTCATTTTGACATTTTAGCCGAAGTTCTGGCGGCCGTCTATAGAGGGCGCTGCAGCGCCACCCCCTCTCGCAAGTAACACACGTTCAATGCTATGCATTGGACGTGTGTTACTGTTGCCAGCTGCCTGGTCTATTCGTATAACCGGACATGGGAAGCCGGTTACCCGAATAGCGACAGCTGGTTGGCTGAGGGGAACTGCCTATCAAAGCCAGTGGCTCTGATAGGCTTTTCCAGTCCCCGCCCTCCGGCTCTCGGAAGTCTATGCTCGGAGCGCAGACAATCTGCGGTCCTTGCATTAGACTGACAGCCGTTTCAGCCAATCAGGTTCCCGGATTCTGGTTTTCAGGAACCTGATTGGCTGAAGCTTCTCCAGGGCGGCAGAAGACATCGAGGGAGGACATGGAAGCGTCAGGTAAGTGATTTTTTTACAGGGAAAGGGGCAGCATGGGGCACAGTGGCAGCATGGGGCACAGTGGCAGCATGGGGCACAGTGGCAGCATGGGGCACAGTGGCAGCATGGGGCACAGTGGCAGCATGGGGCACAGTAGAAGCATGGGGCACAGTGGCATCATGGGGCACAGAGGCAACAATGAGCACAGGCCGGGCACAGTGGTGACAATTGATGGCACAGTGACTGAATATGATGGCATGGCAGAGAGGTGACAATTGATGGCACAGTGACTGCATTTGATGGCATGGCAGAGAGGTGACAATTGATGGCACAGTGACTGCGTTTGATGGCATGGCACAGTGGTGACAATTGATGGCACAGTGGTGGCGTTTGATGGCATGGCACAGTGGTGACAATTGATTGCACAGTGACTGCATTTGATGGCATGGCACAGTGGTGACAATTGATGGGCACAGTAGCTGCTTTTGATGGCATGGCACATTGGTGACAATTGATGGCACAGTGGTGGCGTTTGATGGCATGGCACAATTAGTGACACAAGTGGTGACAATTGATGGCACAGTGACTGCAAATGATGGCATAGCACATTGGTGACAATTGATGGCACAGTGACTGCATATGATGGCATGGCACATTGGTGACAATTGATGGGCACAGTAGCTGCATTTGATGGCATGGCACAGTGGTGACAATTGATGGCACAGTGGCTGCATTTGATGGCATGGCACAGTGGTGACAATTGATGGCACAGTGGCTGCATTTGGTGGCATGGCACAGTGGCTACATTTGGTGGCATGGCACAGTGGCTGCATGTGATGGGCACAGTGAGGCTGCAATATTTTTTTTTTCGTTTGCGCCCCCCCAAAAATTTTGAGCACCAGCCGCCACTGATAGGATTGTATATTTTTCCCTTTATAGGTTGAACTAGATGGACTTGTGTCTTTTTTTTTTTCAACCTGACTTGCTATGTAAGAGCACATGCCTGTGGTGGACCAACTAGAGAGGTGACAAATCTATATTCTAAAGAATGATGTCCGCCAAATAGACAGGCATGGCAGACTGACCTAGAGACTAGCGAGGAAGGCTGGACCTCATGGACCACTAGATTAGACAAAGAATCCCTTAACCTCCCTGGCGGTATGATTCTGTCTGGAATTGCGTACCAAAAGCGGTACAATTATTTTGCATGGAAATTCTGCGTTTTATACTGTAGGCCTAAAATTTTTAGGAATAACTCACTTAAATTTGTCCAAACCAGAGTCTAGTAGACATCCCGGGTATGATAAAGTTTGAAACACAAAATCATAAAATTATAATATAATAAATAACTATAAATAATTATAACAAATAATAATGTAATTATAATAAAAATTATTGACTAATGTAATCAATCAAAATCACTGAAATTTGCTCAGTTGCAGAATTGTCGCTGTCATTACTTTTATTTTTTTATGACGAATTTCCCCACAAATCGCTATCGCTCAATTCTGCAAGTGATTCTAATTTATTATCGCTGTTTTCTAGCTGCTCTAAAATCACTTTTGACATAAAGGGACACTTTTAGTTGCTATGGACAATCTACAGTTTGCAGGCACAAAAAAAATGTTTTTATTATATAAAAGAACATGCAGGACACTGGGCAGACCACTAGGGACAGGGGGGATGTGTACTTTTTACATACATTACTGTAATCTATAAGATTACAGTATTCTGTATGTAATGTGTTTGTTTACTTTTTTGAATTTGCCGCCGGTCTCCGCCCCCGTGCGCCGTTACGTCGCAGGGAACGAAGATCGGCGGCGTGCGGGCACTGTGTGAGTCGAATGGAGGACGCCACTCGCTCACACAGCGGGGATGCATCGCTGGATCCAGGGACAAGGTAAGTACAGTACCCCGCCTGGATCCAAGGTAAGCCAGCGCGCGCTGCAGGCTCTGCATATTGACCCCGAGCGCGACTCGGGGATATCGATATTTACATGAGAAATCCAACCCGAGTCGCGCTCGGGGATACCGGCAGGGGGGTTAAAGGGGTTGTAAAGGTTTGTTTTTTTTATTTTGTAAATAGGTTCCTTTATAGCGGTGGTTCTGCGGGAATACGATTTTTTTTTTTTTTTTAAATATTATTCTTCCGCTGTTAATATAACTAATGTTGTACTCACCAGTCCTATATATGCAGGATACTTTATATAACTGATCGATGGACGTTTCCATCTTCTTTGTGGGCACTCCTGAAGCCCACCACTGTTTATTTCCGGGATGCGGTTAATGCTGGGGCCCTACCCCGCGCATGTGCAGTGAAATGGAGATTTCGTTGCCGCCCGAGTCACGTGACCCGCTTGCCGAGTCACGTGACCCGCGGGATTAAAGCACAGCGTGTCTCCTGGGATTGTCATCACTTACTCCCAGGAGACACAGCGCTGGTCGGGGAAAAGAAACATACACGCCCACTCCCCGCGGGGGATTTCGATTGACAGCACAGAAACAGCAGCATTAAAAAAAAAAAAAAACACAACGGATTATTTACGGTCTATGGCTAGCAGTTTGAGCAAAAGTGAAAATTTAGGGTGAACCTCCACTTTAAGCTAGTGCTTTGTTGGTTCACTTACCTTTTCCTTCCATTTCCCTTGTAAATGTTTTTTTTTCTTTGTCTGAACTTCTCACTTTCTATTTTGCCTCAGTAAGCTTGCCCCCATCATCTGAGCGGTGGATGGTCAGCCAGAACAGCTTACTGAGGAGGAACAGTAAGTGAGAAATTCAGACAAAGAAAAAAAAACATTTAGAAGGGAAATGGAAGGAAAATGTAAGTGAACCAACAATGCACTAGCTTAATGGAACCTATTTAGAAAATAAAAAACAAACCTTTACAACCCCTTTTAACATGACTCCTGTAGAGGCTAATTACAGGATACTTTACCTGTTACCTACCAGGATTGCCAAGATTTATCCAAAGGCATTTCTGTCTTCTTATAGAAGCTGTGGACAATCGGGAACCATGTTCCACATTTGGTAAAACTGTCCCAAAATCAGACCATATTCATCAAGAATTTACACATTGATTCATTCTGTTAAATCAAGTTCCCAAGACTGTTCGCACAGTCCTCTGTACATAGCAGAAAAAAAATGACAGGGGCTCTTATCCTTCTCCAATCCATCCAAAAAAATGGCCACACGTTCAAAAAAAATAAAACATTAATTTTTGGATTCTAAAACATTAACATGGAATCCAAAGTAACCCGAAACATTGCTTTGCATCTTACATTGAACTAGATTTTGCTTTGTTCCAGTTTTCCAAAGAAGAAACCACTGCGATGGAGATTCCAGAACAAGATGGAGGATCCTCGTTTAATTTGCTATTGAAGAAGACATTTGTGGATGGGTACACAGATGATGACTCTAGGCAGATGCTGAAAGCCTCTATTTCCCAGATCCCACAGGAGGAGCTGCCAATGGCTGTGAAACACACACTGCTCTGCATCAAGTCTACTGTAGATAACTTCAACAAGGTGCCCCATTGTCACTCTGTGCTTGTAAATCTATCACTGTGTCTGATCATTGCTGTGAAGCTGAGACTAGCATAAATTGTGTATCTGCCTTTTTGTTATTGTTAACCACTTGCCATCCGCCTCCCGTACATTTACATAGACAGAATGGCATGGCTGCGCAAAACAACGTCTGCCGCAGGCTCCGTGACGACGGAACCTGTGGGCTCGCTGTCCGCCGGTGCCCCCGATCGGAACAGAGCTGCAGAACAGGGAGATGTAGGCAAGGCAATTCCCTGTTCTGCCTAGTGACAGGACAGTGATCTACTGCTCCCTGTAATCGGGAGCAGTGATCGCTGTTGTGTCACTCGTAGCCCAGCCCCCGCACAGTTAGAATCACTCCCTAGGACACACCCCTCTCCTCGCCCCCTAATGGTTAACCCCTTCCCTGCCAGTGTCATTTACACAGTAATCGGTGCATTTTTATAGCACTGATCGCTGCATAAATGAAATTGGTCCCAAAATGGCATCAAAAGTGTCCACCATAATGTCGCAGTCACGATAAAAAATTGCAATTGCTAGTAAAAAAAAAAAATTACTTAAAAAAAATGCCATAAATCTATCCCCTATTTTGTAGACTCTATAACTTTTGAGCAAACCAATCAATATACGCTTGATTTTTTTTTTTTTTTTAACCAATAATATGTAGAAGAATAAATATTGGCCTAAACTGTGAAAGAAATGTGTTTTTTATATTTTTTGGGGGCTAATTATAGCAAAAATTCAAAAATATTGCTTTTTTTTCAAAAATGATGCTCTTTTGTTTATAGCGCCAAAAATTAAAAATGCAATTAAAGAAAGCTTTATTTGTGAGGGAAAAAAAGGACATTGTTTGGGTGCCACGTCGCACAGCCGTGCAATTGTCAGTTAAAGCAACGCAGTGCAGAATCACAAAAAATGGCCCGGTCATTGGGCAGCCAAATCCTTCGGGGCTGAAGTGGTTAAAGGAACGTTTTTACTAAAACTGAATTATGTAATGAATGTGAGGGTGATCTGGCTGGCCAGGCCGATGTTACCTTTGCGCCTTCACCACTCCATGTGCATCTCTCCCAAAGCTCCACACTCAGCTGAAGAAGACGGGTGTGCCGGTAGAGGAGCACCAATCTTCGGTTAGGGGTGCACTAGTAGCTCAGTAGACCACCTTTTGCAATTGTTGAAATTGCAAAAAATACTACAGTTGGGGGGGCTGTCATCTTTGCCTTGATATCAGGAGCTCTAGCTCTAGACAAAGCTGTCAGTCTGGGGGTGTACTACTGCTGCTTTCTCTGAAGTTTAGTCCTATGAAGGCCAACGGTTGTAATAAAGTGCAATATGATGACAGGGTCTTTTTAGAGTATAAAAATACTTTAATGTCCAAAGCCAGGAAAGTGGTTGTAAACCTAATATTTAAAATAAATAAATAAAACAAAAAGCCCTGCAAGACACTACTAGCTCATTATGAATTACTTGCCTTACATCTAAGCCCCTGTAACGGTCCTCGTTCATAACCCCCCTCCGATGGGGACATCTCTCCCGGGGGTTAATTATGGGTATCTCGGCTCCGGAGCTATGATTGGCCGGAGCCACGATGACCTCACTCACGCGCATGCACACGGGAGTCGGCGGTAACGCCACACGGACTGAAGTAATGGCACATAGGTAGTGCGCATGTGCCAATGACATCAGCACATGCAAGGGACAGGGAATCCCTCCTAAACCGTGCGGGTTTAGGAGATATCCTGGTTGGCTACAGGTAAGTCTTAATATAGGCTTTCCTGTAGCATAAAGTGGTTGTAAAGGGTTTATTTCATGGAAGTGCCAAGATTTGAATATATTATTAGCTGTTTGTATCTTTTGGATCAGTTGAATGTGTTGATGTGCAGTTTTCAATTGGCATAACATCCGTATGCATTTCCTTGAGTTGTCAAAGTTTGTAACCACTTTACTTTAGCTTTGTTGGTTCCAAACAACATTTTTGTTTTTCCGTCAAAGTTTCCAAAACTGAGGCTTTCTGTTTTTGATTTTCCAGTATAAAAAGTCTACAGGCTCAGGATTGATTTGCCTCTACTTGGACCTCCTTGGCCATCTTCTGTGCCAGTACCAGCAGGTAGAGGACAGCCAGAATGAGAAGACAGAGGAAGTGAATGAGGAATTTGAACTTTTTCTTGAAGCCAACAATACCCTGGAATCTCCTGGGAATACGGTAATAAATAGGAGTGGACATCTTTAGTAGATGACAGACTGAGAGTAATCCTGTTTTCATGGACAATTTACATGAATCGTCCTGTTAGAAGACACTGATAGACTGTAACATACTTGGTAAATTGGTCAGCATAGTACTACAGACGTTTTTCTAAATATGATTTGCCACTCATCCTCTGCTCCCATGGCAGAAGGCACTCAACCACACTCAGATGGTGGACTGTCCCTGGGCAGGATCACGTCCAGTCCAGTGCAGTCCAGTGCAGGGCTCTGGAACCTGCTTTGATCTTGATGATATAAGGCCCTAGACTGTTGGAGTGTGGGAGAGAAGAAGCCGTGGGGATCGGTCTAGCTGCAGAGTGTAGTGGAGAATTATGTAAGTAAATCCTTCTTTTTTTTTGGTCTCCTAGACAAATGGTCCCCAAATTGTGGCCCAGGGGCTGAATCCGGCACTTTGCTTGCCTTTATCTTGCCCTTGAGGCACTATTGCCTCCACTGATACAAGGCAATATTCCTCCCAAGAACACCAACACTGGGGCACCATTCCTCCCACTAACGCCAGCAATGGGGCTCCCACTGATGCCAATGATGGGGCACTATTCAGGTCACTACTCGGGTCCCTCAATGGCACACCTGTCCCCTTCCCCCCTGCCCAGTGCCCCATAGCAAGCTGCTTGCTATGGGGTCACCCAAGTATGTTGCTCCTGAGCTGCTGCTCTGCATTTCCTTTCACACACAGAGAGTGGGTCTCACCCCCTCCCACCTCATTGGCTCACAGGCAGTGATGGACAGTAGAGGGAGCCAATGGTTACTGCTGCTGTATCAGCCAATAAGGAGGGAGAGACCCAGGAGAGCCGAGGCTCTCGTGCACGTTGCTGGATCGAGATGGGGCTCAGATAAGTTTTAGGGGGGCTGGGGGAGCTGCTGCACACAGATTTGTATTTTTATTTTACCTTCATGCAGAGAATGCATGAAGGCAAGAAACCTTGGGCCTTAACAACCACTTAAAACCTTTGCAATGGGGAAACTGCCCCACCTATTGCAAGGGATTTTTTTTTTTTTGCCCGGAGTTGCGCTTTAAACCATTGTCAGAATACACTTCAAATCCAGTGCACATTTGTAGGCAATAAATAAATACTTGATCTTGTCTTCACTACATATGAATTAACAAACCTGAAATGTAATATGTAGATTTGTTTTTTATAATTTTTAGATCCTAGACGTCATGTTGTCTGCCGTCTTCAAACACCCCATTTTGGAAAGCTGGTTTCTGGCTTTACAGCGCCAGTCTGCCCCCCCTCACAGCTTGAACCCAGTCAGTGTCAAACTTCTCTCCACTGCCATGAACCAGGGACTGATCCAGCTGCTTAAATCCAGCGCTCCTTTACTGCAAAAAAGTGGAAACCTTCACCTCTTGGCCAAGTATTTTGAAGCAATCTCAATTAGTGTCTTAAAAGAGTTAGAGGTGTGCAAGAAAAGTCCAAGTAAACTATCCAGTCAGTTGGAAGCTTTACAGAGCCTACATTTATACATGGATACCGCCCAGCTGAATGAGCTCATTATTGCTATTTTAAAGCTTCCAGAAGAATTTCTACTTGTGGACAGTGAAGAAGAGTCCATACATCAGCAGTTGAGTGGTTATGGCAAAGTGTTGGTGGAACTGCTCAGTGATGGTCACCAAAGGAAGCAGTGTCAGGAGGATCTAGCCTTCTGGGTAGAACAAGTAAGAGGAATCGGACGGCTTTTGTCATCTTCAGCTGGAACCGACCTAGAGCCATTGGTGTCGGATGCTCTACAAAGAGAACCTGCCTTTGCCCATGTAGTGGAAGTCGATGTGCTGACACATTGCCTCGATAAGAGAACCCCAAGCTCTCTAGGTGTTGCCGCTCAGCTGGTGCAGTGCAGCAGGACTCATCAGCTGCAATTTGAGCTGTGGTGCTTGAAGCCTGGAATAGAGAAGCTTCTGAGGAAGAATGTAAAGACCTTTGTGCCAATAGTCATCATCTACATGAAGACCAGGGAAGAGTTCCAATGTACACAGCTGTCCAAAGGTAAATGACTCCATGTATTAGTAAGGTATGGTTAATACGAGGCGCAGTGATACAGGATGCATTTGTATTTCCTTTTGTTGGGTTATAATTCAGTTTTTAAACCGGTAGTAAACCGTTGAAAAAATGTAAAATAAATTAAACCTGCAATACAATATATAATGTGAAATACGTGCCTTAGAACGAAGCCCTCGCAGCGGAGCCAAGCCATCGCTGAGTGGGGCTGACATGTTCCCCTTGTTTTTTCCGGGTTCGCGGGTCTGGCACTGTGAGCATCACTGATGAATCGATATGATAGTCCTATAGGGCAGCAGCCAGTGAGCAAATAGAAATCCTGTGCGAGGAAACAGCAGAACCACAATGTGTCACCAATCACACCTGTGCACCACCACCTATAAAGTTGTATGCTCACCAGAGGTAAGCTGTAACAGGCCAAAAGCATCGGACTTGTTCCCAGTAGATAGCGTTCTCCAATGGCAGGAAAAGCGAGCGATCGGATGGAACAAACTCAATGGGCACAAAGGCCGCGAAGCTCAGCGTGGATACCCAAAATGAAGCTAGACTCACACAGTGTATCGTATGGTGAATCAGATTTAATAACCAAAATGGCAACTTACAGTTTAAAAGAGTAATAAACATCTGTATAGGACAATGGAGAGCCGGCCGGCATGCGATCTCCCGTTCAGAGCCATGACGTCAGCACGTCTACCTCTTGACGTACGCTTTGCTGAGCTTCGCAGCCTTTGTGCCCATTGAGTTCATTCTATCTGATCGCTCGCTTTCCCTGCCATTGGAGAACGCTATCTACTGGGAACAAGTCCAATACTTTTGGCCCATTACAGCTTACCTCTGGTAAGCATACAACTTTATAGGTGGTGGTGCACAGGTGTGATTGGTGACACGTTGTGGTTCTGCTGTTTCCCTGCACAGGATTTCCATTTGCCCACTGGTTGCTCCACTGGTTATCTTAATATAGGACTATCATATCGATCCATCAGTGATTGGATATTCCTTTTTCCTTTTTTGTTGGTTCACATATGAACTACATATGCACTTTGATTTAGCCATTATTATGTTTTTTTTTCTTTGTTTCACATCACATTGGTTATTGATTTGTCAGCTTTGGCACTCATGGTATTTCACTTTATCATTTTTTGTGTTGTGCAGCTCCACTTTTTATTTTTTTGTACTTGTTTTAATGTGTGGTCCTACATTATGAGCTGCGGCATTTAAATTGTGATGTGTTTAGTAGTGCAGTATATCCCATTTTTCTCCCTGGCACTGTGAGTGGCCGGAGCCGCGATGGAGTCACTCCTGTGCAAATGTGGGCGGGAGTCCTCCGTTCCGGCAAGGAGCTCTGAAGTTCTGGCATGATCCACCAGACCTTCGTGGGCGCATGCGCCCCTGATGTCAGCGGCGGCATGCAGGGTGAATATCTCCTAAACCGTGCAGGTTTAGGCGATATTGATTTTATCTACAGGTGAGCTTTTATTATAGGCAAAAATGACCAAGCGGCATTGCTACAGCGTTAAGTAAATTTACTACTACCACTGTAGTAGTATTAAATCTTTATCATTGCATTAGTGCTATGAATCGTACTTACAGAAAGATAAGCTGTGCCTCATCTGTGTGTGCAATTCATTGCTTGTTTTCTACATTATTATGGATTAATATACCATCTGCACGTGCACCTTCTACCTTTTGGTATCCTTATGATTAAAGTGGTTCTAAAGGCAGAAGTTTTTTTTACCTTAATGCTTTCTATGCATTAAGATAAAAAATCTTCTGTTTGCAGCAGCCCCCCCACCCAAATACTTACCTGAGCCCCATCTCGATCCAGCGCTGTGGACCCTCCTCATTGGCTGAGACAACAGCAGGGCGCAAATGGCAGTCAGTCACTGAGCCAATAAGGAGAGGAAGGGGACGGGCTGAGCCAAGGCTCAGTGTCTGAATGGGGACACAGAGCAGCAGCCCGGCTCGGGTGCCCCCATAGCAAGCTGCCATCACTTTAAACCATTTTTAGGGGGGCACGAAAATCCAATAAAAGACAAAAAAAAATGGTAAAATATAAGAGCTGAGGTTACCGAGTAAATCGATAAACATGTCAAACCTTAAACATGTCAGTATCCTATATTTTCCTTAGGCGACTCTTTAAAAGCCCCCTATAAGCCATGAGTTTAGCGTTACAAAGGAGGTCTGGAGCTAGAATTCTTGTGCTCATTCCGGCGTGTGCTGTGATATGTAACGTGTATTGCAATCAACATTTCCAGGCGTAGACTCCCCGTCGTTGTGCGCTTATGTTTGTATGTGCGTATATGTTGTCGTTTTGGCCCTTCATTTTGGGAGGGGGGATTTTTTATGCTTGTGTGTAACTTTTATTTTTTTGTAATTTTTATTTTTATTTAATTTTTTTATTAAAAATAAAATCCCCATCACATAGGGGACAGGTGGGGAGCAGTGTGTGGGGAGTATTTGGGCAGCGCTCCAGGTCCAAACTTCTGGTCGTCTAGGGTTTGTTGAGCCTTGGCATATAACATTCAGTCTTATAGCAATCTGCGTCTTTTTATTCTAGCTATAGACAAGGTAAATAGGAAAATGTATTCTTTTATGTTTTAATACGATTGTTCTTCTAGTGAGTACCGCAGTTCTTCATATACTGAAGGAAGCCTTCTGGAAAAAGCTGGTAAAGGTGGCCTTGAGCACAGAGACCTCCGAACAGACTTCTAATGAAATTGCTCTGCTTTCCAAGTTGGTCCAACAATGCGATACAGAAGATTTAACAGAACTTATCAGTGAGCTCCCTGCCACCTTGGTAAAGACCTGCTCCATAGAAAAGTAAGTGTGCCGCCTCAAGGCTTGCCATCCATTCATTATATTTTTTACTGTTTATAATGGTATCGGTAGATAAAAGTGTATTTGTGCACTATGTGTACCATCACTTCAATTGTTCGTTCCTCCGAAAGGTTATTGGAGCACAGGAAGTGACAGTCCAGTTTAGCTTCGAGTTCTAGGAAGAAGGGCATTTTTTTTTTCTGGAATTTTTTATTTATTCTTACTGTTCTCTTTTTCAGCCAAGAAAGCTGCCATCTTGGCCTCTGTGTAAGTGATCACATATGATGCTGCACATGTGACAGTTGCATTCCCAGCACATGCCCAGAATGTAACTGTTTTTAGAAACTGGAAAATCAATGGGCTTACTCCTGCTTTAAAGTGTCTTTCCATGCAAAAATTGTAATCTATTCTTTGCAAGCTTCTCTTAAAGCGGAGGTCCCACTTAAAAAAAAAATATATATATATTAAAAGCCAGCAAGTGGCGCCTACGCTGATCTATGTCAGGAAGTTAGAGCAAATACCTGTATTAGACAGGAACATCGATATATCTCATCCCCCCCCACAGTTGGAACACACAGTGAGGCAACACATTTAACCCCTTGATCTCCCCCTAGTGTTAACCCCTTCCCTGCCAGTGACATTTATACAGTGATCAGTGGCTATTTTTAGCTCTGATTGCTGTATAAATGTTACTGGTCCCAATTAAAGATTGTCACCATTACTAAATAATAAAAATATATACACACGCACATTTTATTTTTTCAAAATGTAAGCTTTTTTTTTGTTTATAGCGCAATAAATAAAAATTGCAGAGATGATCAATACCACCAAAAGAAAGCTCTGTGGGGGGAAAAGGGGAAATAAATTTTGTTTGGGTACAACATCTCACGACCAGTCAGTAACGCAGTGCTGTATCGCAAAAAATGGCCTGGTTATTAAGGGGGTAAAACCTTCTGGGGCTGAAGTGGTTAAAATATGCATATGGACGTTAGACATGTGGTGTTTTCTTGCCGCCTTAGTTAAAGCGGAGGTTCACCCAAAAATCAACTCTCTGACATTAGATCCAGCATACTGCTAACCGAAGTCAAGAGAAGTCGATTGACGGGCTGCTAAGGCGAGCCACGCCTTCCGAAAATACCCAAGTGTCACTTTGGGTATTTTCGGAAGGCGTGACGCGCCTTAGCAGCTCGTCAATCAACTCCTCTTGGCTTAGGAACGCCCATTCCCCGCAGGATTCCCCGCTCGGAGCCGGATAACAACGGCTCATAAAACGATAAGTACAAAAAAAAATTAAAAACCCCAGCATACTGCAGATGTTAGCAGTATCCTGGATCTAATGTCAGAGAGTTGATTTTTGGGTGAACCTCCGCTTTAATATAACTTTCCTCCTGAATCCGCCTTGATTCCCTGTCTGGACCGACAAAACCCTTCAAGCAGTATTAACGGCTTCAATACCGGGCACTTTCACCCCCTTCCTGCCCAGGCCAATTTTTAGATGGTCGCACTTTTAATGGCAAAGTCCTGTTTCATGGAATGACAATTGCGCACTCATGCAACACTGCACCCATATAAAATGTTTATCAACTATTTTCTTTTTTTTCCAATTACATCGTAACCAGGAAGGGACAGTTATAGGCTTTTTCTCTATTCAATCTGACAGGGCGTGAGTAGAGGCACGCCGATGGGGGTGGGTGGGGGGGGGGGGTCTGCACTGAATCGGCGCATTGATTACCTCTGCAGACCCATTGACGGCGCCCACAAGGGTGCCCACCTAGAGTAAAAATTTGTGCCCACAAGTGCCACCTATCGGTGTGCTTGCCCGTCAATGAAGGAGAAAAAAATATATACATATAACTGATGTAGTGCCAATCGGTCATGCAGAATTCTTTAGAAACACCTAAAGAAAAACTGGGTAGTTGCTGCTTTAAATGTTATGACCCATACACCATGCAAAAATGGATTACTAGAAAGCTGCACCTGACACTTTCTATGTGCAAAGTATTGTGTGCAAAGCAACAATACATAACAATACATGCATTCCAGTGTGACTAAAGTGCCTTAGTTACCAATTAAAGTGCAGAAAGAATATATAATGTGAGTCCATATAGTGTATCAAAGTTCAACAAATTCAAAGTCCCAATAGTGACTGCAGCTGTGCCTATTCTTCTAACGCTATCTTAAAGCGGAGGTCCACCCTAAAAAAAAAAAAAAAAAAATTGACACAAAGGCTACAAAATATATGTGGCAGATTAGGACGCTCTGCCTAGTAACAGACATTTCTGGTAAGTAATATATATATATATTTACCAGAAATGTCTGTTACTAGGCAGAGCGTCCTAATCTGCCACATCCTCGTCCGCGGTGGTCTTCTTTCTTCTCCTCCTCACGCTGCCTCCTGGGAAATGGAAAGCCGTGTCTTCTGGGACCTTGTGTGTGTCTCAGGAGACATCTGCCCATTCACATGGGCGACAGGGAACCGGGAAGTGAAGCCACAACGTTTCACTTCCTAATTCCCTTACCGAGGAGGGCAGCCGGGCAGTCGAGACCTCAGCGATTGCATGCACCCGGGACAGGTAAGTGTCCTTATTAAAAGTCAGCAGCTGCTGTGTTTGTTGCTGTTGACTTTTTTTTAATGCCGGACCTCCACTTTAAGAGACCTTTCACACTGGGGCAGTGGGGACGGTAGCTGTAAGGCGCTGCTAGTTTTAGTGGCGCTTTACCGCTGTTATAGTGGCACTGTTTGGACGGGAGCTGGGCTCTTTTAACCCCCTAGAAGGAGTTAAAACTGCCCGTCTAGCGCCAAAGCACTTTACTGGCACTCCAGCTGTGCTGGCCATGCATTCCCTTGGCAGGGGCAGTGGAGGAGATGCTGCTTGCAAGACTTTTTCTACTGTCCTTCAAGCGCACTAAGTGCTTTCACACTGGGGCTGCAGAGAAGGCATTTTTCAGGTGTTTTACAGGCACTATTTTTTAGTAATAAAGCGCCTAAAAATATCCATCTGTGACCCCGCTATGGTATATATACACTCACCCGCTGCTGTGGACCCCCTAAGCCAGGTATATGCAATTAGTGGACCTCCAGCTGTTGCAAAACTGCCTGTGGGAGTCATGCTTGTGGCTGTCAGTCTTGCTATGCCTCATGGAACTTGTAGTTCTGCAACAGCTGGAGGTCCGCTAATTGCTTAACCCTGCCCTAGGCATATACTAGGGTAGGTCAACCAGGCTTCAAGTTACTGGTTGACCTGTTTCTAAGTAATCAAAATGTTCATGTTTGGCTGCAGGGAACCATTAAGCATTTGCTGATCCTTGCCAAGCATAAGAGATCCTTTATACACTGGAATGCACTTTCTAGCATCTTTTTCAGTGTCTCTATCCTCCAGGCTAGTCTCAGATAGCAAGTCGGTAATAGTCCTTACTTTCCTTGGATGAGTCAATGTATTGTCAGCTCGGTGCTGGAGAAGCAGCTGTGGACACCGTCTGTTCCCAGACTTCCAGGAACATCGTTGGCCTCGCACTGTGAAGCCTGTGTGCATATGTGCGTGAAATAAAATTCTCACTATGTTCAGTAGATATCAAAGAGGGAGAAAAATGGTAAAAACAATATAAAAAGTGCACTGCATGTAGTTTGCATATTTTTTCATCAATAAAGCTGCAAAAACATTACCTTCCACTGTCACGTTGGTGAGAGGGAAGCGAGTCACATGTTCACATACACTATATTACCAAAAGTTTTGGGACGTCTGCCTTTAAACACACATGAACTTTAATGGCGTCTTGGTCCGTAGGGTTCAATATTGAGCTGGCCCTCCCTTTGCAGGTATAACAACTTCAACTCTTCTGGGAAGGCTGTCCGCAAGATTTAGGAGCGTCTCTGGGAATGTTTGACCATTCTTCCAGAAGCGCATTTGGGGGGTCAGGTACTGATGTGGACGAGAGAGGTCTGGCTCAGAGTCTCCGCTTTAAATTAACTCAAAGGTGTGCTATCTGGTGCAGGCCAGTCAATTTCCTCCACCCCAGACTCACTCATCTATGTCTTTCTGGACCTTGCCTTGTGTACATGTTCACACAAAGTTGGAAGAATGAAATTGTGCAAAATATCTTGGTATGCCGACACCTTAAGAGTTCCCTTCATTGAAGCAAAGGGTCCAAACCCAACCCCTGAAAAACAACCCCACACCATAATCCCCCCCCCCCCCTCCACCAAATTATTTGGATCAGTGCAAAAAGCAAGGTCCATAAAGACCTGGATGAGCGAGTTTGAGATGGAGGCACTTGCCTGACCTGCACAGATTCCTGACCTCAACTTGATAGAACACCTTTATGATGAATTTGAGTGGAGATTACAAGCCAGGCCTTCTCTTCCACATCAGCGCCTGACCTCACAAATGCGCCATAGACACACTCCTAAACCTTGTGAAAAGCCTTCCCAGGAGAGTTGAAGCTGGTATAGCTGCAAATGGTGGGCCAACTCAATATTGAACCCTACGGACTAAGACGCCATTAAAGTTTGTGTGTGCGCGCGCGCGAAGGCAGGTGTCCCAAAACTTTTGGCAATATGGTGTATTTCTCCATGCCTAGGATTTTTTTTTTCTGTACTGTTGCCAAATAAATCTTAGTCACAGCATGAGTCTAAGGCTTCATTTCCACTGGCGTTTTTACAGTCACTTTTCTGAGCGTTTTTTACAGCTTAACCCCTTCCTTACCAGCCCATAGTGGAATCGCGTCATGGCGATCCCCTCGCCGATGTGACTGGATGTTGCACAACGTCCAGTCTTCACGGCGTTCTAGGGCGCGCGCCCGCGGCACCACTCGCGGTCCCGCGCGCGTGCCCGACGGCCGTGATTGCCGCCGGGCACCCGCGATTTCCGGCAAACACGTCAGGAGTGTGGATCTGTGTGTGTAAACACACAGATCCACCTCCTGTCAGCGGTAAGGAGACTGATGTGTGTTCCCAGTACAGAGAAACACACATCGATCTCCTCCCCCTGTGAGTCCCCCTCCCCCTACAGTTAGAACATACTTTAGGACACATTTTAACCCCTTCAGCGCCCCCTAGTGTTAACCCCTTCCCTGCCAGTCACATTTACACAGTAATCAGTGCAGTTTTATAGCACTAATCGTTGTGTAAATGTGAACGGTCCCAAAAATGTGTCAAAAGTGTCCGATATGTCCGCCGCAACGTCACGGTCACAAAAAAAAACCCGCAGATCCCCGCCATTACTAGTAAAAAAAATAAAATAAAAATGCCATAAATCTATCACCTATTTTGTAGACGCTATAACTTTTGCGCAAACCAATCAATATACGATTATTGCGTTTTTTTTTTTTACCAAAAAATACGTAGAATACGTATCGGTCTAAACTGAGGGGAAAAAAAGTTTTTTTTTTTTAAAAAATATTGTGAGATGTATTAAATAAAAAGGAAAAAATATTGTGTGTTTTTTTAAATTGTCGCTCTTCTTTTGTTTATAGCGCAAAAAATAAAAACCGCAGAGATGATCAAATACCACCAAACGAAAGCTCTATTTGTGTGGGGAAAAAACATGATGATTTAATTTGGGTACAGTGTTGCCTGACCGCGCAATTGTCATTCAAAGTGCAACAGCGCTGAAAACTAAAAATTGGTCTGGGCAGGAAGGGGGTGAAAATGCCCTGTATGGAAGGGGTTAAAAACGCCTGTCCATGTTTACTTTAGGGAAAAAAAAAAATTGTTTTTTTGAGCTGGAGCTTTAAAAACGCTGCGGTTTTGAGCGGTTTTGCGCGTTTTGAGCGTTTTTTAATGCCTGGCGTTTTTACAGCTCTATTGCTGGAGCTTCAGAACGCACTGGTCCCGCGTTTTTTTTTGCAGCTTAGCCATCTACAGCTCAAAAACGTCATGGTGGGCATGAGGCCATAGACTAACATGGACAGGCGTTTTTAAACTGCAAAAAACGCTCAGAAAAGTGGCTGTAAAAACGCCAGTGGAAATGAGCCCTTACAGTGACAGTGTGAGTAGAAAAGCCTGTCCCGTGCCAACATGCTGGAGAGAAGGACCCCATGCTCCCTGGAAGCAGTGGTCTCTCTGTAGAGGGCTGACCCAACCCTTGCTAAGTGAGAGTGCTCTCTCTCCAAAAAAGCTCATGCTCCTAGCAGAGAGCTCTAGCTCTGCGGTATGCTGGCAGGAGACAGTTTTTTTTTTTTAAAGATTTAATTAACCACTTAAGGACCGCCTACTGCACATTTACGTCGGCAGAATGGCACGGCTGGGGACATCAAGGTATATATACGTTGATTTTAGTACCCAGCCGCGGGCGCGCGCCCGTGACCCGGTCCAAAGCTCCGGGACCGCGGGATTTGCGGACCCGATCGCCGATGCAGTGCGGCGATCCGTCCCTGGAGCGGAAGAACGGGGAGAGCCGTGTGTACACACGGCTTCCCCGTGCTTCTCTGTGGCCGTAGCATCGATCGCGTCATCCCTGTAATAGGGGGGCGCGATCGATGACGTCACACCTACAGCCACACCCCCCTACAGTTGTAAACACAACACATAGGTCACACATCCCCTACAGCGCCCCCTTGTGGTTAACTCCCAAACTGCAACTGTCATTTCCACAGTAAACAATGCAATTTAAATGCATTTTTTGCTGTGAAAATAACAATTGTCCCAAAAATGTGTCAAAATTGTCCGACGTGTCCGCCATAATGTCGCAGTCACGAAAAAAATCGCTGATCGCCGCGATTAGTAGTAAAAAAAATTATAAAAATGCAATAAAACTATCCCTTATTTTGTAAAGGCGTTAAATTTTGCGAAAACCAACCGATAAACGCTTATTGCGATTTTTTTTACCAAAAATAGGTAGAAGAATACGTATCGGCCTAAACTGAGGAAAAAAAAAAGTTTTTTTTATATATTTTTGGGGGATATTTATTATAGCAAAAAGTAAAAAATATTGAATTTTTTTTTAAATTGTCGCTCTATTTTTGTTTATAGCGCAAACAATAAAAACCGCAGAGGTGATCAAATACCACCAAAAGAAAGCTCTATTTGTGGGGAAAAAAGGACGCCAATTTTGTTTGGGAGCCACGTCGCACGACCGCGCAATTGTCAGTTAAAACGACGCAGTGCCGAATCGCAAAAAGGGGCAAGGTCCTTTACCTGCATTTTGGTCCGGGTCTTAAGTGGTTAAAGGTTTTCCAAATAAAATAGAGCTTGCAGTAAGTAGTACAAGAGATCTTAGTAGATAGTATAGTGTTAAGTCATGCAGTACTAATCTATCCCAACATCGTAACAAAACAAGGAGAGTCACTTAACAGGACAAAAAATCGAATAGGCAGAAATAATGGCGCGTACACACGATCATTTTTTGTGATGAAAAAAAAACAACGTTTTCTGTGAAGTAAAAAACGACGTTTTTGAAATGTCACTTTTCAAAGACGATGTTGCATACACACCATCGTTTTTTTTTTCACAAAAAGCGAGGTTACGTTCACCACTCTTTTCCATTGAAGCTCGCTTCATAACTAGCTTCTGGGCATGCGCGGGTTGAAAAACTACGTTTTTGCTACACACGGTGACTTTTTGTGAAACAAAAAACTACGTTTTGAAAAACGACACAAAAAATTCAAGCATGTTGGAATTTTTTTTTTGGTCGTTTTTTTGAAGACAAAAAACAACGTTTTGCCCACACACGATCAATTTTTAAATGACGTTTTAAAAAACAACGTTTTTTTTCATCGCAAAAAACGACCGTGTGTACGCGGCATAAGAGCAAGTACCATAACAAACGGTTATAACAACATTCAGTTGGGAGGAGGGATGTGGAGGGGGCAATTCAAAAGGAGAAATAGGCGAGGGGAATGAAAATAGGAGGAAGGGAGTGGGAGAACATTAAAATTAGTGGACGTAAACCCGCACATATACACAGCCTCCGATGATACATAGGGATGAAACAAATCTCCCTACATAAGTTTTACTTGTATATCTGCTGTCTTCAACTTTCTAGACTATTTAGAAAGTGAACATAGTGTTAGAATTTTCTCTTCTTGTTCCACCACTGGGTGTAGGTTCTTGGCACACACTGTGTGACAGCTGATTGGAGGAAAGCTACACACCCCCTCTCAACAGAGGAATGAAGAAATGTGCAGAGCTGTGCTATAAATAGACCAGCTGTCTGCTAATTTATTTCTATATACCACCGAAAACAAATTTCAGGCTGGTTATATCTTGGTTGTAGGAGAGCATGTCAGAAGTTATGCTTATAACAGAAGAACGAAGCAGCAGAAAGACACAAGACTTAGGGATTTGGAGAGAGATAAGTAAACACTACAGATGTGCTGAGGTCAGATTTCATGAATTGGGTTTACATGCATTTTAGTATATTGATTTGCCTCCATATGGCCTAACAGTAGGAGAAGCGGGTTGGGGTGTAATTCAGCACCACATAGTTGATTATGGGCCTGTATCACGACTTCCAAAAGGGGGAGAAGTACGGGGCAGAATGACGCCATGTGTATGAAAGTACCAGTGGAGGTAGCATACCTCGTGCACAGTGGGTCGGCATGAGGATCATTTTTGGCCAGGCAATGGGATGTATTAAACCCTTTGCGAGAATTTTAGCTGAATGAAGCGTTCTGCGGCTGAGATCATGGAGTTCACCGTCCTCCCAGTCATCTTCTGAAGGCAGGGGACAGGCTTTACTACTTTCCAAAGAAAATGAACTGTGAGGCTGCTTACACACGATCGGTCAAAACCGATGAGAATGGTCTTAAGGCCAGTTTCATCGGACCGTCGTCCGTCGGACCAAAGTTTTAAAACTTGCTAACCGATGGTTAATACGCAAAAGCATCGGTCCAAAAACCTGCGCATGCTCAGAATCAAGTCGACACATGCTTTGAAGCATTGAACTTCATTTTTTCAGCACGTCATTGTGTTCTACGTCACCGCGTTCTGACCCGATTGGATTTTGGACTGATGGTGTTGTACGCACATCAGACCATCAGGCCACTTCAGCGGTGACCCGATGAAACCGGTCCGTCGGACCATTCTCATCGGGTTGGACCGATCGTGTGTACGCGGCCTAAGAGTTGTTTTGTGCACCTGAGAGTCTCGTATTTAGCGAATTTAAACTTGAACGTTCAGTTGAGCTCTAAAGTAAACCTATGCCCAGGTCATGGACTATAAAGTACTTACATTTTGAACAAACAGGAAAAGTATTTTAAAGCTTTTTTTTTCTGTAAGAGAAGAACTTGACAAGCTGCCAGCCTTGTAAACGCACAGCAGGTGTTTCCGAGCTGCTGGGCCAGGTTCACACTAGGGCAGTCTGAAAAGCAATATGTGGTGATAAAGCTATTTCCTTTTTTTTTCTAGAGGTATCTTTGCAATGGTAGAGAGCCTCAAAGGGGTTCAAATGGATTTCTACTGATGTTCCGAATTATTACGTTTTACTTACCTGAGCCAGTTCAACTGTTCGGCACGTCCCGGCACCCTCTTCTCCTTGGAGTCTCGGCGTTGATTGGATAGATTGATGGTAGCGCAGCCATTGACTCCCGCTGCTGTCAATCAAATACAATGACGGGGCCGAGTCATACACTCGGCGGCTATGGACACTGTATGACACGGGAGCGCGCCTGCAAAGCAACCCCCCTTTGGGAAGAGCTCCCGGGGGGGGTAGTTATTGCAGGGACGAGCCGAGAGAGCCGCCATGGGACCCCAGAAGACCAAGTTCTGGACACTCTGTAAAACGAGGTGCACAGAGAAGGCAAGTATGACATGTTTGTTATTAAAAAAAAAAAAAAAAAACTGAACCTTTGCAAACACTTTAAAGCTAGCTGTTTTGGACTTATTTTATGAATTTGGTCTGGCTCTAAATGACATTCCTGACTCCCCTTTAGAAGATCGCTGTGGTTGCATGTATGCTTTTGTAACCAGAGTAAGTGAGCTTTTCAAATGATCGTCTTTTTTTTTTCCATTTACTACTTTATTAATAAGCAGTGTCTGTTATCAGAAGTGATCTCAAGCAGGAGTTCTGTGCACCAGATTCAGCCAACAGCGGGCTAAAATCTGCTTTCATCAGTCCTGTCCAGACTCTGGAGGGATCCCGACTTTAAAGCGGAGGTTCACCCAAAAATCAACTTTCTGTCACTAGATCCAGCATACTGCTGACATCTGCAGTATGCTGGATTTATTTTTGTACTTATCGTTTTAGCGCTCTTTATTCTCCGAACGGGGAATCCTGCGGGGAGTAGGCGTTCCTAAATCAAGCGCAGTTGATTGACGGGCTTGGATAGCGCGTCACACCTTCCGAAAATGACACTCGGCTGTTTACGGCGATATACGGCGCCTACCGTGTAGAGCTGACGGCGCAGGCGCCGTAAACACCCAAGTGTCACTTTGGGTATTTTTGAAAGGCGTGACGCGCTATCCAAGCCCGTCAATCGACTGCGTTTGTTTTAGGAAAGGCCTATACCCGGAAGGATACGCCGCTCGGTGTCGGAGTATAAAGAGCGCTAAAACGATAAGTACAAAAAAAATAAAAAAAATCCAGCATACTGCAGATGTCAGCAGTATGCTGGATCTAGTGACAGAAAGTTAATTTTTGGGTGAACCTGCGCTTTAATGTCAGGGTCCACCCAGATGCCTGACCGGCAGCTGGCTCAGCCCTCAGCGGGATGCTGAGAGCCTGTGCCAGCCTCTCCCACCCCCTTCACAGCCTGTCACTCCAGTGAGCACTGGAGGGGCAGAGCAGAAAGCTGGTGACTGTCAGTCACTGCTCTCTGGTCAGAAAAGACCCAACAACTGAACGATCACTGTTTTTGATCGCTCAATTCTTGGGCTTAGGGGCGGCGGAGGACTCCATCGATTGAATCAATGCTGCATCCCCCTAGGTGAGCATGTATGTATAATATTTTGAAACCCCACACTTTTCTTTTATACAATGTCTAACAGATAAGACTGACCTTATAACAATTTTTGATAAACATATATAATATCAGTTAGAAAAATAAATAGTTGACTGGTTCTCTTTGTGATCACTGCATTTGAACTACTATATTCTTTGATGACCGCTTTCAGTGGACTATAAAAGAAGAGGTGGTATCTACTTTCTAGCTTTATATTCCTGGACCTTTTTAATGGGTTAATGTGCACACATTTAAAAGCAATAATGGCGTTATAGTAGATTCATAAAACACATTTATTTATCTATGAAGATTATTGCTATGATCAAAAAAAAAAAACAGCCTGCCGTTTATATCTATTGACCTGATTTTTCCTCCAATCTTAGTGTTACAAGCTGTCCTAATTCTAATTCTCTCAATGAATGTGTTGCAGATGGGCTCTGGCTGACTGTGTACAACAGGCTGCAGACCGTGCTGGGGCGATGGACTGCTCTTGGCAGAGGGCTCTCCTGGCGGCTTGTATGAAGTGTCTGACTGACACATATGGCACCAACAAGGATCGTGAGGAAGTGGAACAGGAAGCAGAGACCGCAATGCTCTCACGACTCCAGAATCTCATGGTAGTGTGTGAAATAGAAATGTAACATACATGGATTAAAGTGACTCTGTCCCTATTTTTTTTTCAGACAATAAAATGGCCCGGCTTGTAAATTAAAGATAAACCTGTCCAGTTATGCCTGCACTGCCGATCATTGTTCTCCTAAACCACAAAGGTTGCAGAAGTTTTTATTAGGGTTGTCCAGATACCGATACTAGTATCGGTATCGGGACCGATAGCGAGTATTTGCGGGAGTACTTGTACTCGCGCAAATGCTCCCGATACCTAAATAGAATACTTTTTTTGTATTTATCAACATGTCCTGTGAAAATTCTTTGAGTTTTTTACTACTGCGTGACAAGGAAATAAAACATTTTTATTAATTTTTACTCATTTTTATTATTTTATAATGTCTTGAGTTAGAGTTCTTCATAATTCTAAAGAAAATATCCTTAAGGCCCATACACACGGTAGGACATCCAACAAAATTTCCCTTGGATTTTTGTCCTAATTGATTTGTCCGATCACACCCATAGCATACACACGCTCGGACTTTTCTGCAAACTTTTCTAAAACTTTTATATCATCACGTGGTTTTTCTGCTCTTTTCTGCTCTTTACTGCCACCCTTTGGTTAACTTCTGCTATTGTTGGTTGATTTTAACATTGGTTCTGAGCATGCGCATTTGTAATTTGTCCAAAAGTCCGATAGTTTGCTGTACACACGATCGGATTTTGCACCATCGGACTTTTGTTGCCTGAAAGTTGGTCCGTTCGCAGACCCGACTTTTTGTCCGATGAAAGCCAAAAAAGTTGGTCCGATGGAACGTACACACGGTCGGACAAATGCGAAAAGTGTCGGATTTTGATGTTGGTTGGGCAAAAGTCCGACCGTGTGTACGGGGCTTTAGTCTGTATTGTGGTTTGAAAACTGTCACATGACATTTAAAAAAAAAGTATCGGTATTCGGTATCGGCAAGTACATGAAAAAAAAGTATCGGTACTTGTACTCGGTCCTAAAAAAGTGGTATCGGGACAACCCTAGTTTTTATAGCAGCCAACGCTCCCAGCAGGAGTGTCGGATTCCTGGTCCCCATTGAGCTCCTACCATTGGCTCCTATAATAACCCTTTCATGACTAAGCCCATTTCTCAGTGTTTACAAGTTAAAATCCGTATTTTCTGCTAGAAAATTACGTAGAAGCCCCAAACATTATATATTTTTTTTAGCAGAGAATGTAGAGAATAAAATGGCGATTGTTGCAATATTTTATGTCACACAGTATATGTGCAGCGGCGTTTTAAACAAAACTTTTTGGGAAAAATGTACTTTAATTAAAAAAAATAGTTAAATTGGCTTAATTTTTTTTTTTTTATATAATGTGAAAGATGTTACGCCAAGTAAATAGATACCAAACATGTCACGCTTTATTATTGCACGCACTTATGGAATGGCGACAAACTACGGTATCTAAAAATATCCATAGGCAACGCTTTAAACTTTTTTTATGTGTTACCAGGTTAGAGTTAGAGGATGTCCAGTGCTAGAGTTATTGCTTTCATGCTGGTGATCGCGGCGATACCTCACATGTGTGATTTGAACACCGTTTACATATGTGGGCGCGATTTCCTTATACATTTTCTTTGCAAGCTTGCGGGAAGGGGGTGTGCTTTAAAAAATATATATAGATTTTTTTTATTTTATTTCTTTTAATTCTTTTTTTAATATTAAATTGTGTTTTTTTTTTTAAATGTAATCACTTTTATTGCTGTCACAATGATCCCTTGTGACAGTAAAAGGTGGTGACAGGTAGTCTTTATGCAGGGATCGGGGGTCTAAAAAACCTCCGATCCCTCCTTTGCACTTCAAAGTTTTCAGATCACTGAAAATGGCGATTCTGAATACTGTGTATTTTTTTTTTTTAAATCCGGCACCACTGCCAGCCGAGTAACCCGGAAGTGACGCTTCCGTGTTTACATTGCTTTGTTTACGGCTTTGTTCCAGTCTGGGGCGAGACACTGGAGGTGGCGGATCACAGATCGGGTCTTTTAGCCGCATCAGTTGTTATGCCTGGATAGCCAATCGCCGGCTCTAAACAACGGTACCGGGATGATGCCTGCAGCTGGGGGCGCCATCCTGGTAAAACCCCCAAAAAGCCGAAGGCCACATATATGCGTGCATCGACGGGAAAGGGTTAAAACTTGTCCTGTAGTAACATAGCGGCCAGCAGGTTGAACCACAAATTGCAGAGAGGGACCAGGTATTCCAAGAATCCTGGAGATTTTGGATACAGACGGTTTTCCGGCAAGCTTAACTTATAAAAAGAGAAAAGATCTTTAGAAGGACACAATGGCATTACTACTGTTTCTTGCAGGGAGGTCCTGTTTGGTTTTGGGACAGAGTTGGTTTTAACAAAATTTAAAATTTGCTATTTGTGATGTTTACTCACTACGGCATCGATCAGCCTGAATATAAAACGTTTACCCTGGGTGGGACAGTTACTAATGTCGTCCACACTTTTCCATTCCTATTTTATATGTAAACCTTTTGTCTATCCCCGCAGCCCTTGGTGAAGGAGGATGTCCCTACAGAATGGAACAGCCTTGTGAAAGCCGGACTGAAGTGAGTCGTATTCTTCTTATTCTAAACATTTTACAAACGTGTGTGTTTTAGCGCAATTCTATACAGTGGGGGAAAATAATTATTTGATCCCCTGCAGATTTTGTAAGTTTGCCCACTTACAGAGAAATGAAGGGTCTATCATTTTTTTATCATGGGTGCATTTTAAATGACAGACAGAATATCAACCAAAAATGCATAAAAAAAAAACACATGACACCATGATCCAGATGGTCGCCAGTCATCTATATGACCGTCGGAGGCCCAGGCGCGATGTGATGTTTCACGCCCGGGTACCCGAAAGTCAACAAAGCCGCGATTGCAGCTAGTAAGAATGAGATCGTGAATTTTTTTTCACTATCTCATGCTTTCCAGCCTGGAGGAGAGATGTGGGGTCTTATTGCATCTCTTCCTAAAGAGGACCTGTCACACATCATTCATATTACAAGTGATGTTTACTTTCCTTATAATAGGAATAAAAGTGTAAAAAAAAAAAAATTTAACGCCCCTGTCCCCAGTAGCTCGCGCTCCGAAGCGAACGCACACGAAAGTCCTGCCCACATATGTAAACACAGTTTAAACGATATATGTATCGCGGCGCGTTAGAGTGCCAACAACAATTCTAGCACTAGACTGCCTCTGTAAATCTAAACTGGCAACCTGTAAACATTTTCAAAGCGTCGCCTATGGAGATTTTTAAGTACTGAAGTTTGGCGCCATTCCATGAGTGTGCGCAATTTTAAAGCGTGATACGTGGGGAATCTATTTACTCGGCGTAACATCAACTTTCATATATTACAAAAAAATTGGGCTAACTTTACTGGTTTTTTTTTTTGTTTGTTTTTATTCATGAAACCATTTAAAAAAAAAAAAAAATGCGTTTGAAAGATTATTGCGGAAATACCGTGCAAGATAAAAAGTTGCAATGACTGTCATTTTATTCCCTAGGGTGTCTGCTAAAAAAAAAAACACATATATAATGTTTGGGGGTTCTGCGTAATTTTCTAGCAAAAGAATGATGATTATTACATGTAGGAGAGAAATGCCAGAATAGGCCCTGTATTGAGGTGGTATAAAAACCCGGTATTGAAGTGGTTAAAGGGGTTGTAAAGGTACAAGTTTTTTTACCTTAATGCATCCTATGCATTAAGGTAAAAAAACATCTCACAGCACTGCCCCCCCCCCCCCCCCCCCCCGAGCCCCTGTTGTACTTACCTGACCGTTCGAATCTTCCGGGCGCGTCCACGTCGTCCTCTACGGTTCCCAGCCTGGCCGTTGATTGGCTAGGCTGGGCGGATTGATAGCAGCGCAGCCATTGGCTAGCGCTGCTGTCAATCAGAGCAGATGACGCGGCGCCCCGGGGGGCGGAGCCGAGTGATACAGTCGGCGGCTATGGTCGCCGCTGTATCACGGGAGCGAGCTCGCAAAAGCTTTCCTACGTGCAAGCGCCCTCGCATGAAGAGGGAAAGCTTTTGCGAGGAGAAGCCCAGACAGCCGCCGAGGGACCCCAGAAGACAGCTTTCCGGGCCACTCTGTGCAAAACGAACTGCACAGTGGAGGTAAGTATAACATGTTTGTTATTTTTTTTTTTAAAAAGCCCTGACTTTAGTGTCCCTTTAAGATGGTGTTCCTATAATGACAGTTGTGTATATAAAAGACACCAATCCACACAATCTTACTTCCATACCTCACAATCATCAGCAAGACCAAAGAGCTGCCAAAGGCTGTCCTGGACAAGATTGCAGACCTGCACAAGGCTGGAATGGGCTACAACTGTTGGAGCGTTTTTCCGCAAATTGAAGAAATACAACCATAAATCACTCTGTCTGGAGCTCAATGCAAGATTTTGCCTCATGGGGTAGGGATGATCATGAGAAAAGTTGGGACCACAGTCACCAAACAAACCATTGGTAACACAATGCCGCATGGATTGAAATCCTGCAGCACCCCCAGGGTCCCCCTCCTTAAGAAGGTACATGTACACTAATGCAAATGAACATGATTCAGAGAAGGATTGGGAGAAAGCGCTGGGGTCAGATAAAACCAAAATTGAGCTCTTTGGTATTAAGTTGACTTGCCATGTTTGGAGGAAGAAAAATGCTGACTATGACCCTAAGAACACAATTCCTACAGTCAAGCACGGAGGTGGAAACATTATGCTTCGGGGCCTTTTTTCAGCTATAGGTACAAGCCGACTTTGCCATATTGAGGGGCCAATGGACAGGGCCGGGCCATGTATTGTAAGATCCTGGATGAGAAAAACCTTCCCTCAGCCAGAACACTGAAGATGGGTCATGGATCGGTCTTCCAGCATGACAATGACCCAAACCATACTAGTATCGGTATCTGGACAACCCTACTTAATACTATAGGAAATGTATAGAAGGAGCTGAAACTTTGAGTTGCCAAGCGACAGCCAAGAAACCTTAAGGATTTAGAGAAGATCTGTAAAGAAGAGTGGACCAAATCCCCCCTGAGATGTGTACAAACCTGGTCACCAACTACAAGAAACGTCCTATCTCTGTGCTTGCCAACAAGGGTTTCTCCACCAAGTACTTTGTCATATTTTGCTTGGGGATCAAATACTTACCGTATTTATCGGCGTATAACACGCACCCTAACTTTAAGAGGGAAGTTTCAGGAAAAAAAATAATTCACAGCCCCCTGCGTATAACACGCAGGCACAGTTTACCCTCTATTTTCAGGGTAAAAAAGTGAGCGATATACGCCAATAAATACAGTATTTTACTCACTGAACTGCAACTCAATTTATAACATTTGTATCATATGGTTTTTTTTCTGGATGTTTGGTTGATATTCTGTCTCTATCATTTAAAATACACCTATGTTACAAATTATAGACCCTTCATTTCTTTGTAAGTGGGCAAACCTACAAAATCTGCAGGGGATCAAATCGTTATTTTGCCCACTGTACAATTGGGTTTTATGTAACTGGCAGCCGCTGCTTTAGCTGCAGATCTGAACTTCCAGATTATTGCAGTGGGGTGGCATGATGGATCTTGTAAATGGTAATTAAGGTCAAACTGCAATGACCGGCGTAATCTTAAGGCAGAATTAAACCCAAAACCAAAAATGTACAATATTCCAGTGTATAATATGTGGTGGTTGCATTATTTTTTTCTTTAAGTTCATTTCTGTCTGTTTTTACCTGCTGACATGGCCAGTAACACACCTTCTGTATTAGAATGCCTCCACTCTGGATGAAGAGGCAACTGAGACCTTTGGACAGCTGCAGCAGATTTAGATGCACTAAAACTATTTTGAAGCCAATCTGCCTAAGATTTGAACCGTGTATGGGCAGGCTGATTGTACCCAAGCTGATCGATCAATGAACTCGGGTACAGCCAGCCTGTTGGGTTTTTCATACAGTTCTAGCAAGTGGCTATAGCTGCTAGCAATAATCACTGTGTGTTCTCCTGGCAGGGATGGCTCCACCCTGCTGGGAGAACACAACAGCTCCATGGGAGGGATTCCCCAATCAACACTGACTGTGTTGATGAGGATTCAAATTATTTGTTTTTCTGTAGTCACGGACCACCAAAGTACTCCATCTATGGCTGACAAAATATAACTACAGGCAAAACTTTTCTTTTTTTTTTTTATAGAGTGGAGAAGGATTAAACCCTCTGTCAGTTTTTATTGCTGTCTGTGCCTCTGTTAAGGAGATCCCCCCTCTGTTTGTTTGTCATTTTTACCATGGTCATTGAAAGTAAAAGAAAATACCACATTTTGTGTTGTTCCCCTAGAAAAGTAATGGTGGGGAAATCTTCCAATGGGGACAATTGTTCTGGTGCCCTGGGGGCCCCCAAGGAATTCCCTTAAAGGGGTAATTCCCCCAAAAACCTTTTTTTAACATTGATTGAGGCTCGTTATGTCAAGGGGAATCGGGTGGGTTCCCTCGCTGCGCCAATGGCTGGAGGCAGTTGAACATATTTACCATATGGAAGACCTTACTTCTTCTCAACAATAAATCTGATTTAGCACGAAAAACATGGTCCGATTGGTTCGCCTTTAAGTATACGTCGGCATACGCTGACATTATGTCTCAACCTGCCTGAAGTTCTATACTTTACTGTTGGATTGTTGTAACGATAGGTTCTAAGGATTGATTGTTTTGGTTCGAGGTGGCAGCCGGATGCAGAGGAACTCCTCCCCCCCCCCCCTCCCTACCCACCCTTTCTCCTCTTCTCTTACCTATCTCCTTACTTTTCTTTCCTACTCATTCCACTCATTTTTAAGTCTGTTTATGATCCGAGGTCTCTCAATATCACGTCTAGGCGCTCAGTGCAAAGCACAGCTCCGGCCTGCAAGCCTTGGAATAGCATGTGCAAACGTGGGAGCTATCCTTGTTTTAGTTAGATGCTTCCATAAATGTTTCTGAATGCTTCTTAAGTTGATGTAACTACATGCCTTTTATGTTATCTCCGGATGGCACACCCTGCCTACCTATAATGGATGTGTCGAGGCTTCGGATGTTGTTTTGTATTATTCTAATTTGTTGTATTTTATGTTATTTCACACTTTTATTTTAGTTCTGCTCTTTTGAGCGGTATGCTGTCATTTATATTTCCTTAAATAAAATTTTTATTGAAAAAAAAAAAGGGGGGAATCGGGTGGTTTTTTTTTTAGAAACGAAGCAGTACTTACCGTTTTAGAGATGCATCGTCTCCGTCGCTTCCGGGTATGATCGTCTGGTCTGGGCGTGCCTATTTGATTGACAGGCTTCCGACGGTCGCATACATCGCGTCACGAGTAGCCGAAAGAAGCCGAGCGCCGGTGCGGCTCTATACTGAGCCTGCGCACCGTCGTTCGGCTACTTTCGGAAAATCGTGACGCGATGTATCCGAACGTCGGAAGCCTGTCAATCAAATAGGAACGCCCTTCCCCGATGACCATACCCGGAAGCGTCGGAGACGATGCATCTCTAAAACGGAAAGTACTGCTTTGTTTCTAAAAAAAAAACACCCGATTCCCCTTGACAAAACGAGCCTCAATCAAAAAAAAGGTTTTTGGGGGAACTACCCCTTTAAAGAGGAACTGCAGTCAGCTCACATAATTTGTAATAAAAAAACATCTTTGCCGTTCTGAATCTTCCCTCCAACCACTTTGCATATTATTTTATATATACTGTGATTCTGTACTTGCCAAATATGCTGCAGAAATCTCCCTCCACTTAGTCTGTCTGCAACCATTTTAACTGTGGGCAGCTGAAGCTGCTGCCTGTTCACTCTCTGGCCATAATACATTTAGTAATAATTAATTACTAGACACGATTTGTGACAGACAATAGGAGTCATTAGAAGAATCAAATATATACAAATAATGAGTAAATCATTTAATAGATGCAGACAATGAAAATGATGGTTTGGTTATAGTTATTGGAGCAAGCTTGGCATCCCTGGATGAATACTCAACGCGTTTCATGGCCTTTTGCAAATCGTCAGGAGTTTTATGCATGGGTTGAACTGCAAAGTAATGAAATAATGAGTTTAATAACTACCCTAGAGATAAAAGAAGGGGACGATTTATTGACTACTTACAGAGCAGGGTGGGATTTGATGGTGGTCCGGTAAAAGTGGTCTGGGCTGAGGCTGGAACCCCCAAATAAAGACCAAGGGGAAATGCATCACGGAGCAGGCCTAACAGCCACCTCATAAAGATGGTGCATGCTAGGTTTATGATTAGTATCTGCCAAAGTCTATGTAAAAAAAAGATAATATGTAGTGTTGGTGAAAATGGTGAAAAATAGTAAAAAAAATCTTTGCCGAATAGGAGCGTTTTTGCATTATTATTCTCAAGAAAAGGTAAGTATTTCGGCCTTTCTGTGACCGTTATCCATAGAAGCAGATTTTTTTTATGTAGCTTTGTGTTTAACATTCAAGTTTTAGATAAACTTTCAAGGAAATTTACATTTCATTTTTTTCATTCTTATGCCTCAATTCTTGACAGGTATCGGTACAAAGACTGTACATTTTTGGATGCTTTATGTGCTGGAATTGAGGAGTGGTACGAGCCTAGTGGCCCCTGTACGCAGGGTTTAGTGCAGTTACCGGTTATCCATATGATGGTGATGCAGCATTCTCTCTTCCTGCCAAACTTTCTGAGATCCAGAGAGGAGGAGAGCAGCAGCAACGCCCTTCGAGGTCAGTAAGAGTCACAATCACACACTATTGGGCTTTCTCAGTAAACTAGTGCAAGGAGCAGTGAAAAAAGTAATTCATATCAGCAAATCAGACTTCAGTTGACTGCTGTGATAGGCTGAAATTACTAAAGCATGCCATATACAGCTAAAATTTTGGCTGATTCCTGCTGAAAGTGGAAAAATTGTCAGTGCAACAGAGACTGCGTCCAATTAGTTGCAGGCGCGGTGGAGATGGGCAGAAAGCAGCAAGAGCTTTCCTATTGTCTATGCGGTGTCTGGAACAGACAGGATAGTAAATAGAGACGGATCTGCCCTGTTTTCAGGTCAGAACAGCCTCGACCCCCCCTATGTTAACCCCTTCCATACAGGGCACTTCCACCCCCTTTTCTGCCCAGACCAATTTTTAGTTTTCAGCGCTGTTGGATTTTGAATGACAATTGCGCGGTCATGCAACACTGTACTCAAATTAAATCTTTGTTTTTTTTCCCCACACAAATAGAGCTTTCTTTTGGTGGTATTTGATCATCTCTGCGGTTTTTATTTTTTGCGCTATAAACAAAAGAAGAGCGACAATTTAATAAAAAACACAATATTTTTTATTTAATAAATATCAAATTTTTTTGTAAAAAAAAAACTTTTTTCCCCTCAGTTTAGACCGATACGTATTCTTCAACGGTAAAAAAAACCCTGCAATAACCGTATATTGATTGGTTTGCGCAAAAGTTATACAGTCTACAAAATATGTGATCGATTTATTTTTGTGACCGTGACATTGCGGCGACACTTTTGACACATTTTTGGGACTATTCACATTTACACAGCGATTAGTGCTATAAAACTGCACTGATCACTGTGTAAATGTAACTGGCAGGGAAGGGGTTAACACTAGGTGGCACTGAAGGGGTTAAAACAGGGGTGGGCAAACTTTTTGACTTGAGGGCCGCGATGGGTTCATATATTGGACCCGGGGGCCGGACCAAGAGTAGATGGACGGTGTGTATGTGTGAATTAATATAAAATTACATTTATAACATTAAATGTTTAGATTCATTTAAAGGTAGAAAAGCATAAAAAGAGTTAGTTTACAAAACCCTCACACGGACAGGATACAGAAGATATCAGACAGCAGACAGAGATTGCATACAATGATTTTGTACACTCTCACCACTGCCATTTTTGTCTGCAAACTGCTGCCTGTGACTGTCTGACAGTAGAAACCCTGTAATGGTTAACAGCAACATTATACCTAAAATCACTGATAATCCACAAACGAATTGCTCATCAGAATAAGGGGTTTTCTTCTAATAAGAACATCAAGTTCAGGTAACTGAAAATACCATGCATGCTGTTAAATAATGAGCTAAACTAGAGCATTTTAATAGCAACCACGCACAGTGCTGTCAGACAGGCACAGGCAGCAGTTTCCAGGCAAAAATGGCAGTATTTTTTACTCACCCATAGTTTGACAAGCTCCTTTCTAACAGAATGCCAAAATGCTCCATTTTGGGCATGATTTCTTCTCTATTTTTATCCTGTTCTCTGCCCAGTGTTTCTGCTTTTCAAAAGAACAAGCTCTCCGCCATATACAACAGCTTAAACAAAATCATTGTATGCAATCACTGTCTGCTGTCTCTGATATATCCTGTATCCTGTCTGTGTGAGGGTGAACAGTGAACCTGTGGTAGGTCCACCTGAGCCCCCTCCTCCCTCCACCATCAATTAATCATTCAGTCTGGCTGTCTCCCTGCTCACCCTCACACACAGTCAATGGCGGGCAGCAGGCTCCACACACTTTACTCACTCAGTCGGCAGGTACTGGCAGCGGTCCGTCTGTTGCTCCGGGTGTGTGTGTGTCCAGTCCACCGGTCCTGACTGGTCAGGCTCCCTCTGCAGTCGCTCAGGTCACAAACCGTGACTCTCAGCTCGCTCCTCTGTCCTGTCTGCCTGTTCATAGGCTGGCGGGAAAATGCAGTCACTGCATTGGCTGTACGGGCGGGTGGGCTGGGCAGAGGCTGTGCAGGAGGTAGACTTGGTGGCTCAGCATCGCATCTTCTCGGGTATTTCCGAGAATTGCGCATGCGCAGTTCTGACCCCGAGCCGATCGCCGCCATCTTTACTGCTACCTTTCCCTTACATTTACGTTCAGGGAAAAGGTGCCTTGTTTTAACAAACTGTCCGCCGGGCCGTATGCGGCCCGCGGGCCGTAGTTTGCCCACCCCTGGGTTAAAATGTTCCCTAAAGTGTGTTCTAACTGTAGGGGGAGGGGGACTCACAGGGGGAGGAGACCGATGTGTGTTCCTCTGTACTGGGAACACACATTAGTCTCCTCACCGCTGACAGGAGGTGGATGTGTGTGTTTACACACACAGATCCATGGTCCTGCCGTGATAGCCGGTAATCGTGGGTGCCCGGGGGCCGTCGGCCAGGCACGCGGGGTCGCAGGTGCGCGCGCCCTAGATTGCCGGGAACAAAGGACATCATATGACGTCCTCCCGGATCGAGGAGTGGTTCCTGCTGCCATCATTTCACAATGACGCGGTAAGGAAGTGGTTTATTCCCACCATAAGGTCTATGTCTTCAATTTTTTCCTCAATATGTTTTTTTGAGTATGTCTCTTCTATTATATATTGTAATCTTTAGGGTTCTTGGTTGATCATTTGGGGTGAGCCTGTACTTTTCCTGTTCAGGTCAATTTAAGGGCCATGTTCATGACATACAAGTTTCCCCACACAAGTCAATAGTAATACTAAAAGCAGGTTGATGCTGCTTAGTAGGTGGTGATTGTAAAAAATATAAATACCCCACATAAGGCTTTGCTCTTGGGAGCGAGACATGGAATGTACCCCCAGGGATCAGCTGACTCGCACACAGTTTACACCTAATGCCAGACCAGGCACTATTACATGTAAATGTAACTGCTATCATTGCTGCTGTTTTTACTTTATTGAAAAATTACTACACTATGGGACTTTTGTCCGTGTCGCCTGTGGAGTTATTTTTTACATTCTAGCCCCTTCCTTAATGGCCATTGGAGTGGATTTATGCCATTAGCGAAACCAATCTGGTGTTCCCAAAGCATTTTTTGATTGTCCTGTAAAAAGGGGTCAAACAGCTCGGAGCATTACGTTCTGGTGTTGGGATTTATTCACTTATGGACTTTATGCTTGCTTATTTTTTCATTTATGTACACATTTAAAGTGGATGTAAACCCCCCCCCCCCCCAATTTTTTTTTTTTTTATGTCACAATGTAGAGTATAATATTTCCTATCATCTGTGCCCAGTCTTACCACACAGAGTTAATCCAGATCTGAGAAATCCTCTTTTAATGTTCAGTGCAAATTAACAGAATTCCAGCTTGATTTTAAATCTCTGCTGGAGAAGAGAGAGAAGAGCGGGGATTTCAAATCCCCAGACCACTGAAGTGTGTGGGGGTGCTGACAAGAATGGCAACACCAGCAGTAAGTATAGCAGGAGTCGATCAGTTGGCATATAGGAAGTTCTTTGCTAAAAAATTATAGTTCCAAAATTCATTTGTTGGTTCTGCACATGGAGCGTTGGAGCAAGAGTACTATTACATTATAAGCTTATTCAACTGTTAAGGGGGTAGTGCGGTATTATATAAAAAGAAAAGAGACATTCTGCTGGAGAGCTTGTTACCTGAGTTCTTACCTGAGCCCCATCGCGATCCAGTGATGTGCACGAGAGGCTTGACTCTCCAGGGGCCTCTCCCTCCTCATTGGCTGAGACGGCATCAGAAGCCATTGGCTCTCACTGCTGTCAATCACAGGGAGCCAATGAGAAAAGAGGGGACGCGGCCAAGCCACAGCTCTTGTGTAGGAATGGACACACCGAGCAGCAGCCCGGAAACGAGCCTGCTCAGGTGCACCAATAGCAAGCTGTTTGCTCTGGGGGCACTTGGAAGGAGGGTGGGGGCAGGGGACCCAAGAAGAGGAAGGCTGCTCTGGGCAAAAGCACTGCACAGGGCAGGTAAGTATTTATATGCTTTATTTTCAAAACTTGCCTTTAATATCACTAAACTATCACTAAACTATCACTAAATCCTGCAATCAGATTGGTTGCTTTAACCACTTAAGCCCCAGACCATTTTGCAGCTAAAGGACCAGGCCCCTATTTGCGATTTGGCACTGTCGCTTTAACAGACAATTGCACCGTCGTGCGACATGGCTCTCAAACAAAATTGACGTCCTTTTTTTCCCAGAAATAAAGCTTTATTTTGATGGTATTTGATCACCTCTGCAGTTTTTTTTTTTTTTTGCGCTATAAACCAAAATAGAGCGACAATTTTGGAAAAAATGCAATATTTTGTACTTTTTGCTATAATAAATATTCCCAAAAAATTATAAAAGTATTTTTCCTCAGTTTAGGCCGATACATATTCTTCTACATATTTTTCGTTAAAAAAAAAGATCGCAATAAGCGTTTGATTGGTTTGTGCAAAAGTTATAGCGTTTACAAAATATGGGCTAGTTTTATGGCATTTTTATTATTATTATTTTTACTAGTAATGTCGACGATCAGTGATTTTTTTTTTTTTTTTCGCGACTGCGACATTGTGGCGGACACTTTTGACACTATTTTGGGACCATTGTCATTTATACAGCGATCAGTGCTATAAAAATGCGCTGTTACTGTGAAAATGACACTGGCAAGGAAGGGGTTAACATCTAGGGGGCGCTTTAAGGGTTAAGTGTGCCCTAGTGTATGATTCTTACTGTAGGGGGCGTGGCTGGGCATGTGACGTCACTGATCGTCGTTCCCTATGACAGGGAACAGACGATCAGTGACAGGCTCACTAGGAAGCACGGGAAAGGTTTGTTTACACTCTCCTCTCCCCATTCTTTAGTTCTGTGACCCAATCCTGGGACACCAGCGGCGATCGGGTCCTGCGGGCACAGTCACGGAGCTCAGGACTGGGTCGCGAGCGCACCGGCAGTGGCGTGTGCGCAACCCATGGCTGGGCATTTAAAGGGGTTAAGGCACCAACTTTCCTTTCCTGTATACTGTAAATGTCACGTTTGTGTAAGCATATTGTGTGTTCGTAAACTCTGGGAATAGTAAGGAGTACTCCTCACTTATATGTGGCTTTTGTTTTGTTTTTTACAGAAAAGTTGGCGGATCTGCTGGGAACTATAACCAGAAAATGTCCATCGGTTTGTGATAAGAATCATTTTGCCGTTTTACTTGGAGCCTATGGAGCAACCCTCAGCATAACGGGTAATTGGTAGTGCAATTAAGTCATTTTATTTATAGATTGACTGGCCCACTTTATGTAGGTCCAATGCGTTGTGTCATATTTGGATTTTAACAACTTGAGTACTAAGCTGTGTAATGCCCCTTTATTAGCAGGCGGTTTTTCAGCGCTTATGATAGACAATTGCACTCTATCCAAATGCGTTTCATATAATCGAGACCGCACTTTCCTTTGGTTGCATTAAATAACTGCTAGGTTCTTTTATTTTTTTACTATGAAAAGAAAAAAAAAGACCACAAATTTTGGAGAAAAAAAAGTTTCCCTTATGCAGTAATGCAAGGCTTTCTTCCTGGTGTGGAGTGTGGACTACAGGAGAGTTAGGACGCTCTCTACGTTGCAGATGAGGTTTCCTGAATCTCCTGTAGTCCAAGGGAGGGGGTGAGCACGACACTCCACACCAGGGAGAAAGCCTTGCATTACTGTGTGGAGTTACAGACAGAAGAACAGGAAGTGAGGATTTCTCAGAAGAAATAAGGACATTTAAAAGCAAAATGGAATTTACCCCTGCTTCCTGTATTTGTCTTCCCCTTTTTTTTTTTTTTTGAGTTCTGTAACTGACTTGTATATCTGATGACGTTATGACCCGTGAGGGTCGGTTGTTCTCTGCATTGAATAAATAAAAAAAAAAAGCAAAATGGAAGGATGAGGTGAGTGAAGGAGGACTGCACTAAGGTAAAGGAAGATATTTAGGGGGAAAAAATGTTTTACCTTTACAACCCCTTTAAGATTGCATTTTTTTTATTTTTTACGATTAATTGTTCAGCTCTACGATCTCTTTTTTTATTTTTTCTCAGTTTCTTCCTGTACATCTCGTTCTGCATTGTCTTCTTGGAAGTCATACTGATGGTTTTTCTTTTCTGTTATTTTTAACTATATTTGCTTTCATTCTAGACCAGAAAATCCTTTCCCTTCTTCAGACCTATGAGCAAAATGACCTGAGCCTCAGAGATTTCAGGTAATGTCGCCAATCCAGGTACAATATTCTAGTCAGATCTGTGAGAAGTAAGCTGGGCATTGTCTTGATGAAGCTGTTAATAACATTCACATTGCTAAAAGTAACAAACTTTGGGGTTGGTTACTAAAGGCAAATAGACTGTGCACTTTGCAAAGTGTAGTTGCTCCAGAGCTTTTTTTTTTTTTCTTGTATGTGATTGGGTAATCTTTGCAAAGTGAAGCTTTACTTCACTTGCTAAGCTTTCACTTGCTAAGCAACTGCAGAGTGCAACTGTACTTTGCAAAGTGCATGGTCTATTTGCCTTCAATAAATCATGAGAGCGCTGGGAGATGCTCTGATATAATGTAGAAATCGTCATCTTTTTTTATATAGCACAGACACTGGGACGCATATATGTGTATATGTGCAAAACGAACTGCACAGTGTTGGTAAGTACAGTGCAGAAAATAAGTATTTGAACACCCTGCTATTTTGCAAGTTCTCCCACTTGGAAATCATGGAGGGGTCTGAAATTGTTATCGTAGGTGCATGTCCACTGTGAGAGACATAATCAAAAAAAAAAATCCAGAAATCACAATGTATGATTTTTTTAACTATTTATTTGTATGATACAGCTGCAAAGAAGTATTTGAACACCTGTCTATCAGCTAGAATTCTGACCCTCAAAGACCTGTTAGTCTGCCTTTAAAATGTCCACCTCCACTCCATTTATTATCCTAAATGAGATGCACCTGTTTGAGGTCATTAGCTGCATAACGACACCTGTCCACCCCATACAATCAGTAAGAATCCAACTACTAACATGGCCAAGACCAAAGAGCTGTCCAAAGACACTAGAGACTAAATTGTACACCTCCACAAGGCTGGAAAGGGCTACGGGGAAATTGCCAAGCAGCTTGGTGAAAAAAGGTCCACTGTTGGAGCAATCATTAGAAAATGGAAGAAGCTAAACATGACTGTCAATCTCCCTCGGACTGAGGCTCCATGCAAAATCTCACCTCGTGGGGTCTCAATGATCCTAAGAAAGGTGAGAAATCAGCCCAGGACTACACGGGAGGAGCTGGTCAATGACCTGAAAAGAGCTGGGACCACCGTTTCCAAGGTTACTGTTGGTAATACACTAAGACGTCATGGTTTGAAATCATGCATGGCACGGAAGGTTCCCCTGCTTAAACCAGCACATGTCAAGGCCCGTCTTAAGTTTGCCAATGACCATTTGGATGATCCAGAGGAGTCATGGGAGAAAGTCATGTGGTCAGATGAGACCAAAATAGAACTTTTTGGTCATAATTCCACTAACCGTGTTTGGAGGAAGAAGAATGATGAGTACCATCCCAAGAACACCATCCCTACTGTGAAGCATGGGGGTGGTAGCATCATGCTTTGGGGGTGTTTTTCTGCACATGGGACAGGGCGACTGCACTGTATTAAGGAGAGGATGACCGGGGCCATGTATTGCGAGATTTTAGGCAACAACCTCCTTCCCCCAGTTAGAGCTTTGAAGATGGGTCGAGGCTGGGTCTTCCAACATGACAATGACCCGAAGCACACAGCCAGGATAACCAAGGAGTGGCTCTGTAAGAAGCATATCAAGGTTCTGGCGTGGCCTAGCCAGTCTCCAGACCTAAACCCAATAGAGAATCTTTGGAGGGAGCTCAAACTCTGTGTTTCTCAGCGACAGCCCAGAAACCTGACTGATCTAGAGAAGATCTGTGTGGAGGAGTGGGCCAAAATCCCTCCTCCAGTGTGTGCAAACCTGGTGAAAAACTACAAGAAACGTTTGACCTCTGTAATTGCAAACAAAGGCTACTGTACCAAATATTAAAGGGGTAGTTCCCCCAAAAACCTTTTTTTTAACATTTATTCAGGCTCGTTATGTCAAGGGGAATCAGGTTTTTTTTTTTTTAGAAATGAAGCAGTACTTACCGTTTTAGAGATGCATCGTCTCCGACGCTTCCGGGTATGGGCTCCGACTATAGGCGTGCCTATTTGATTGACAGGCTTCCGAGGTCGCATACATCGCGTCACGATTTTCCGAAAGTAGCCGAACGACGGTGCGCAGGCGCAGTATAGAGCCGCACCGTCGCTCGGCTTCTTTCGGCTACTCGTGACGCGATGTATGCGACCGTCGGAAGCCTGTCAATCAAATAGGCACGCCCAGACCAGACGATCATACCCGGAAGCGACGGAGACGATGCATCTGTAAAACGGTAAGTATTGCTTCGTTTCTAATAAAAAAAAAAAAACGATTCCCCTTGACATAACGAGCCTCAATCAATGTTAAAAAAAGGTTTTTGGGGGAATTACCCCTTTAACATTGATTTTCTCAGGTGTTCAAATACTTCTTTGCAGCTGTATCATACAAATAAATAGTTAAAAAAATCATACATTGTGATTTCTGGAATTTTTTTTTTGATTATGTCTCTCACAGTGGACATGCACCTACGATGACAATTTCAGACCCCTCCATGATTTCCAAGTGGGAGAACTTGCAAAATAGCAGGGTGTTCAAATACTTATTTTCTGCACTGTATGACATGTTTGTTATTTTATTGATTTTTTTAAATCAAAGCCTTACAACCCCTTTAACCACTTAAGACCCGGACCATTATGCAGGTAAAGGAGCTGGGCAGTTTGTGCAGTCGTGCGACGTGGCTCCCAAACAAAATTTATGTCCCTTTTTCATTTTTTATTCTTCTACATATTTTTGGTAAAAAAAAGTTGCAATGGGCGTTTATAGATTGCTTTGCGCAAAATTTATAGTGTTTACAAAATAGGGGATAGTTTTTATGGCATTTTTATTAATAATTTTTATTTTATTTTTACTAATAATGGTGGCGATCAGAGATGATTTTTCGTGACTGTGACATTATGGCGGACACATCAGACAATTTTTTGACACATTTTTTGGACCATTGTCATTTTCACAGCGAAAAGTGCTATAAAAATGCACCGTTTACTGTGAAAATGACAATTGCAGTTTAGGAGTTAACCAATAGGGGGCACTGAAGGGGTTAAGTGTGACCTCATGTGTGTTTCTAACTGTAGGGGGGCTGGACGTGTGATGTCGGTGATCATCGTTCCCTATATCAGGGAACAGAAGATCACTGACATTGCCACACCTCTCCACGTTCTTCAGCTCCTGTGACCGATCGCGGGACACCGGGGGAGATCGGGTCCCACAGGAGCGGTCACGGAGCTTCGGACCGGGTCGCGTGCACAGGTCGGTAGCGACCCGCGGCTGGGCTCTTAAAGGCAATGTGCCTGTGCCCAGCCGTGCCATTCTGCTGATGTATATCGGCGTTAGGCGGTCCTTAAGTGGTTAACAACTTTAAGCTGTTACCGCAACATTTTTTCCTTTTTTCCTTTTTTTTTAATTGCATTGAACATGAAAACAGACTGACTTGGCTTATTAAGGTAGAAGATAGCAGGTAATGGCGCCTACTACTAATTAAAAATTACGTGCACAAGTGTATCCAAATCAATGGTAATCCTGTGATCAGATGGTGCTAATAATACTATTCCGTGTAGTGATGTCAATTATATAAATAGAAATATATGAAATGAAAAATAAAAATAATAATAATAAAGATAGTACTGTGACCAATATTGGTGCTAAAAATGCTAATCCTTGTAGTGGTGCCAATTTTCCATATTACAATACATAAAAAATAGATAAAAATGTGTGCAAAATGATGTATAAAAAATATAATAATCCTAGTGGTGATAGTCCATATAATCCAATCAAAATCCAGTTTCTAGTTTACAAAAGTTAATAATTCAATAAATAAGTGCTCCTTAATAAAATTGATGTTTATAATAGTCCAAGGGCAATATTTTCAAGATTTTCTTCATATAAAATAAAGTAAAGTGACAGGTGCTTCATGCAAGTACAGCCATCAGTGGATCACTCAGTGCTCTCCCCCAATGGTCCCGCACTCACCGGATCCAATCACCCCCACAGGGGCAACAGGCTCTTTTCTAATAAGTATCCAAGTTCCAAACTTCAAGAAGGCTGCCTGGTTTTCTCCCCTGGGATCTGTTCAGCCGTTCAACCGCTCATAGAGAGGATAAATAAAGGTGCCCAATAGCGTGATACCGTCTTACAATAAAGTTTATTTTGACAAAACAATGGGTACTCACAATTTACATGTAGTTAAAAGAGCATTGAGTAAAAGTGTGCTGTGGCTCTTAAGAACGATCGCTCTACCGGTTTCGTCGTCGTGACGTCGTCTGGAGCGTGTCTTTGAGCCTACAGCACTTCCTTATTTAAGGAATAAGGAAGTGCTGTAGGCTCAAAGACACGCTCCAGACGACGTCACGACGACGAAACCGGTAGAGCGATCGTTCTTCAGAGCCACAGCACACTTTTACTCAATGCTCTTTTAACTACATGTAAATTGTGAGTACCCATTGTTTTGTCAAAATAAACTTTATTGTAAGACGGTATCACGCTATTGGGCACCTTTATTTATCCTCTCTATGAGCGGTTGAACGGCTGAACAGATCCCAGGGGAGAAAACCAGGCAGCCTTCTTGAAGTTTGGAACTTGGATACTTATTAGAAAAGAGCCTGTTGCCCCTGTGGGGGTGATTGGATCCGGTGAGTGCGGGACCATTGGGGGAGAGCACTGAGTGATCCACTGATGGCTGTACTTGCATGAAGCACCTGTCACTTTACTTTATTTTATATGAAGAAAATCTTGAAAATATTGCCCTTGGACTATTATAAACATCAATTTTATTAAGGAGCACTTATTTATTGAATTATTAACTTTTGTAAACTAGAAACTGGATTTTGATTGGATTATATGGACTATCACCACTAGGATTATTATATTTTTTATATATCATTTTGCACACATTTTTATCTATTTTTTATGTATTGTAATATGGAAAATTGGCACCACTACAAGGATTAGCATTTTTAGCACCAATATTGGTCACAGTACTATCTTTGTTATTATTATTTTTATTTTTCATTTCATATATTTCTATTTATATAATTGACATCACTACACGGAATAGTATTATTAGCACCATCTGATCACAGGATTACCATTGATTTGGATACACTTGTGCACGTAATTTTTAATTAGTAGTAGGCGCCATTACCTGCTATCTTCTACCTTAATCACTCATTACCACCTAGGTGGGTTTCTATGCAGGGGCTGCCACTATATATTTAATCACTTATTATTTAATTTAAGTTGTCTGTGGCGCAGTTTCATTCCTTTTTTTCCTATGACTTGGCTTATTACATTGTGTTCCTGTATGTGCATAAAAAATAATAATCTCTTTACATCTGTGCTTGATTTATATCATGTGCATTGCAGAGTGACACTGTTCTACAATAAAATAACTTTGAAAATAAAGTATTAGAAAATAATAGTGTAATTAAACATGGATGCCAGAGTCTGGTTTTACATTACTGGCACCAATGGTAACCTCCTTTCCTCCTGCAGATTGCTGTTGTGGGGTCCAGCTGCGGTGGAGCATCACAAGACCAGGAAAAGTTTGGGGAAATCCCTGTGGCAGCAGCCAACCATGGAGGAGATTCTTGGCCTGTTAGACCGAGAGAAAATGCTGGAAACCATCCTGAATTTCCCACTGCACCGCAAGCTGATTGCTGAGGTATTTTATTAGAATTTGTTCCATTTTATTCCCCACGTCTGAGGGAGGGAATGCTCGTGTTCTGTAATGGCAATAATACTATATCTGATTGTATCCGTGTAATGTAATAGCAGGCTGCACTTCATGTCGCGCTTTGAATGACAATTGCGCGGTCATGCGGCACTGTACCCAAACATTTTCTTCCCACAAATAGCTTTCTTTTGGTGGTATTTGATCACCTTTGGGTTTTTTATTTTTTGCTAAACAAATTAAAAAACAATCGAAATTAAAAAAATAATAATTCTGCTATAAAATATTATTTTCTCCTTCACTGATGGGCACTGATGACACTGCACTAACGGGCACAGATAATGCGGCCCCGATATTCAGCACTGATGGGCACCAATAGGCAGCACTGATGGGCAAGTTCAATAAATGTTGGACTTTTGATGAATTCACATCTCAGCTTCTCATTTACTTTTGGGTGCCTCTGCTGACACCACTTTCTCATTTTTGGGGCTCTAAGACTTCTTACTGTGTTTGTAATAGGGTTGTCCTGATACCGAGTATTTGCGGGAGTACTTGTACTCGCGCAAATGCTCCCGATGCTTCTGCCAATACTTTTTTTGTATTTATCAACATGTTGTGTGAAAACTCTTTAAAGTTTTTTTTACTACTGCGTGACAACCAAATAATTTTTTTTTATTAATTTTTACTAATTTTTATTCTTTTATTATGTCTTAAGTTAGAGTTCTTTATCATTCTAAAGAAAATATCCTTCGTCTGTATTGTGGTTTGAAAACTGTCACATGACATTTAAAAAAAAGTATCGGTATTCGGTATCGGCGAGTACATGAAAAAAAGTATCGGTACTTGTACTCGGTCCTAAAAAAGTGGTATCGGGACAACCCTAGTTTGTAACCATCTGTAAGGGGGAAATTCTTTTAAATGACCAAGGGTAAAGAGTATTCTTCCTTACTGACCATCACACTAATATATCATGAGTTGTAGATAGTAATTTTTAGCAGAGGTTACTTGAGACCAGAAAGTTATTTAACCACTAGGCTTCTGCACTATAGCCGAATGACGGCCGCAGCGCAGACCCCAATTGCCAGGAGGCCATCAATAGACGTCCTCCCCTTTGCGCACGCGCTGTGATCACTGAGACTCGGGTGGTCACAGATCCGAGTAAGGGGCCAGTCACTGTGTCCATTACTGCCACCTATCAGTACCCATCGCTGCCAGCTATTGGTGCCACCTATTGGTGGCAATTATCGGTGCCCACCAGTGCCGCCTTATCGTGCACTTCAGTGCAGCCCATTGGTGTGCCCATCAGTGCCGCCTCATTAGCGTACATCGATGAAGGAGAAAAAATACCTGTATGCAAAATGTTATAATAAAATATAATTTATTTTTATTTATTTTTAAATCTGTCTTTTTTAAACATTTTTAACAACAAATAAAAACCGCAGAGGTGATCAAATACCACCAAATAAAGCTCTATTTGTGGGGAAAAAATTATAAAAATTTAATTTGGGTATAGTGTTGCATGACCGTGCAATTGTCTTCAAAATGTGAGAGCGCTGAAAGCTTAAAATTGGTCTGGGCAGTAGGGGGGTTTAAGTGCCCAGTAAGCAAGTGGTTAAAGGGTTCCTTTGTTTTAAAAAGGTTGAGAAAGACTGCCATATTGTATGAGAAGCGGAGACGGTCTTGAGTTTCTGGCTGTTGAGGTGGCATTGGGGGGAACAATGTCTGGGCTGCTTTATCTGATTTGGCCTAAATAGATGACATGTACAAACTTTTTTAGGTAGAACAGCCATTATATGACACCGGCTGCAGACAGGCTGTAGCCATAACAGTATAGCTCTATAAAATTAGCATTTTATTTATTTATTTAAAAATTTTAGAGCTGTAAAACAAACAAAAAAAAGGTGCCAAAACAATTACGTGCAGCTAGCAAATTCCCGTCACTTCTCAGTGTCTGCATCCCAGTGACCTGAGCAATCCCTGAGTCATAGAGTGATTCAGCAAACACGGCTTGTTAATTGGCATATATGTGTAGGGATGAAAGCCTGGCCCTTAGATTGGGCTTTTCAAACAGAGCTGCGTGGGCACAGGAGACTGAACCGCATCAGAGAGGTTCCACTTAGCAGAGGAGCGAAGTGCTGATGCTTTTGGTCCACCTATAAAGGTTAGCTTAGCAGTTCACATCTGAATGTGACTTATGTTTCTTTTAACCACTTCAGCCCCTGACCATATTGCTGCTCAATGACCGGGCCACTTTTTGCGATTCGGCACTGCCTCGCTTTAACTGACAATTGCGCGGTCGTGCGACGTGGCTCCCCACACGGCTAGTGATGATGACTCTGCATCAGGGTCAGCACATGATAAGGCGTTTTTTTCGGAGCTCTTATCACTGTGGTGCGGAAAACTCAAGGAAATTGAGGATTTGGCGGAGTCATCAGAGATGCTGGTCCCTTTTGCGTTCTGCAAGCCGCACCGCAAAAGTGTTTCCTTGTGTTCATTATCTGGACAAAATGTTATACAAGGAATGGGATCAGCCGCCGAAAGTTTGTTTCTGTCCCAAAATACTTTGCGGTCCGTTACTCGTTTTTAGGAGGACTTCTTAAAGTGGATCTCTCATCCGTCAGTGGACCCCCCTGTGTCCAGACTGAACAAGGCTACCACGTTGCCTGTGGAGGGGGCTCCTATTTTTAAGGACCCTGCAGATAGGAGGGCCATGTTCAGTCGTGGGGCCGGCGGTGAGACCGGTCTTGGCCGGGACTCTAGTGTCACAGACGCTTACCGAAAGAGTAAAGTTGTTGCTGCAGGAGCTGGGGGGCGCATAATGCTTCTGAGCTCTGCGTGGAGCTGGCCGACCAGTTGGTGCAGGGCCTAAAGTTTGTCTGTGAGTCGGCCCTGGATACGCTACCCCTGCTTTCCAGGGCCTAAGCGGTGGTGTTGCGCCGCCTTGTGTGGCTGAAGTGTTGGTCTGCAGACCAGTCATCTAAAAAGGCCTTGGTGAACTTAAGGGTGAATAGCTTTTTGGGGCGTCTTTGGGTGACATCATAAAAGATGCCACAGGAGGTAAGAGTACTCTTCTCCCAGAATCTGGAAAGGGTAAGGAGCCTTGCCGTAAGCAGGGGCCCTCCTTTACCGCCCCCAAGCGTTTTTTTCGTCCCCCCGGTGCGGCAGAAAAACATTTCCAGGGCGCTAAGGCACCTGCTGAAGGGCAGAAGCGCGCCTGGTTCTACAAGCCTGCGCATAAGCCTGCCTCCGCATGAAGGTCTCCTCCCGCCTGTTTCTTGGGTGGGGGGGCCGACTTCACAAATTCGCAGCTCGGTGGAGGTCTCTTATTTCCAACCGGTGGATTTGCGAAGTAGTTTCCTCGGGGTACAAGATAGAGTTTCTCTCTTGTCCGCCACACAGATTTTTTCCTTCCAACCTCCAGCTTCCTCCAGAACGTCGGGAGGCCCTGTCAGGGGCTGTTCAGGATCTGCTGGTCTGGGAAGTGATTGTGCCGGTTCCCTCACTGGAACGGTTTCAGGGGTTTCTACTCCAATCTGTTTGTAGTCCCCAAGAAGGAAGGGGTCCGTCCAATCCTGGACCTCAAGGCCCTCAACTGTTTTGTCAAGGTGCAAAAGTTCATGATGGACTCGGTTCGCTCTGTAGTGGCGGCACTCCATCAGGGGGATTTTCTGGCGTCCTTGGATATCGAGGACACATACCTGCATATCCCCATATGTGCAAAACACCAGAGATTTCTGCGCTTTGTGGTCGGAGAGGACCACTTTCAATTTGTGGCCCTCCCTTTCGGCCTGGCCCCGGCACCACAGGTTTTCACCAAGGTGTAGGATACCTGGACAACCTTCTCCTGAGAGCTTCTTCAAGCTCAGAGTTAGAAGGGGATGTGTCCATCACCTGCCAGACCCTCCGGGAATTCGGTTGGCTACTGAATGTCCAGAAGTCAGTGTGGGGACAAGCTCCCTTCGTCTCTGGTTTACCAGGTCCGGATAAGCCTTCTGGTCAGGTCCTCCCTAGTGTGGTGGCTGACATCTCTGGTACTTCAGACCGGGAAATCGTTTCCTGCCGTGCCATTGGACAGCGGTCACGACGGTTGCTAGTCTCTCCGGCTAGGGGGTGTCTGGGGTGTCCAGTCAACCCAGGGGCGCTGGACTCAGGAGTCCCGCCTACCGATCAATGTTCTGGAACTCCGGGGGATCAGGCTGTGCCTCTCCATGTGGTCTCTGGGTCTGCAGGATCGACCGCTCAGGATCCAGTTCGACAGCGCCACTGCCGTGGCATATGTCAATCAAGGGGGCACACAGAGCTTGGCTGCAGCGGCAGAAGTCGCACACATCCTCCGGTGGGCCGAAAAGTACGTTCCGGCTCTGTCGGCCATGTACATTCCGGGGGTACAGAACTGGCAGGCCGACTACCTAAGTCGCCAAATGCTGGACCAAGGTGAATGGTCGTTACACCTGGAGGTGTTTCAGAGTCTGTGTCTGAAATGGGGCACTCCAGACGTAGATCTTCTGGCGTCCCGTCTCAATCGGAAGGTGTCACGGTTCGTGGCCAGGTCAAGAAACCTGTGGGCAGACGCGTCAGGCGCGTTGGTGGTGCCATCGGGTCACTATCACCTAATCTACGCCTTTCCTCCTCTGAAGCTTCTTCCTCGCCTGCTGCGCAGATTGGATGCCGAGGGGATACCAACAATCCTGGTCGCCCCGGATTGGCCGTGCCGTCCCTGGTACGTCTGGTGGCAGACGTACCTTGGCGTCTACCTCTGAGAGAAGATCTTCTGTCACATGGTCCTATCTTTCACCCTGCTTTACAGTCGTTGGCTTTAACGGCGTGGCTGTTGAGAGCCAGGTGCTGAAGGATCAAGGCCTGTTGGGCTCAGTGATCTCTACCATGCTACGTGCACGGAAGTCTGCTTCACGGAAGATTACCAGCGTATGTGGAAGGCTTACATCTCTGTGTGAGGGGATGAATTGGCACCCCGTACATACGCAATGTCCCGGATCCTGCTGTTACAGCGTGGAGTGGAGCAGGCTCTCGCCTTAAGTACGGTTAAGGGTCAGATTTCGCCCTTGGTGGCGCACTCTCTGGTGCCTACGTTTGTGCAGCGGGTTCGGCATGTGGCCCCTCCTGTGCGTCGTCCACTGCCTCCATGGGACTTGAATTTAGTCCCCCCGGTGCTTCAAGAGTCTCCGTTTGAGGACATTCGAAAAAAAACTTTGACTCTGTCCCAGAAGGTGGTCTTTCTGGTGGCAATTACTAAGGTCAGACGAGTTTCTGAACTAGCAGTCTTGTCTTGCAAGGCTCCTTACTTGGTCATCCATAAGGATAAGGTGGTGCTGCGGCCGCAGCCATCATTCCTTCCTAAGGTTGTTTTGGCTTTTCACATTGAGGACATTGTGTTGCCATCCTTATGTCCTCGGCCGAAGGAGGCCACGTTACATTCCTTGGACGTGGTGCGAGCCCTACCGGTGTACTTGTCTGCTAGGGCTCCGTTTCGGAAATCGGACTCACTGTTCATGCCGGTGACTGATCCTAAAAAGGGTCTGCCAGTCTTGTCGACCACCATTTCTAGGTGGATCAGACAGGTCGTGCTACAAGCCTATGCCCTAAAGGGGCGGGCGCCTCCCTTCCTGGTACGGCACATTCGACCAGGGCGATTGGTGTCTCTTGGGCTTTCTGCCATCAAGCGTCTGTTTTACAGGTGTGTAAGGCAGCGACCTGGTCGTCTATCCACACCTCTTCAAAGTTTTACAAGATGGATGTGAGTGCATCTTCAGATGCCTCCTTTGGCCGCAAGGTTTTTGCAGGCGGCGTTTTAAGGCTGAAGTTCCTCCGTAGAGGAACTCTGGTTTGTTTGGGGTTAAGTTGGTTTGCTGTGTTTTTCCCACCCCTCGAATTTTCTTGACACTGCTTGGCAGGGATGGACTGGCCATTGGGACTACAGGGAGTTTCCCGGTGGGCCGATGGCTCAGTGGGCCGGCTTCAGTGACATCGGACCGCCGCCCCTTCTGCTCCTTTCCCTTCCCGCAGCGCTCACCTCCTCTCCCTTCCTGCAGCAGTCACCTGGGGGGAACAAAGAGGCAGGGGGAGGACAGAGGAGCATGGGGGAGGGGACAGACAGCTGACTCAACAGCTATGGCCTAGGAGTTTCTCACTTCTGCCTAATTTTGTCCCATGGGGGGCACTGAACCGATTCTTTGCCCCGGGTGAAATAATATCTAGCTTTCCTATAAGAGTACCAGCACCAGACGTTCTACTCTAATAAAGTAGAATGGCTGGTGAAGGGGGAGAGGGGGCTTGGGTGGCGGGATGGTGCAGGAGTTGTACGGCCGCCATGGGAGAGACCTGTGAAAGTGGGCCAGTCTGGATGAAGTCCAGGGCCAAATTTCTGTCCCAGTCCAGCCCTGCTGCTTGGGGACGTCCCTAAGGTCAATTGCTGTTGTTGTTGTTAAAAACTTGGCAGACTGCCAGAGTGAGCGGAGAAGTGTCCACACTTGTGAAAGAATCGGGAAACTCTGCAATAGAGATTGTGAGGGGGATTGAATCGAGATTCTGATTTATTAACAATTATTGTGCAGCTCTAATGTGTGTGTGTGTGTGTGTATATATCTTATCTATCTATCATAAAACTTGCTCATCCAAGTGTTTATGGACCTTGCTTTGTATACTGATCCAAATAATTTGGCGGAGGGGGGATTATGGTGTGTGGGGGGGAGGGGGGTGGGGGTTCAGGGGTTGGGCTTGGCCCCTTAGTTCCAATGAAGGGAACTCTTAAGGTGTCAGCATACCAAGATATGTTGATCAATTTCATGCTCCCAACATTGTGGGAACAGTTTGTGCCTGGCCCCTTCCTGTTCCAACATGAATGCGCACCAGTGCACAAAGCAAGGTCCATAAAGACATGGGTGAGCGAATTTGGGGCTGAGGAACTTGACTGGTCTGCACAGAGTCCTCACCTGTGCGAGCCAGGCTTTCTCATCCAACATAAGTGCCTAACCTCACAAATGCTTTTCTGGAAGAATGGTCAAACATTCCCATAGACGCTCCTAACACTTGTGGACAGGCTTTCTAGAAGAGTTGAAGCTGTTCTAGCTGCAAAGAGTGAGCCAACTCTATGGAGTCCCAAAAGAAGAAGCTGCTATATCTAGATTAGCAATAAATAATAATTGTCTCCAAGAATGGTAAACCAGGTCACATAACACACCATAAGAATATGTATTGATGGTGGGCTCAGGGGTCCGCTTAAACGACCATTCATATGGAATCTACAGGGGTGGAGGAGATCTAAAGCAAAGAAGAGGTGAAGACAGTAAAGAAGGGATGCAAAGAGCACAACTGGGGGGGGTAGAACATCCGCCGGGAGAATCCATCTGTTTAAAAGCAATAGTTTCAAAGAATACATGTTTTGTGCAGTTGAATGTGTTTTAAAATCGCTGATGTTCCCATCCATATTAATAATATTTAATTTTAGGCTGGGAAGAACAAGTTGTATGAAGACCGGGCTATAGATGACTTTGAAAAGCTTTATGATCCCTGCTTCTTGTTACCTCTCTTCAGTGAGCTGCTCAGACCAGGTAAGTGATCTCTACTATATTGACTGCTACAAGATCAGCACTAGTCTTTTAAAGTGGATGTAAAGCCACTCTCATCCTTTCTAAACTACTGCTATAGTGCTGATCTATACGGATATAGATGCCTCCTGCATGTATCCTTACCTGTCAAATGTTTCCCCTCTGTCTGTTATAAGAACTGAAAAACTGCAGATTCTGTGGGTGGGTCTGTTGTCTGGAGCTCGGTGGGTGGAGTCGTGATGTCAGTAGACTCCCCGCCCACCTCTACACTCCCCTTACAATAAATTCTGCTATGATCACTAACATCCAGTCAAAATCCAGAAAAGTAACCACATGACTTCAGAAAAGGAGTGGGGGTGGGAATTAAAAAATAATGCCTGTCTCCAGGCTAGTGCATGAGACATGTAAATAGCCGGTCACTCACAGCAAGGGGGAAGGACGGACAAAAGTTTTCTCCTGTTTGTCCGTTTATCTCACTGAAAAAAGAAATCCGGATTGCTCAGTGCTGGATTAACTCTGTGTGGCAAGACTGGGCACAGATGATAGAAAATCTTATACCCTACATTGTGACAGAAAAAAAAAAAAAAAAGATTTGGGTTTACATCCACTTTAAGGCCATGTTCACTGTTAGGATCTTCAGTAGATTTGCTGCGACTCTGCCTGCAATTTCCAATCGCAATGCAATTGCAAAACGCATTTTTGGGAGGCATTCATTCTCAATGGTACCTTGCTGCGATTATCACAGCGCTCAAAGCTTGTCGCTCAAAAAGGAGCAGGAGCCGTTTTGGGAGACGAGCTTTGCACAATGTGGTTTGCTGTGCTATTTAAAAATGAAGGGCACCCAAGCTCATGTTTTGCAATTTGCAGTGCGATTTGATAACGCGGCAGAATCACAGTAAATCCTTGGTTTTGAGAGCGTTTCACAAGACGAGCAAGATTTGTAAATTAAGTTTGACTTGATATACAAGTAGCCTGATGTTACAACTGAGTATAAAAACGAGAAGAGAGCTGCCTCTAAAGCCTCGTACACACGTTAGGATTTCCATTGGACAAATCCGTTGAATTATGTCTGAAGGGCGTTGGCCGTGAACTTGTTCTGCATACAGACGGCAGAAATTTTTCAGCCAACATACAACAAACTACGTGTTTTTCAGCTCTTTAGCGCCACCCTTTGGCCAACTTCTGCTAATGTTGTGCTATGGTTAGCATTTGTTCAGAGCATGCATGTTTGTACTTTGGATTTTTTTCCCGACGGACTTGTGTACATACAATCGGATAATCTGACAACACATATTTGTTGTCTGACAGTTTTAAAGCATGCTATCCAATATTTGTTGGAAAATCCGACAACAATTGTCTGATGGAGCATACAGTCAATATGTTTACATGATGGAGCATACAGTCAATATGTTTACATGATGGAGCGTACAGACGCACATTTGTTGTCGGAAAATCCAATCGTGTGTACGGGCCCTAAGTTACATTTAATGAAGGTACAATATGTAGCAACTTATTGATACACTTAGAGGCGCCTCTCTTCTATTTTATACTCTGTTGCACCCAATGCTGTATCCTGGCCTAGGCCAACAAGGCTCCGGTCTAGGGCAGCACTTTGCAGGGAGGCAGCACAGACAGTGTCCCCGCCGGCTTGCGCTACACTGTTAGGCAAATTAGTTTAGCGCCCCCATAAATCGGTCGCACTGCTTCCAGTATGTGGGCGGTTGGCATTCTGCAACTGTGGGGGTGGCAGGGGGGTGTCACTTCTAAATTTTTACCATCCCTGTCCCATTGCAGAGATATCCCTTCACTTCCTGTCCTATTATCTTTAAGACGCTGGGCGGGACTGACGTTTTGACGTAATTTCCGCCCAGCAGAGCTATGGGGACGGGTGGGCACCATATTGCCCTCACTCACATACCCACACAGCTAGCAAGAGGACCCGACCGCCTCCGCCGCTACCGACGGCTCTGGAGAGTGGCGGTAGGGGGGCCCTCTACCGATAACGGCGATCTTGCGGCAAATTCTCCGCGGAGACCGCCGTTATTATAGACAGAACCGCCCACTGAAGAGATGGATATCTCGGTTGTGGCGGCAGCTGCTGCCGTTACCGAGATATCCATCTTTAAAAAGAGGACGTCTTTTTTACAATGGGGCGGTGGTCAAGTGGTTAATCAGGCCTAGGGCAGCACAAAACCTAAATACACCCCTGGTTGCACATGTCACATCTCTATAATCTTTTTATATGAACTATAAACTGAAGGACTTATGAATAAATGGTTGTGAAATGAATCATTTGAGTTTCCATTATTTCTTATGGGCAAATTTGCTTTGATATACAAGTGCTTTGGATTACAAGCATGTTTCTGGAACGAATTATGCTCGCAATCCAAGGTTTTACTGTAATTCTTTTTTTTTTTTTAATAAAAAAGTAAAGATCCAAAAATGCCAAATGTGAATTAAGCTGGTTGAAGCCCGGGGGCAATCACGTGATCAGGAAATGTCAATCAGCTGGCTACAGCATGTCACATGACCAAGAAATGGAAATCAGCCAGTTATAGCTGGGAGTCAGTCGCATGTTTTGAACATTTCTATTGGTTCATTACAGGAGGAAGCTACACTATAACAAAATCTGGCAAAGAATTTTCGTCCGATTTCCGTACAGTGTGTACACAACTTTCAATAGCCGTTTCTGAATTTTCGTCCGAAAATTCCCAAAGGGACAAACTCCAAAAATGTTCTTGTACGGGAACAGAACGAACGATTTTTGTTTAATGCACGCTGTTTTTGTACAGGAAAATTCAGAAAAGAGACTGCGCATGACCAGAAACCATAAACAATAAAGTCTTTGTCGTACAAGAATATTCGTAAGAATTTTCTTTCATCGGTTTCGACTTGCTGTGAAACATCGCGAAAAATGAGACGAATGTTCACCTGATTTTCTTAGTGTGTACTTCACTTCACACATGATCAAATGAGCGCTCTTGATAGCTTCTGTACAACAGTCATGTACGGCACTCATCCAGAATATAAAACCATGTTTGAAAGTTTTTGCCAGAAAATCATAACTGGTTGTAATCTTTATTACTCAAATCAATCAATCTTTATAGCAATTAAAGGGGTTGTAAACCCTATGCATTAAGGTGAAAAAACACCTTGCAGTGATCCACCCCCAGCCTCCGTTTTACTTACCTGAGCCCTGAATCTCCGTGGGCGTGATCCCGCATTGTTTTCCCTCAGCTCTTGTCGGCTCTTCATTGGATGATTGATAGCAGCGCAGCCATTGGCTCCCGCTGCTGTCAATCCAGTCAATGACGCAGAGCGCCGGGGGCGGGGCCGAGTCATACACTTGGCGGCTACGGCCGCCGAGTGTATGACACGGGAGCACGCCCGCAAGGTAACCCCTCGGGAGAGAGCTTCCCAGAGGGGGTTAGCTCTTGCAGGGAAGAGCCGCCGTGGGACCCCAGAAGAGGAGGGCCACCTTGCACAGTGGAGGTAAGTGTGACATGTTTGGTGTTTTTTTTCCTCTTCTTTTTTTACAAAAAAACTTTAGTATCCCTTTGATTTTAACGGAGGTTGTGATCCTGTTTCCACTAAGTAAAGGTCCTGTTTGGTTGCATTTGGATTTTGCAGCTAAAGGGTGCAACTGGCCTTCCCGTTGAGGTTTCCCTGTCACAGCCCTTTCTATATAATGAATGCATTTATTATCTGAGAAGGTTGCCGTGTCGTTTTGACGTCAGATCGGAGAGGATGAGTCATTCCAATCACTCGATCTGTCCTTGTGCTCTTCTACGTTGTTTGAAGAACCTTGAATGGCGGTGTGCCTGCGACACTGCAGTGTAAATTATGCTTTGCATTGAAAAGCCACATACAAAATATTTTTTTAGATCTTTGCTTCCATAAAACTGTATTGCTTTTTTTTTTTTTTCTCGCCTCAATGTATAGATCTTGTCTATAGATATTTGTATACGTTGGATAATAATTGTCCTATACCTGCACTTTTCTTGGATCTGAGGATGAACAGGGGGTATTGCGTACAGTTGACATCACATCAGATACACTCAGCAGGGTGGAATGTTTTGGCAAGTGGCCTATTGTACCCCTGTAAGCTCTAATGAGCAGGGCCCTCTGATTCCTACTGTATTAACCACTTCAGCCCTGGAAGATTTGGCTGCTTAATGACCAGACCATTTTTTGCGATACGGCACTGCGTTGCTTTAACTGACAATTTTGCGGTCGTGCGACATTGTATCCTAGCGCCCTTTTTTTACCCACAAATAGAGTTTTCTCTTGATGTTTTTTGATCACCTCTGCGTTTTTTATATTCTGCGCTATAAACAAAAGAACATCATTTTTTTTTAAAAATACCATATTTTGTTTGCTATAATATCCCCACATTTTTTCCTCAGTTTAGGCGATATGTATTTTACATTAAAAAGAGTATTGTTTCACTTTAAGTACTTTGCTTTACTTTAAGTGCACCCCTTGTATTTGTATGTAAATAGATAACATTTTAAAGTTGGTAAAGGCTGTGTTTTTTTTTAACCTTCATGCATCTATTTTAAAAAACCTTCTGTTTGCAGCTCTCCCCACACAGCCCCCCCCCCCCCATTACTTACCTGAGACCGATTTCGAAGTAATGATGTGCATGAGAGCAGCTGCTCTCTCTATCTTCTAATTGGCTCAGATGTAGGAGCCATTGGCTCCTGCTGCAGTCCATCACAGTGAGGAGGGGAGTGCCCCAGTTCTGTGCTCAGTATCGGGGAACGCACGAGTACGTCCATCACGAGTACCCTGATAGCAAGCAGCTTGCTGTGGGGGCACACGTGTGGGGGCAGAGCGTGCCAGTGAAGGGACCAGAGAAGAGGCGGATCAGGACTGCTCTGTGCAATACCATTGCACAGAGAAAGTAAGTCAACATGTTTATTGATATTTTTTAATTTCTTTAGTATCACTTTTACTTTTTTTTTTTTTGTTGTGCTAAATATATGAAAAAAATATGTAAAAAAAAAAAAATAGAATCACTTTTTAAGGAGAAAGTTATGTTTGTAGATGAGATTATTCTCCAACATCTGGCATTTGAAGACTATTGTAGACTTACTTGTAATAAGCACACCATAGCCTGTATGATTTATCACTTCTCTTTAATTTGTCTACTGCAGATCTGGTTGTGGACTGTGTGAAGTTTGTGGAGGTCAATGCTTTGGGCCTGACCCTGGCAGCACTCAGTAGTTATGATTACAGCATGCGAGCCGCAGCCAATTACGTCTTGGGGTCCCTCCTCACCCATTTGGAGGGGGGTCGTTTTCGGGATAAGAAGCAGGTGAGCATTTTTTTTTCAATAAGTTCTGCTCATATTTATAGAACACTTGTCCATTTTTATTATCTTCTAGAATCTAGATTGTAAGCTCTAACGAGCTTCCTCCTGTATCGTGTTGTACTGTCTTCCCTGATGCTGTAAAGTGCTGTGCAAAATGTTGGCACTATATAAATCCTGTATAATAATAATTATGTGTCATGTTTACAGAGCCCTATCTGTTGTTCAGGTAATTATCCCATCCTCAACACTGTTCAGAACAGCTGAATATGTCTTCAGGATTGATAATCTGTATAGGGCTGCAACTAACGATTAGTTTTATAATGGATTAGTTGGCCGATTATTGTTTCGATTAATCGGATAATAGCCTTAAAATTATTATTTTTTTAACATTTTTATTGGGCCAATTTGTTGTTGGGCAGATTACAAAACACAAATTGCCGCAAAAACACATTACATGCTTCTCTGCAGCTTCTCTATTGAAGTATATTGAACCAAAAAAAACAAAATGGCACCGTTTTGCATTAAAAACTCCTTGCCCTTTCCAAATACGGAGCAGCTGAAAAAAAATCATGGCTGTGAACGTGTCCCATAGGAAAACATGTAACTGAACTGTAGTGTGTTTCTGCAAAAAGCACCAAAAAACACTGGTGTGACCCAGGCCTGAGAGGTTTAGTAACATAATGGGGTTAAAAAAAAAAAAAAAGTACAAAAAAGAGCAAATAATCGCTACTGTAGGGGGTTCATTTTTTACTGTGGGACAGTGAAAGTAATATTTACGGTAGCGATTTGCTTTTTTTGTAATATAAAGGGCTAATTTTAGTTGTTTTAACCCCATTATGTTACTGGCCGATTAATCGGTTATGAAAATTGTAATCGATTAATTTCATAATCGATCAGTTGTCGATTAATCGATTAGTTGTTTCGGCCCTAAATCTGAGCACATAATCCTGTATAATACATTTCTTTCAGGAATATTTTTACCCCCAGCCCATCTTCCCTGGCAGCACATGGGTCTTTTAAAGCCACCTGTGCTGTTTGGAAGTTCCCCTACCTGCCAGTTTGTCATTGCTGCAAAATGGCTGTGACAAATCGCATGTCCTAGTGGGATTTGTAGGGAGTTTTATAATTCAAGACTAGGGTTGTCCCGATACCACTTTTTTAGGGCCGAGTACAAGTACCGATACTTTTTTTCATGTACTCGCCGATACCGAATTCCGATACCAGCCATGTCCCCCACATATGCAGCGATTTCCCCCCAGCCATGTCCCCCACATATGCAGCCATTTCCCCCCAGCCATGTCCCCCACATATGCAGCCATGTCCCTCCAGCCATGTCCCCCACATATGCAGCCATGTCCCCCACATATGCAGCCATGTCCCTCACATATGCAGCCATGTCCCTCCAGCCATGTCCCCCACATATGCAGCCATGTCCCTCCAGCCATGTCCCCCACATATGCAGCCATGTCCCCCACATATGCAGCCATGTCCCTCCAGCCATGTCCCCCACATATGCAGCCATTTTCCCCCAGCCATGTCCCCCACATATGCAGCCATTTTCCCCCAGCCATGTCCCCCACAAATACAGCCATGTCCCTCACATATGCAGCCATTTCCCCCCAGCCATGTCCCCCACATATGCAGCCTTTTCCCCCAGCCATGTCCCCCACATATGCATCCTTTTCCCTCCAGCCATGTCCCCCACATATGCAGCCATGTCCCCCACATATGCAGCCATGTCCCTCCAGCCATGTCCCCCACATATGCAGCCATGTCCCCCACATATGCAGCCATGTCCCTCCAGCCATGTCCCCCACATATGCAGCCTTGTCCCTCCAGCCATGTCCCTCCAGCCATGTCCCCCACATATGCAGCCATGTCCCCCACATATGCAGCCATTTCCCCCATACCTAGCCGCCGAAAGCTGCCGCCGCACGGGGAACATCACAGCTTTCATTTGAATAGCTGTTTTCCCCGCGCGTATAGACACTCCCCCCTTGCTCGGGATTGGACTGCTCACGATCACCCATCCAATCCCGAGCAAGGGGGAGTGTCTATACGCAGCGGGAACACTACAGCTATTCAAATGAAAGCTGTGATGTTCCCGCACGCTGTTTAACCCATGCGGCCGCGGCTTTCGATGTGGCGGCGGCTTTCATTGCGGCGGCAGGGGGGTGGGCGGGACAAGTATTCTATTCAGGCATCGGGGGTATTTGCGGAAGTACAAGTACCCCCGCAAATACTCGGTATTGGGACAACCCTAATGGAGGGGATGTGCTACTGTCCCAGAATAGTCAGATTTTCTAGCAAATTCAATGACAAATTGGAGGTGAATAAAAAAGAATGTATGAAAAGGATCAGCACTGTAGTGTAGGCTTTTCAAGTACTTGATTTTCTGTGCTTTGCCGGCAATATTTTAGGTTGGTGACGAGGTCTCTTTTAATATACAAATATAATCCCAGCACCGGGCAAAAATGACCAGGCCTGGTGTTTGGAACCACATATCTCTGTAAGGACAGTCAGTATGCTTTACTAGATGAGCAAGCTAGATGACCTGCAACTCCTCAGGTGTGAAGACCATTTTATTTTTGTCTTTTTCCTGTTTGTCATCAGTTAGAATAAACCCATTTTTGTACATTTATAATACAGTTAATGTTTCCTCTTGTGCAGCTGCAGTATCTGATGGATGTTATAAAGAATGGCATTCGGCAGGAGAATCTCCGGCTCACTTACTTGTTGGCATTATATGGTGCCAGAGCTGCCCAGCTGATCTTCAGACCTGGTAGGGTTTTATTCCATTCTTATGTATTGGCTGTAGACGGATAATTGGGAGACTTTAGTCTGAGCCTTCTCTTGTCTTCCACAACAGAGGAACACATGTACATAAAGATTAACCGATTCCTGCTGTCCCACGAGTACCTGGATCTAAAGAAAGTCCCTGATTTCTATCGGTTGTTTTACAGCTTTGACATAGAGGTATGTGGCTGTTCATTGTTGTGTTTCTGTGTATTGTTGTGTCTCTGTGTATTGTTGTGTCTCTGTGTATTGTTGTGTCTCTGTGTATTGTTGTGTCTCTGTGTATTGTTGTGTCTCTGTGTATTGTTGTGTCTCTGTGTATTGTTGTGTGTCCGTGTATACAAATGTCACATACATTGTAACCATCTTTATGGTGTTTGACTGAACAGCACAAGGTGGAGCGTGAATGGATTCTAGGAGTTCTATGTGATGGAATGAGGGACAAGCATTGCTATGAGCTCTATGATTACCAGAGGATATTCATGGTCATTATGGCTTTTTATAACAGCCCTCTGAGTGATGAAACATCTCAGGTAAGATCTCAGATAATGTTATCCTACTTTGAAAATCAGTGCATGTGTAAAATGATTTATCCCATAGCTCAATATTAATCTCTTCCGTACTTCTCTCTTTTAGCCTTTTGCAGCCTCCACTTCACCTTGTCTTCTTTTTGTGTTCTATTCTCCTCCTCTACCCCTCCTATTTTCTCGCTCTTCTCATTTCTCTCCTTTTCTCTCTTCTTTTTCTCTTTTTATTTTCTCTCTTCTCATTTCTTTTCTCTCTCTTCTCATTTCTTTTCTCTCTCGTCTCGTCTTTTCTCTCTCGTCTCGTCTTTTCTCTCTCGTCTCGTCTTTTCTCTCTCGTCTCGTCTTTTCTCTCTCGTCTCGTCTTTTCTCTCTCGTCTCGTCTTTTCTCTCTTCCCCCTTTCCCCCTCTTCCCCCTTTCCCCCTCTTCTCCCTTTCCCCCTCTTCCCCCTTTCCCCCCTCTTCTCCCTTTCCCCCTCTTCTCCCTTTCCCCCTCTTCTCCCTTTCCCCCTCTTCTCCCTTTCCCCCTCTTCTCCCTTTCCCCCTCTTCTCCCTTTCCCCCTCTTCTCCCTTTCCCCCCTCTTCTCCTTTCCCCCCTCTTCTCCTTTCCCCCCTCTTTCTCCTTTCCCCCTCTTCTCCTTTCCCCCCTCTTCTCCTTTCCCCCCTCTTCTCCTTTCCCCCCTCTTCTCCTTTCCCCCCTCTTCTCCTTTCCCCCCTCTTCTCCTTTCCCCCCTCTTCTCCTTTCCCCCCTCTTCTCCTTTTTCCCCCCTCTTCTCCTTTTTCCCCCCTCTTCTCTTTTCCCCCCCCTCTTCTCCTTTCCCCCCTCTTCTCCTTTCCCCCCCTCTTCTCCCCCCCCCCTTTTCTCCTTCCCCTCCCCCTTTTCTCCTTCCCCCCCCCCTCTTCTCCTACCCCCCCTCTTCTCCTTTCCCCCCCTCTTCTCCCTTTCCCCCTCTTCTTTTTTTTTTTTTTCCATCTCTTCTCTCCCCTCCCCCCGTTTTCCTCCAGTTTCTTTTGCTCATCTCATTCCCTTCCCCCGTTTTCCTCCCGTTTCTTTTGCTCATCTCATTCCCTTTTATTTTGCTTTCTCCCTCCACTATGTTCCTTTCCTTCCACCCCCATCACTTCCCTTGCCTCGCTGTCATTTCCATACATGTTCTTTTCCTTTTCATCCTTTGCTTTTCTCCCCCTGCACTAACATTTCTTTTACCATGTGGCCCCCTTTCTTTTTTTTCTTTTATCCTCTTCTATCTCTTCTCTCTCATTGATCATCCCTATAAAGTCCAGTTGCTGTCTTTACATAGATTTATCATTTTGTGTAAAGTTACATGTATTGTATCTGATGACAATCCTATGTTGTGTAACAGACTCAGATTCTGGAAATTCTTACAAAAGCCTCCAAAGTGCAGAAAGCGGCTTATGAACTCACACGAGACCACAGCCTGCTGTCCTGGATACAGAATATTCTGGAGAAAAGGTACTGATAGAAGTGGAGGTATCTGTGCTACAAGCTGCTTCCAAAACAAGTCATGTAGTGCTATATGTAATGAATACATACTTTTTTCAAGTGCATAAAGTTTCTTAAACTTCGAAGTACTAGAAAAAAATGTCGCTCCAACCACAAGATGACAAGCATGAGTTCTTCCTTAGAAGTCCCCCCACAGACGTGTTTCATGTATGTTGATGAAAGTAATAAACCTCATTTTAACCACTTCCCACCTTGCAGCCGACTATATACGGCCTCCTGCCGCGCGCCTCTGGGGGGCATGCACGCCGATGCGCATGCCTGGCGGCTGCGATATCCGCCAATCACCCGTGATAGTCAGTCACAGAGCCAGGGACGTGGAGCTCTGTGTGTAAACACAGCTCCACGTCCTGTCAGGGAGAGGAGACCAATAGTGTGTGTCCCTTGTACATAGGAACAACCATCGGTCACCTACCTCCCCCACAGTAAGAATCACTCCCAGGGTACAAATTTAACCCCTTGATGCCCCCTAGTGTTAACCCCTTCCCTGCCAGTCACATTTGGTGCATTTTTATAGCACTGTTCGCTGTATAAATGTGAATGGTCCCAAAAATGTGTCGAAAGTGTCCGCCTTAATATCGCAGTCGTGACAAAAATCGCAAATTGCCACCATTACTAGTAAAAAAAATAATAACAATAAAAAAAAGTAATAATTCTATCCCCTATTTTGTAGGCTTTATAACGTTTGCGCAAACCAATCGCTATACGCTTGTGATTTTTTTTTTTTTTTACCAAAAATATGTAGAAGAATACGTATCGGACTAAACTGAGAAAAATATATATATTTTTTAAATGGGATATTATAGCAAAAACTAAAAAAATATTGTGTTTTTTTTTTCAAAATTATCGCTCTATTTCTGTTTAGCGCAAAAAATAAAACTCGCACAGATGATCAAATACCACCAAAAGAAAGCTCTATTTGTGGGAAAAAAAGGACGTCAATTTTGTTTGGGAGCCACGTCGCACGACCGCACAATTGTCATTCAAAGCGTGACAGTGCCGAAAGCTGAAATTTCGCCTGGGCAGGAAGGGGGTATATGTGCCCAGTAAGCAAGTGGTTAAATAGGCTTTGTCATCAGTCCTAGGAGGTTTTTAAATGAACTCTAGATGGTAATAAAAACATTCCAGGAAAAGCTGAAGTCCAGGCAGATATAAAATACAATTTTTGCAGCTGTAGATTTATCAATTTTTTTATTAGATGTATTTTTTTTTGTAATGCAACCTGTGTAAGTACTTCAGTTTGACCTGGTCTTATGGCTCGTACACACGATCAGAAAATCGTACGGAAAATGCCGCCTTCGAAGCGATTGGACGATAATTAGATTTTCCATACACAACTTTTGAGTGCCGATAAGTTCATTTAAATTTACCTGAGGGGACAAACACAATTTTTTTTGTTGTACGATACCAGTTCGTACATTTCTAAAGTCTGTTTTTTTTTCTAAAAATAAGATATATTCTACTTACCTGCTCTTTGCATTTGCAGTCACAAAGCTGTCTCTTATTGGGTCCCTCTTCTCTGCTCCTGGCCCCCTCCTCATTCTGAGTGTCCCCACAGCAAGCAGCTTGCTATGTGGGCACCAGAGCCTGTGTGTCCGTTCAGACACAAAGCCACGGTTGGGTCCTGCACACACACTCTTTCGGGTGGGGCTTGGGTACGTATAAGGGGGCTGACGGGGGTGCTGCACACAGATTTTTTTAATCCTAATGCATAGAATGCATTAACATCAAAAACCCTCTTGTGTTACAACCACTTTAATCAGTACAGTTTTCGTCCGAAGATACAATACAAATACACATTACATCCCTTCCGAAGTTGTGTTCTGACATATGTGAATTATCATTGAGTAAAAATGTAATTTTCGATATGGAGACTTGCATACTGAAAAGAAAGACTGATGATCATTGGTCCGATATTCTGATAGTGTGTACTACCCTTTAGCCGCTTGCAGACCTTGTACAGCAAAACACACACTCGGAAAGCAAGAAGAAGCGCAAGGAGCTTGGTAGTTGTGGTGAAGCCAACAAGGAACAACATGTTGATAGGAGAGACTGCAGAGTGACAAAGATGAGCTTTATCTGTTTTTGTCCTTTAGGCCTCATTCACAGGGACGGACCGTTCGGGTCTGCCTGTCAGTTTTGACGGCGGACCTGAACGGCTGCTCCATGCATCCCTATGCAGCGTCGGATGACAGCGGAGATATGTCCGCTGACATCCGAACTGCTAAAACCAGCAGTATGGGGGATACCTCCCCATCCATCCATGCGGATCGGGTAAGATCTGATGAAAACGGACATGCTCAGTGAGCAGAGAGGAGCTTGTCATCCGTCAGCTGAGCGGAGATCTAGGGACTGATCTCTCGCTAAGCTGGCGGGAGCAGGCGGACTTCGTCGCGATGGAGTCCGCCTCGTGTGAATGAGGCCTTAAATGTCCAGTCGCAGACTGAGGCAGGGACAAGACCTGTTGGTGTTACTTAGCTGCAACATAGAAAAATCAGGATAGAATGGAATGGATAGGACAGATCTTTTGGTGGGTAAAACGGCTCCTTCATTTCTATTTCATCTGTGTATTTAGCCTGATCTTGAAGATGAGCTTTATAGCTGCAGCTGGCCAGCAAACACCATGGGATCGCTCCATAGGAGATAGCGGTGCCCGACAAGCCCCTCCCTGCTCAGTGAGCAGAAAGGAGCTCGTCATCCGTCGGCTCAGCGGAGATCTGCGGACTGATTTCCCGCTCAGGCTCCTTCATTTCTATTTCATCTGTGTATTTAGTTGTATGCTGAAGATGAGCTTTATAGCTGCAGCTGGCCAGCAAACACCATGGTATGCACCCGTTTACCCTTATAGCTAACATTAAGAATGCCATCTTTGGGTATGGGAGAATGGGCATGGCATGCTCTCTTCTGCCTTGTACAAAACCGATTTGTGCCTATTGCCAGTCCTGTGCACTGCCCTGTGTGGGGTGTAACCTATGCTTGTACAAATGCTGAGATTCATAAAATTAGTATTTGCATAGGAACCATATGGAGCACCCCAGGGCCTTCCCTTTACTACAGCCATAAATATGAGGTACATCAAGGGTGCCTGCTTTCAAGTTCTTTTTACATTTCAGATCTACCCAGAATTACTTTGTGTGAATATTGGATTAGCAGTATAAGGCTTCTAAGCATACACAACATATAAATGGGGGGACAATTTCTTGTTCATGTCATGTGTGATTGTAAAATAAGTGTAGAACGGTAATGAAGTCCTACAGTGTTACCTAATAAATATGCTTGAGAAGTCTACATTTTAATCTCCAGGTATGTTGAGAATAAAACACTGGGAAGTCTTATAACATTAGTGACCAATTTATGGATAACCAACTTGGGCAACAAAGAGAAGGCCAAATCAAAAGAAGGGAAGAAGCCGGGTGCACTGGCAGGACATGAAAAGCTCCTTCCCATCCATTTGGTGAATGAGATCTTTGGGGTTTCCTTGGTTCTGCTCAGACACATCAGGTAAGCTGCTCTCTGCTTCTGACAATCTTTAATATGTTTTTTGAGACAAATGCATGAAAATTCCACTTTTCTTTGTTTTTCTATAGACAGACTTATTTTCTCTAGTTTGTTTGCATTACAGCAAAAATCTGTAGCGTGTAATCATCTGTGACAGCCAATCACAAATCACGTGCTTAGAACAATGTTCAAATACTTGATTTCTGCAAGCCACAGTAAAGGTTTTACATTGAGTAGGGGAGAGGAGGAGTAATCTCATGACAATAATTACATTGCTGGGGTCTTTGGAAAGTAACACCGGGGCCAGGTACACAGTGGTGGAAGGCGTGTTGGGCTGGCCGTACATGGATTGCTTTTTTTTTCAACGAGCCAGCTGATGGAGAAAAAAATGGGCGGGTTCCCTTATCCACACAAGCAAGGTGGATGGTGGAATCCTCTACCGCTGTGCTATTGTGTTCTGACAGCTCCTGTCAGACTCCTCCATCAGAATACACTGATCAGCGGCAGGCAATTTGGATGCAGTGCTAATCGGATTAAAGCTTTCCAACAGTCTCATTTGAGAGTCCCTACCAAATTTTGATCCCATCTATGGCCAGCTTTAGTGTGGAAGGCAAATGTTTTACCTTATCTGCTCATCCACAGCTTTCCTTATTACACTTTTTATGAACAAACATTCCCCCCCCCCCCCTCTCATAAGGCTGTTGCTTAAAAGGGGTATCTACTGTACGTGTAGATCAATTCCCTAATTAAAGACCTCTTGGAGAGAAGATTTCTTGTTCAAACGTTTTATTAACCTGCCTAGCGGTATTCCCAAGTCTGGCTCAGGGTGAAATTTCAGTACCATTAGTGGTATCCCCGAGCCAGACTTGGGATCGCATTACAGGATACAGGGAGAGTTACTTACCTTGTCCCCTGGATCCTGTGATGTCTCCCGCTGTGTGAGTGAGCGGTCATCTCGCTTGATTCACATAGTGCCCGTGTCCCGCCGCTCTCCGTTCCCTGCGACGTTGTGACGCACGGGGGTGGAGATCGGCACCAAATTCAAAGAAGTAAAAACACAATACAAACAGTATACTGTAATCTTACAGATTACAGTACTGTACAAAACAATTACTCATCCCCTTTGTCCCTAGTGTATAATAAGACAGGGATGCAGCCCACACAGGTACAAGATAACTGAAGAAAAGCACACAAAAGGAATGTCAAATGGCATGGTTTGTACATTTTGGGGAAAAAGGGGGATACAAATAGGCAGCAGTGCAATATAATTCCATATAAGTAAGGCACCAAAATCATTGAAGATTTTGTGCTCATAGGGTGCATGCCATCACAGGTACCCGATCACACCAGCATTTACAATGGTGTTGCATGATGTTAGACGGGTAACCCAAGTAAGTCTGTCTCGTTTCCTGCCTCTGCTCACAGCATTTTAGCCTCACATCTAACCAGCAGGAATCTTGGTGTTTTTTGAACTGCCTTTGTAGCTTTTAGTAGACTTCATGCTCAGTAGCAAAGGTGGGCAACTTCTTGGCTTCAGGTGGCATTAACAAATGAGTCCTCGCTTGTAGATCTTCTTACAGCCTCATTTACTTAGTCTGTAGTTCAGTTCAGTACTTTAGTTTGAAAATGATAAGATAAGATATTGTCTAGACTGGTGGAGGATGAAGGGATCTGTATGCCTCCTTGAGTTTGGGGAGGTTTTCTACAGATCCCTGTAACAATTTTCTTCACACACCAAAAGAAGGATGCATTTAATGGCATCACAGGAGGAATGGTATGATGGGCTAAAGCAAGCACAACATCATGCTTCCAGAGCTGGCCTTATTAAAGTACATTTTTTTTCTTCCTAAATAGCTTCCTTTACCTTAGTGCAGTCCTCCTTCACTTACCTCATATTTCCATTATGCTTTTAAATGTCCCTATTTCTTCTGAGAAATCCTCACTTCCTGTTCTTCTGTCTGTAACTCCACACAGTAATGTGAAGCTTTCTCCCTGGTGTGGAGTGTCATGCTTGACCCCCTCCCCTGGAATACAGGAGAGTCAGGACACTCTCTATGTTGCAGATAGAGAAAGGAGCTGTGTGTTAGTGGGTGTCCTGACTCTCTTGTAGCCCAAGGAGGGGGCGAGCATGACGCTCCACACCGGGGAGAAAGCCTCGCATTACTGTGTGGTGTTACAGGCAGAAGAACAGGAAGTGAGGATTTCTCAGAAGAAATAAGGACAGTTGAAAGCAAAATGGAAGGATGAGGTAAGTGAAGGAGGACTGCACTAAGGTAAAGGAAGCTATTTAGGGGGGAAAAATTGTACCTTTACAACCCCTTTAAGTCATGAAAAGCCCAAATTCTTATGGTTTTAGCTTTAACACTATGTTGTTCATACCAATGATTCAGAACAGGTGTTGATATCGTCCTATTAGAATACATGTTTGCTTTTTATGTTTTTGTTTTTCTGCTCAGTCCAAACCCAACTCCAGCAAGAACATTTTTAGTTTTTCAGTTTTGAACTCCTGTTTTTTTTTTTTTAAGTTTTTGCTGAAGTTTGGCTTTTAAAGGATAAGGTCACCTAAAAATATAAATGTACATTTGTTGCAGATAAAAAGTTTTTTTTTTCGGGAGCCTGTAAGGCATTGCATTTGTGATCAGCAGATCATGGCTCCAATGTTGGGTTCTTCCAGTCTTATCAGTACACTGTCTGCACATACCTCCAGTACAGGGGGGCCGGCCCGTTACTGAAGTCCTGGAAGCTCAATGGACTTTGAGAGCGCTCGCCGGCACCTTCGTACTTGGTTGAGGACTACAAGCTATCAGCTGCAATGGCTTATGGTACTTGTAGGCATTTTTTTTTTTTTTTAAAGTGTATTTTTTGTGCGTGAACTCGAGAGAGAGGAGCCGGACTGCAGGAGTTGGGATTAGGCAGACCCTCCCCCCGGAGGCATTCGCCATCCTTCTCCATGCCCCTGGTGGCAATGGCGGGTGTGAAGGGGGGCCTCCCACTCACCCCGCCCTACCTGCTCCTCTTGGGAGCCCAACTGGGGCCCAACGGGACCCCAATGGGGCAGAGGGACTCCCCCTATGAGAGAGTGAGGGGGCCTAGCCCACCCAGCCAGCCCCATAGGTCCTTCGCCTCTCTTAATTTTAAAAGACCGCATGGCCAAAGTGCGTGTGTTTTTTAAACCAATTTCGTGTGCGTGCAAGTGTGGTGGTTTTTGGGGGGGGGGGTGGGCGTACTAAGCACAGGCGTACCTTGCATAGCACACCCACCGGGAGCCGGGCTGAGACCACCAAACTCAATTCACATGTAGCCGAGACCGGGATCCGAACCCTTGGCTGCAGAGGTGAATGGCTTGTCAACGCAGTGCCAATCACGTTGAGCCACCACAGCTCCCTTACTTGTAGGCATTTATTCACAGAATGCACAGCCACGCTGGTTTCAAACTGTGACAGCGGATGCGGTGAGAAGTTTCCCCTACCCAATGTCACAAGAGGTGGATCAGGGGGTAAAGGGGAAGGATGTTCAATAAATAAAATACGGTGTTATATGTAAAATGTTGAGAAAGGTGAACTTATCCTTTTAAAATCCTGAGATTTCCTTGTTATAAAAGAAATCGGTCCATTTCTTGTTCATTGAACCTCGTTTGCATGTGTTTGTTTTACATTTGAGTTCATTTAGAAGCCCAAGGATTATTGGATACATTGTAGCGTTTATTTTTATTTTTTCTTTCACCACAGAACAAATTTAGATGGCCTTCATCTCTGCCAGTATTTCTGCACCTTGAGCTCCATTTTGCAGTACCGTTCACGAGTGTTGGAGGCCTTTAAGGAAATGGGCAGGTTTGCCGTGAATGAACAAGTGTTTTCCGATAAGAATGCTCTACTCCTACTGCACAAGTGGAGTTCCATAGAGAAGGACCTTGATCTGCAGGAGAGGATCGGCTCACTGGCCAAAGAGTTCAAAGTCAAAGAACTCATAAGTAAGTGACTGGCCCATTTATACTTCCTTCTATTCCTGCTCATTTGTCTTGGAGTAAGAGCAGTGATTGGGAACCTTGGCACCCCAGATGTTTTGGAACTACATTTCCCATGATAATCAGGCACTGTGCCGTGTATTTGAGCATCATGGGAAATGTAGTTCCGAAACATGTGGGGTGCCAAGGTTCCCCATCACTGTGTTAGAGGGAAGTTGAACTTATGTGTGTTTTCAGTGAGGGGTGGCTTGAACTTTTGGATGCTCTCAGAAGCCTCTCAGACTGATGTCAAACTGATTCCATCATCGCAAGCTCAAAGCTTGTCGATTCGGACCTCAGAGCTTGTTTGTATGAGTGATCCGCACTTTTCAGAGGGCATTTGATAGGCAGTGAGGAGGCGTTGTGGTCCTCCTCATTGCCCGTTTAACCCCCAAAAGCCCTCACTACCATGCCACAACTGTGTGCAATGTCCTGGGTGGGTGCGGTGCAGACCCACGCACACACGCTCACTTGAATGGTTCACATTCGACGGGTGGTACTACCTACTAAAAGGAGTGGGGGGGCGTTCATTTTTGTACTGTGTATAACACCAACTTGGGAAGGAGGTAAAAACACCACTTAACCACATTTTTTTTTTTTACCACCTCTCCCCCCAACAGCAAGTGCAAACAAGGTCTTGGTAGGCAATAAGTGCATAATAATTGTTCTGCTCTAAAACATATCAAATAAAATAAAAATGTAAAAAATCGAATTTCTTCATTAATTTAGACCAATATTTATTTTGCTACATATTTTTGGTAAAAAAAACAATAAGTGTATATTGTTTTTTTGCAAAAGTTGTTGTCTACAAACTATGACTTATGTTTTTTTACTACTAATGGCAACAATCAGCAATTTATAACAGATTTGCAATATTGCGGCGGACAAATGGCACACTTAACTGACACTTTTTTGGGGACCAGTGACATTATTAAGCCTCGTACACGCGATCGGATTTCCATTGGACATTGGAATCCGTGGAATTTTGTGCGACGGGCGTTGGCCGTGAACTTGGTATGCATACAGACGGCAGAACTTTTTCAGCCAACATACAAAAAACTATTTGTTTATTCAGCTCTTTAGTGCCACCCTTTGGGCAACTTCTGCTAATGTTATCTTATGGTTGGCATTGCTTCGGAGCATGCGTGTTTACACTTCGGATTTTATTCCGGGGGACTTTTGTACACACGATCGGATAATCTGACGGCACACTTTTGTTGTCGGAAAATCTGAGAGCTTGCTATAAAACATATTTTTTGTCGTAAATTCCGACAACAGTTGTCCGGTGGAGCGTACAAACGGTCGGATTATCCGACCAAAACCCTGCCATCGCACGTTTGTTGTTGGAAAATCTAATCGTGTGTACGAGGCTATCCAGTGATCACTGCTAAAAATATGCATGGTCACTGTACTAATGACACTGGCAGGGAAGGGGTTAATATCAGGGGAGATCAATGGGTTACCTGTGTGCATAGCAAATGTTTCAGTGTAGTGGGGAGGTGCTTTTACAAGTGAGTGGAAGATGTAGATCAGTGTTTCTGCTTTAGAGAAACACTGCATCCATGTCTTAAGTACTGACAGAATGACAATCCGCCTTGTTTACATAGTGTAACGAATGATCAGCATGTGCTGGAACTGCTGCTATATATATTACACACACACCAGGGTTCGACAAACCCTGGGCGCCAGGTCGCAATTGCGACTAGAATTAGCGACCTGGGGCATCCTTTGTCTCCGTGCGTGCCCCCCACCTTCCCCACCGTGCAGTCGGGCCGGGCGGTACTTGAGGCTGCAGCTTTGCGTCTTTCTGCAGGCCTAGGCTTCCTTCTGTGATCTGGCCCCATCTTGTGGTGGCCATTGGTATGACAAGAAGAAAACCAGCAATTCTAATGCTGTTTCCTGCCTGTTTTACTGCCCGTCTATCTCCTTCCCAAAGAGAAGGAAGTGTTTGCAGCCGTCATCTGGCGCCTTTTTGCTAATGTGGGGTGGCTGGTTTAAATAGCTTCATATAGCCTTTTTTTTGGAATAGCTTTTATTTTTATTCTATTTTTTAAGTAATCATTTTCTAGCAAAAAATAAATGGAATGGCAACAAACTTTTACCTTTTAAAATCTCCATAGGCAACGTTTAACCACTTCAGCCCCAAGCCTGTTTTTCAGATTCGGTGTTTACAAGACTAAAACATTTATTTTTTTGCTATGAAATTACTTAAAACCCCCAAACATTATATATATATTTTTTTCTTTCTCGTACATCACGGGACACAGAGCGGCATATTCATTACTATGTGGGTTATATGGAGTACCTTCAGGTGTGGACACTGGCAATCTTCAAACAGGAAGTCCCCTCCCTATATAACCCCCTCCCCTAGAGGGAGTCCCTCAGTTTTTTCGCCAGTGTCTTAGGTGTTGGTCACGGAATAGCTTTGCTCCACATCCTTTGGGATTAAGGGCGGGCTAACCGGATCTGTCCAAGGAGCCTCAGTGCCAAAGTGGACAGTACCCGGGCCCCAAACCGTGGGGTTTTGCCTATAATGCTCCTCTTTGGAGGGCTGGACCCTGGGCCCAGGACTTGGAGTTTGCAAAAAACCATAAGGTTCCTGTTTTGCCAGGGTGCTATATAGGTCCAGGACAGTGGGTACCTTCATAGGACCCCAGGGCCTGAAGGTCTACTACGCTACCCACGGAGATGGGAGAAGACTGGATCAGTTTGCTGGTCAAACATCCTGCAGCATGGAGCAGGTAAGGGGGAGCCTGCGGGACTTGGTTCGACAGCAGGCTCCCCGGGGTAACCTAAAAGGGGGGATAGCCTGAGTATGCTCTGCATGGGCAACCGTGATCACTATGTCTAAGAGACAGGATGACACCCTTTCTCCCCCCATCACTAGGCCCCCCTGTCTAAAGGTGTTGCTAGCTAACCTGCTGTTTCTTCCTAGAGGCTAGTAAAGGATCCTTAGGGGCCTTGAGAGAGTCCTACCTGGCCGGGAGTTTTGAATCTGCCGCCGTTTCTGCGCCATGGATCTCCAGCAGCGCGGCTCCTCCATGTTCTTCCTGTTTCCGGGTACGCGCGCGCGCGCGTGCACGCGCGCGTCTTATTGACGGTTTCGCGCCATCCAGACAGGAGGGCGGGGGGGGGCGGGCCTGCGGCGTCATACAGGGGCGCGCCCTTCTGCTGTTATAGACAGCAGGCCTTGTCAGGGCTCAGTCTGTGGCTGATTTTTTCAAGGAGAGGACGCAGGGCGGCAGAACAGTGACTCCCGGTGGCGGAAGAGGGGTAGTACATATGGACTTTGTCCCAATGTCTTTATTGTTAAGCCAAAAAATCCCCCTTATTTGACAGCAGGTTGGAGGCTGGCAAACTTAAATTAGGGTCATTGTATATGGTCAAAGAAAATATATAATATATAATTATTTAAAAAAAAAAAAAAAAAAAGAAAAAAGACCAACATACGGGCCCATCAGTTTGTGGGGACACTAGTGATCTACTCTCCCCTAAACTCTGGAATTGTACTCCTGGCCACTACAGTCTGTTGTGTGGGCGGAGTCCCTCGATTTTGTATTATGGCTTCCAAGGGTTCGGGGTCAAAGGGTACAAAAAAGACCAAAAAACAAAAGGGTTCCCTTTCTGATTCTGATATGCCGATTCTTTCCCCGCAGCTTATTAATTTAAGAAGCGCCTTGGATGAGCCATTAGGGGGATCTGGTGCGGAGGCTGGCCCAGATCAGCCCAGCCCTGTGTTTATCACAGAGGAGATGCTAGCCGTATCCCTAGGGGGGCTAGAAGAGAGAATAGCAGCATTGATCGCTAGAGCTATTCCTGGTAAGAAACGGGTTAGATCCCCATCACCAGGGGGTGTATCCTCAGATGCTGAGATTCTCTCTCCGGAGGAATTAGAATCACAGGAGGATCAACTGGACCTGAACCAAGAGGGTTCAGGGATGGAGGGGTCTACCTCTGAGGAACCATTTTCAGGCTCCCAGACAGAGAGACTGTGGGTACAGTCTTTGACGGACATGGTCCGATCGGCATTTAGTTTGCCATTGCCAGAACCTCAGGTTCCTCCGGTATCCTCTCTGGGCTCTTGAGAGCCCCGTTAAGCAACGCAGTGTTTCCGGTCCATCCTCTCTTGGAGGAATTGATCTTTCGGGATTGGGTACGGCCGGACAGGGTTTTTCTGCCACCGAAAAGATTTGCGGTCATTTATCCCATGGAGGAAAAATTCTCCAAGAGATGGAGGCTCCCAGTAGTGGATGCAGCCATCTCATGTGTGAATAAATCACTAACTTGCCCGGTGGAAAACATACATATGTTTAAAGATCCGGTTGATAAAAGATTAGAAACACTTTTAAAAGCATCCTTTGCTACGGCAGGAGCAGTGGTGCAGCCAGCGGTAGCTGCAATTGGAGTTTGTCAGGCATTAAAAGACCAGACAAAAGAGATGTTAAAAGACATGCCTACCCAACAAGCAGAAGAGTTTGCTGACATTCCCAGAGCTCTGTGTTTTGCGGTAGATACTATAAAAGATTCCATCCAGCAGGCTTCTCGTTTATCACTATGTTTGGTACACATGAGAAGGCTCTTATGGTTGAAGAACTGGGCGGCAGAACCCCCATGCAAAAAGCTTCTGGCAGGATTTCCCTTCCATGGAGGACGACTCTTCGGAGAGGATCTGGATAAATATATTCAGACTATTTCAAATGGCAAGAGTACCCTTTTACCGGTCAAAAAGACATTCCGGGCTCCTACATTTAGAAGGCAGCTTTTTCCTGTCTCGGGGCCCTCTAATTCCAGGCAGTATCGACGGCCGCCTGCGCGATCCAACGGTAACAGTAGATCGCAGGGACAAACCCCTGGGGGTAAGAAGCCGTGGTATCGCAAACCGTCAAAGACAGCCCCTAAGTCTGCCTTATGAAGGGGCGCCCCCACTCTCACGGGTGGGGGGAAGGCTTCGTCTCTTCTCAGAAGTTTGGGAAGCCAAGATCCCCGACAATTGGGTCCGGGCATCTGTAACCACAGGTTACAGACTGGAGTTTCTAAGGTATCCTCCGCCTCATTTTCAAGAATCAAGGCTACCAAGGGATCCAGCAAGGAAGGCCTCAATGCTGGCAGCTTTGGATCACCTGCTTTGCCAGGACGTAATTATAGAAGTGCCAGCCCAAGAGCAAGGCCTAGGTTTCTATTCCAATCTCTTTGTCATACCAAAGCCCAACGGCGATGTCAGGCCAATTTTGGACCTAAAGAGGTTAAACGGTTATCTAAGGGTGCGGTCCTTCCGGATGGAATCCATCCGGTCAGCAGCCGCCGCGCTTCAGAAGGACGATTTTCTGGCCTCCATAGACATAAAAGATGCTTACCTTCATGTACCAATCTTTCAGTCGCATCAAAGGTTTTTACGCTTCGCGGTCGGGCAGCGACACTTCCAATTCAGGGCGCTCCCTTTCGGGCTGGCCACGGCCCCCCGGGTATTCACGAAGATCCTAGCCCCAGTTCTGGCCAATTTAAGAATCCAAGGAGTCACAGTCCTAGCATACTTGGACGACCTTTTAATTATAGATCATTCACGGACGGGTCTGCAGAAGGCAGTAAACCTCACGGTTCGGTACCTCGAAGAATTCGGCTGGGTCCTAAACCAGGGAAAGTCAGCATTCCAGCCTACAAAGCAGTTGGAATACCTCGGCATGAGGTTAGACACGGAACGTCAAAAGGGTGTTCCTGCCCCTTGTAAAGATCAGGGCGATCAAGGGGTTGGTTCAGTTGGTTATAAACAAGAAAAGACCAACTATTCGCCTGTGTATGCGATTACTAGGCAAGCTAGTGGCCACATTCGAGGCAGTACCATACGCTCAGATCCACACTCGCGTCCTACAGGCAGCCATTCTAGCAGCCTGGGGCAAGAGGGCACATGCCTTAGAGTCCCCTTTGACGCTATCATCAAGGGTCCGACAAAGCCTGGCCTGGTGGTTGAACCCTCAGAACCTTCTAAAGGGAAGATCCTTCAGCCCTGTTGTCTGGAAGGTAGTTACCACAGACGCCAGCCTGGCAGGCTGGGGGGCGGTCTTCGAGGGGTTCTCCCGCCAGGGAACTTGGGTGAAAGCAGAGAGGCAGCTCCCCATCAATAGCTTGGAAATCAGAGCTGCTCGCCTAGCCCTGTTGGCATGGACCTCCAGATTAAAGGGGTTCCCGGTGAGAATCCAGTCAGAGGACAACCTGCAGGCAGACTTCTTAAGTCGCCAGAGTCTGTTGCCAGTGGAGTGGTCTCTGCATCCCCAGGTCTTTCAGACAATCTGCCAGAGGTGGGGAACGCCAGACGTAGATATAATGGCATCCAGGTTCAACAAGAAACTAGACAGGTTCGTGTCGCGAGCGAGGGATCCTATGGCCTGCGGAACCGATGCGTTGGTTTGCCCTTGGCATCAATTCAAACTTCTATATGCATTTCCTCCACTACAGTTACTCCCCCGCCTGTTGCGCAAGATCAGAGTGGAGCACAAGCCAGTCATTCTAATAGCTCCAGCTTGGCCCCGGAGGGCTTGGTACTCGCTAGTCCTGAATATGGCAGTGGGAGACCCTTGGACTCTTCCGCTACAACCAGACCTACTCTCACAAGGTCCGATCCTCCACCCTACATTACAGCGTCTAAATTTGACGGCCTGGAGGCTGAATCCCTGATTCTCAGGGGTAGGGGTCTGTCTAGGCAGGTAATCCCTACCCTGATTAAGGCTAGAAAGCCGGTCTCCAGGGTAATTGATTACAGGGTGTGGAGGAACTATATAGGCTGGTGTGAATCCAAAAGATGGAATTGCCGCAAATATACTATTGATAGGGTGTTAAGTTTTCTCCAGCTAGGAGTGGATAAAGGCCTGGCACTAAGCACAATCAAAGGACAGATCTCGGCTCTGTCAGTGTGGTTTCAGAGGCCGCTGGCCACCCACTCGCTGGTAAAGACCTTCTTACAGGGGGTCTTGCGTATTAATCCTCCTGTCAAGGCACCAGTTTGTCCTTGGGACCTAAATCTTGTCCTGTCCACTCTACAGAAACAGCCTTTTGAGCCTTTGGCTGAGATTCCTTTACTCTTACTGACAAGAAAATTGGTTTTCTTGGTCGCCATAGTTTCGGCCAGGAGAGTGTCAGAATTAGCAGCCTTATCATGTAAGGAACCATATCTTGTTCTGCATAAGGACAGGGCAGTTCTCCGGCCCCATCCTTCCTTTCTACCAAAGGTTATATCCAAATTTCACTTAAACCAGGATTTGGTACTTCCATCCTTCTTTCCAAAACCTACGTCTAGAAAGGAGGGGTTGCTGCATACCTTGGATATTGTCCGGGCCATGAAGGCCTATCTTAAAGCTACAGAAAAGATCCGGAAAACAGATGTGTTATTCGTTCTACCAGATGGCCCCAAGAAGGGGCAGGCAGCTGCAAAATCCACCATCTCAAGATGGATTAGACAATTAATCATTCAAGCCTACGGGTTGAAGAGGTTGCCTCCTCCGTTGTCGGTAAAGGCCCATTCTACCAGGGCCATGGGCGCCTCTTGGGCAGCACACCATCAGATCTCTATGGCTCAGATATGCAAGGCGGCAACGTGGTCATCAGTCCACACGTTTACAAGGTTTTATCAACTAGACGTGAGAAGGAATGCGGATTCTGCCTTTGGACAGGCAGTACTACAGGCTGCAGTTTGAAATCCTCGGGATCAGAAACACCCTTGGTTATAAAAAAAAAAAAAAAAAAAAAGTTTTTTCTTGACTAAGTTGGAATTATTATTATGATTTGAGTTTATCTCTAAATTGAATCCTTCTTTGGAAGATGTCTCCCTCCCCTCATTAAAGCATTGCTTTCGGACATCCCACATAGTAATGAATATGCCGCTCTGTGTCCCGTGATGTACGAGAAAGAAAAAGGGATTTTTAAATACAGCTTACCTGTAAAATCCTTTTCTTGGAGTACATCACGGGACACAGAGCTCCCACCCCTCTTTTGGGTGACCATTTTGGGAGGCATACTGCTTGCTACAAAACTGAGGGACTCCCTCTAGGGGAGGGGGTTATATAGGGAGGGGACTTCCTGTTTGAAGATTGCCAGTGTCCACACCTGAAGGTACTCCATATAACCCACATAGTAATGAATATGCCGCTCTGTGTCCCGTGATGTACTCCAAGAAAAGGATTTTACAGGTAAGCTGTATTTAAAAATCCCTTTTTTCTAACACCCTAGAGAATAAAATGGCGGTCATTGCAATACTTTTTGTCACACCGTATTTGAAAAAATTCACTTTTTTAAATTAAAAAATAAGACAACAATAAATTTGGCCCAATTTTTTTACATATTGTGAAAGATAATGTTAAGCCGAGTAAAATGATACCCGACATGTCACGCTTAAAAATTGCGCCCGCTCGTGGCATGGCGTCAAACTTTTACACTACAAAATCTCGATAGGCGACGTTTAAAAAATTCTATAGGTTGCATTTTTTGAGTTACAGAGAAGGTCTAGGGCTAGAATTATTGCTCTAGCTCAAACGAACGCGGCGATACCTCACTTGTGTGGTTTGAACACCGTTTTCATATGCGGGCAAAATGTTTTGTTTTCGGATTTATTTTTATTTATTTTACAATTTTTAACACTGAAATAAAAAATAAAATAAAAAAATTGATCACTTTTATTCCTATTACAAGGAATGTAAACATCCATTGTAATAGTAAAAAGCATGACTGGTCCTCTTAAATATGAGATCTGCGGTCAAAAAAAAAAGAGAAATTTTTACCTTTTGAAAGAATGTAAACAAAAAAATTGTCTCTTTAAGACGCTGGGCGGGACTGACGTTTTGACGTCACTTCCGCCCAGCAGAGCTATGGGGACGGGTGGGTGCCATGTTGGCCTCACTCGCATCCCCACACAGCAGCCGAGCGGACCCGATCGCCTCCGCCGCTACCGACGGCTACGGTAAGGGGCGGAGAGCGGCGAGGCCTCTCCCGCCACCGATAACGGCATACTCGTGGCGAATTCGCCACGAAGACCACCGTTATCGTTGACAGGACCGCCGACTAAAGAGATGGATATCTCGGTTGTGGCAGCAGCTTCTGCCGTTACCGAGATATCCATCTTTAAAGTACCGACGTATAACGACGGTGGGCGGTCTGTAAGTAGTTAAAAATTCTGCAGGTTGCATGTTTTGAGTTACAGAGGAGGTCTAGGGCTAGAATTATTGCTCTCGCTCTACCAATTGCGGCAATACCTCACATGTGTGGTTTAAACACCGCTTTCGTATGCAGGTGCTACTCAGGTATGCGTTCGCTTCTGCATGCGAGCTCAGGGGGACGGGGCGCGTTCCTGGCTCCTAACTTTTTTAGCTGGCTCCTAAATTCCAAGAAAATTTGTCAAGCCCTGATATATACACATACATACATACATGATCCTGTGCAGTGTGGCCACCCTGTAGCAATAAATCTGTTATGGGGCAGTTGGAAGTGGTTAAAGCTAAATTAATAACCTTCCTGCTAAAAAAAACAGAAATGAGCCGTTCACTTAGAAACTTCCATTAGGGGTGGTTTGTGTCTCCCCATAGCTACCTCATTGATGGCACGGTTCCCTGGAGTATTGAATGCTTGTCACTCATGTATTGAAGTTTGGACAATACTAGCAGTATAGAGTTTGTGTTCCATTATATAAGTGTAAGATGTAATTATACTCCAGTGTTCCAAATTTAGCGATCTGAGGAGGGACATGTGCTGTGAACAGGATGTGGAATGACATTGAAAATTCTGTCTGAATTGATTTATTCAACAATTAAAAATGGGAAAACTTTGAATGTGTTTCTTCATGTTCTGCTGAAGTGCCATAAATAATCAGCTAAAAAAAGATTGCCTCTATTTCCAGTCACGGAATCTTTCCCTGCTGGAGACCGTTTTACATTTCACTGAATTTTCATGCTTTTCTCTTTGCTAATTGCTTCTTTTGTTTTTGAGCCTTTTAACATGGTTGCCAAAATTGTAATATAAGTTTCAGGGAACGTTTGCTGCTAAAAAATATTCTACTTACGCAGAACTTAACTGTATTTGAGCACCACAAACCGAAACGCTATTTAATTCATTTTTCATATTTGAAAGACGAGTTCGACTTTTTTTTTTTTTTATCAAACTTGCCTAAGTGGGTGCATCATCAGTCCGATATTGCATCTGTCCCCTGCTGACTCTAAGACTGGGAACCAAGCGATCAAAGACCACTCACAGCTCCGTGAGCAGAGAGCTGGTGAGTGGCAGTGAGAACCGAGCAATCAGCTGCCTATGATCGCTTGGTTTCCAGTCTAAAGCTGTTTTCACACTGAGCAGCGCTAGGCGTCGGCAGTAAGAAGCCACTATTTATAGTGGCGCTTTACTGTAGTTTTTTCGGCTGTTAGTGGGATGCTTTTAACCCCCGTTAGCAGCCGGAAAAGGGTTAAAAACGCTGGTACTGCCCATTGATTTCAATAGGCAGGGGCACTTTAGGAGCGGTGTATACACTGCTCTTACAGCGCTGCAAAGATGCAGGCTAGCAGGACTTTTTTTTTGTTTTTACCATCCCTCCGTCTTTTAGATTGGAGTGAAAGTAGAGGCTCTCTCAAGGCGCTTTGCAGGCTATTTTTTTTAGCGCCATAGCACCTGCAAAGCGCCTCAGTATGAAAGCAGCCTTGGAGACAGCGGGGGACACTGGAGTGCTGGGCTGTGGAGGAGGTGGAAACGGATGGCTCAGCCTCTCGGTGGCTCGCTGATAGGCTGAGCCAGGTGCCAGTCCAGGGTTGTGGGCGGATCCTCAATTTATTGTCTTGATCATGTCCCAGCCAGGACCGATTTAGTGAGGTCAGCCGACAGTGGGCATTAGCCCGCTGTCTGCTGGAAACAGGTCACAAGTGTACAACGAACTGCACTCCTGTGATCCACATGAGAAGTACAGCCAAAAAAGTTTTAGCTGTACTTATCCTTTAAAGCAGTGGTCATCAACCCTGTCCTCAGGGCCCACTAACAGGCCAGGTTTGCAAGATAACTGAAATACATCACAGGTGATATCATTTGCTGCTCAGTGCTTGCAGTATTCTAGTCTGCATCCTGGAATCCACCTGCCCTTGACTTGCTTAGCTTTGAAAGTGCCACCTCCCATGAAGACTTGTGGGATGTATGACATCATTTTGGTCTAGGCCAGAAACCAGGAAGCAACTGAAGAAATGTAAAAAAAAAAAAAAATAGTTCATATTAACATACCTCCCAACTTTTCAACTTCCGAATGAGGGACAAATGAACATACCTCTCAACGGAGTTGTTGAGCGGGGGGGTCCGCGGATCGGAGTTGTTGAGCGGGGGGGGGGGGGGGGATCAGAGAGTTGTTGAGCGGTGGGGGTTCCATGGACCAGACCTGTTGAGCGGGGGGTTTACCGCAGGACTCTAGCACTGAACGTGGGATTTTCCCGCACAATCCGGGACGGTTGGGAGGTATGTATTAAGTTTAGGAACTAAACTCTCTCTCGATCAGCATTTACAATTTTGTTAACTATAGTAGAGAAAAGTTAGTTGCCAGGCTGACTGTGGCATGTGACAGAGCTGTGTAAATGTCAGGACTGTATGGAGAAAAATACAAATCCATTGGCAGGTAAAATGTATTTCATTTGTGCATTTAGCTGTTTGCTCAGTTCAGCTTTAATTGCATAATGTTATTTAGTACCTTTTACCTAAGATTCTCAGATTTTACTACGAATCATATTTTTCCATAAATCGTATGTGGAAATGTGTGAATCTTGGGTGAAAATATTGATAAATGCCCCCGAAGGGTCTGCTTAGACAAATTCTATTTACTGACGATATTATAAATTATTACTTTTGTCTTCTAACACTTCATTTTTCGAGTTTGGAGCCAATCCTGGAGGACATTCTGTAAAATGGAATCTAATAATCCAACAACAATTTAAATTTAAGCTTTGCCAATGAATGATCCAAGATGCCAGTTTGTTGAAGGCAAAAACAGGATGTTGGAAATTTTAGGCCAGAAATTGGGAAGCAACTTAAAAATGAAACCTTAAAACAAGTAAATTATATAAATTCCTTTGCAGTTACTAAGGCTAGCAGCATAAAGATTAGTAATATAGGCTCCAAGCACATCTCTAAAATCTTTGATGCAAGTTTTGGTGTGATTTTCATCCGATTTTACGTTCTATGAATTAAAGTGATACCAAAGTATTGCAGGCACCTTTGGCTGCCCAATGACCGGGCCATTTTTTGCAATTCGGCACTGCGTCACTTTAATTGCGCAATGTTGCACCCAAACAAAATTTACATCCTTCCCCCCCCCCCACAAATAGATCTTTCTTTTGGTGGTATTTGATCACCTCTGTAGTTTTTATTTTTTGGTGCTATAAACAAAAGAGACAATTATGGAAAAAAAAACAATATTTTTTACTTTTTGCTATAATAAATATCCCCCAAAAAATATATAAACACATTTTTTCATCAGTTTAGGCCGATACATATTCTTCTACATATTGTTGGTAAAAAAAATCGCAATAAGTGTATATTGATTGGTTTGTGCAAAAGTTATAGTGTCTACAAAATAGGGGATAGATTTATGGCATTTTGTTTATAATTTTTTTTTGTAATGGTGGCGATCTGCGATTTTTTTTTTTTTATCATGACTGCGACATTATGGCAAACACTTGACGCTATTTTGGGACTATTGTCATTTATACAGCGATCAGTGCTAAAAAAAAGAAATGAACTGATTACTGTGTAAATGACACTGGCAAAGAAGGGGTTAAACACTGGGGGTGGTGAAGAGGTTAAGTGTGTCCTAGGGAGTGATTCTAACTGTGCCTCCCCCCCCCACAGCTAGAAACGCTCCCTAGGACACACTTAACCCCTTCATCGCCCCCTATTGTTTAACCCCTTTTTTGCCAGTGTCATGACAACTACAAATGGCACGATCACTGCTCCTGATGACGGGGAGCAGTATATCTGTCCTGTCACTAGGCAGAACAGGGAAATGCCTTGTTTACACAGGCATCCCCCTGTTCTGCTGCTCCTTGACACGATCGCGGACATCGAGTCCACGGGACCCGCGGTCACATTCATGGAGCACACAGCGGGCGCACGCGCCCACAATGCCGCGATTTACAGGGGACGTACATCGTTGTGCAGCGGTCGGCAAGCGGTTAAAGTTGCTACATCTTGAACGGGAGCCGTTGAAAACAATGGGGTGCAACTTGATATACGACTTTGTCTAAAGTGGCATGACACTGCACACAAGTGAGAAAGGAGCCAAAGGTTGGGTTCACACTGGATGCTGATGCGGCTTACAGCAGGGGTCCGGTGCATCCTGGTTCACCATTTCAGGTCCAATTTCAGCCCAAATTTTGGGCTGAATCGGACCAAAAGACGCACAGGGCTTCTGTGCAAATTCGCATCGGAGTTAAGTAAACCGGTTCCATAGGGATTACGCATCCAATTCGCAATAGTGTGAACCCTGGCAACTGAAAGGACATTCGTTTGTGAGAGTAATTGGTTGGTTCTGTAGTGATGATCTGAGTGATAGACAAAGCTATGCAGAGAAGGGCGCTTCAGTATGTCAGCAATTTTATTCAAAGGCAACTGGTAAAAACATTTGCAGGATTACAGAGCAAACAGGCTCATCAATTTATGAAGTCCTCTTGATCTGGTCTTCCCTGTCACTATGCCCACCAGCAGCTGCAGGAAGTCTGGAGGAGCAAGATGGGCACCGCACTTCCTGAAACCACCAGCAATCGGGTGGTGACTAGTTTCGGAGCATGCTCAGAGGCTCCTTCTTCAAAACCTTTCGTATCACAGTGGTTTCAGGCAGTGCGGCAACCATCTTGCTTTTCCAGACCCTTGGTTCCTTGCAGCTGCTGGTTGGCACAGTGACAGGGGAGACCATTTTACAAGGACTTCATACATTGAAAAGCCTGTTTATACTCTAATCCTGCACTTAGAAGCAGCTTTCTCTGCATATGTTTGTCTATCCTGAGCTTGCTTCTCTCCTGTGCTGCTCGAGTGCCTGTCAGCTTGCTATCTTGGATGACCCCTAATGTATAGAGGACCTGGAGGACCCTTCTAGCAGAAGCACTCCTACTTTCCGTTTTCCACTATTTGAATGATGACCTACCACAATCTAGACCAGTGATGGCGAACCTTGGCACCCCAGATGTTTTGGACTACATTCCCATGATGCTCAGGTACACTGCAGAATGCATGAGCATCATGGTAAATGTAGTTCCAAAACATCTGGGGTGCCAACTGCCAAAGTTGGCCATCACTGATCTAGACTATGTAAGTTACTATAGCATTTGGGTGTTGTAAAAGGGGTTGTGGGTAGGAGGCTCATCTCTTTGTGTTTGTTGTTGAATGGCAATTAGGTTTTGCCACTGTTTTCATTATTGGGTCCTACTGGATTATTTGGGCATTTTGGAGAACAAGTGCTCACATGGGAGGAAATCAAGAGATGGCAATAGACTTGTGGGCGGGCATTGTGCCAGAAATGTAAACTAAGGAAAAAACTATTTTAATTGGCTGCTAGTAATATTTTTTTTTTTATCAATTTCTCAGGTACCATTAAAGAAAAATTCAGACAGCCAGTCCCTAGGCATCTAAGAAAGAGAATTGAGACCGCACAGCAGGAAATCCTGGAACCGCACCATACTTCTCATCTAGAGGAGTCCAGGAATCATGTGAAGTCTATATTGATGCACTGGAAACCCAATTTACCAAACCTTCCCTCCAACCCTTCCCAAGAGACAGAAGAAGATCCGGATCAGGCAAAGCAGGAGAAGGAGCCAGAAAAGACAACAAATGGCAGCGCTCTAGTGTGCGCTACCGCCTGTCTGGTAGCCAAGTGGATAATAAATGTGGAAGGTGAAGCTGTACTAAACGCACGTGATCTCAAACGCTCTCTTCACTGGCTGAAGAGCTGCATTGTACCCCGTTCATGGGTAGTGCAGGAGCTGCTTAAAGATGGTGTATGGAGAAGTACCCTCTATAAATTGTACTACAAAATCTTCAGTGACCAGGATTCTGGCCTAGAACTTCTAGGTATAGCCAACCAGGTCATGATGAACCTCATTGAGGCTCAAAATATGAGCGGGGACACTTATCAAGCTGTGAAGGATTTCTGTCTGCTGTCTGGTGACCATACAAATGACTCACAGAAAGGTAGGTGATAGGATGCATTACTTTGGGATTTGGGGCTATTATCTATTCTATTATCTACTACTTTATATTAGCCACTTCCTTACTGGGCACATATACCCCCCTCCTGCCCAGGTGAAATTTCAGCTTCCAGCACTGCGTCGCTTTAACTGACAATTGCACGGTCGTGCGTTTTTTCCCCACAAATAGAGCTTTCTTTTGGTGGTATTTCATCACCTCTACGGTTTTTATTTTTTGCGCTATAAAAAAAAAAATGCGACAATTTTGAAAAAAAAAAACTATTTTTTACTTTTTGCTATAATAAATAGCCCAATAAAAAAATAAAATCTCAGTTTAGGCCGATACGTATTCTTCTACATATTTTTGGTAAAAAGAAAAAAAATTTGGTCCATCAGCGTGCCCCTTAAAATAACATTTGTTCATCAGAGTGACCCTTAACATAAAAAAAATATGCCCAGCAGTGTGCACAATATAAATATGCCCATTAGTGATCACTAGCTAACATGTGGCCCACATACCTTGAATGAGGGCACAACTGAAGGGGCGTAAGCTGCAAGATAAGGAGCGCCGGGAGCCGCGAGTAGCAGGGGGGCGGGGCATGCACATAACCTCACGGCCCTTTTTGCATGGAGAGTGAGGACCAGGTGTCACTCGTCAGAACACCGGGAGCCGCGAGCAGCAGGGGGCGGGGGGCACGCAAGTGACGTCACGGCCCTTTTTTGCACAGAGAGTCAGGACCAGGTGTCACTCGTCAGAACACCGGCAGCCACGAGCAGCAGGGGTGGAGCATGCACGTAACGTCACGCCTCTTTTCGCAGCCATGCAAGCTTTTCAAGACCTGTGGTGAGGAGCAGGGGGCGGGCGCACGCAGCGTCACTTGTTTGCTGGGGAAACCCGCAGTCCCAACAAACAAATGGTTGCGGACAGTTCTGATTATACTGGCGGTCCGGGCAGAAGCGTCACTCTGTCCGGATACGGACCGCAGGCCGCCATTTAGTGACGGCCGCCATAGACACATTCCTAAACCTTGTGGTCAGCCTTCCCAGAAGAGTTGAAGCTGTTAGAGGGGCAAAGGGTGGGCTAACTCAATATTGAACCCTACGGACAAAGACTGGAATGCCATTAAAGTTCATGTGCATATATATATATATATATTATGTGTCCCAATTCTTTTGGCAATAGTGTATGTGGTATTGTGTAGATGTATGTAATTTGAGCAGCAGTATCCAGGCACTTTTTTTATAGCAGAGGTCATAGAAGAGATGTGTGTGTGTGTGTATATATATATATATATATATATATATATATATATATATATATATATATATACATAGCACACACTAAGACCTCTGTCAGCCTAATTGTTGTAGAAGGAGCTGTCATGCCATGTTGATGAAAGTTATATATAAACCAAATAAAACAGATTGTACATCTCTAGTCTTTTTTTTAATAATCTGATATCTCATTATTCCTCCTACAGCTGCCGCCAGTTTTTTGGCATCTCTCTACATCGGCGATATGTGGCTGGGTGCGAAATCACCTGTTATGTTTAACACTTATGTGAAAATGGTTTGTGAAGGAGACGACATGGACAGTTCAAGTTCGAAAGAAAAGACTCCCCGGAAGAAGAAGAAGAAAGACCAGGAGGCCATGGTGTCCCTCTGTAGAGACATTTCTTCTGCCGTTCCTAAGAGTTGATGTCTGTTGGGTGCTTTTCTTGACTGCGGACCTTGTTTATTGTAAATCTGAGTGGTTTACCCAGAATTTCAAGCCCCGAGTCTGTATGGCTCTGGTAGCCTGTAACAATGGTGTTGGGCTTAGGTTTGTTCCTTCACTTCTTGATAATTCTAAGTTTTTCATCGCCTTTTAAATCCAGTATCACAATTAACATATAACCAATGATCGGTAACAACATTAGTATAATGCTTCAGGTACTCGTACACATTGGTTCCAAATTTCTGCAGAAATGCTATTGGAGGATGCTGAGAGTAAGCTGAAGCCACTTTTCTATGGCCAACACCATGTCTAGGCAATCTTGGCATGCATGCCAACCTTGTTGAAACGTAATATCCCATCATGCCTTTGCCTCTCTAAATCACGCCTGTGGCACTCAGTCTTGCAGGTCGTCTTGCCCCGGTCTACACTGTAACCTGTGCAGCTGCAGGACAGACATTCTGTATAGTGTAAGGTTTATTTTTATGACTTTGGGTTTAAATCCTTCTGTTATCTAACCAGTTCATAGATATTTTTACACATCTATGAGTTTTTTTATATTCGGGTTTTATACAGACTAGTACTCTTTATTCATGTTCGTGTTGGGGCTGTCATTGTTCCTTTGTTCAGAGCAGGGATCTGATTTTAGAGATGGTTCAATGAATGTAACTAATGTGAAATCTTTGTTTTCCCCCCAAAGTGAACTGCCAAACTGTCACTGCCAGTTGGAACGGGTCATGTGATCGCTCTTCAGCTTCCATTTTATTACTACAGAGTGCAGCTTGTATTGTAACTAAATCTGAACTCCTGGAGGATATAAAAACACAAATTAATGCAGCTCTGTATTCATTTCATTATTAAAGAGTAACTCCACTTTTGTTGAGAAAAAACATCCCACTCTGTTTGATCTATGTACATTACAAGGATTTAACAAATTTTGTTACAGATTCCTACCTTTTTGTTAATCTGGAAAAATCTCTGTGCGTTTGTCTTTTACCATGTTAGTCTAATGAGTGGTTTCATAATGATCAACCAGCTGCTGCACCTGCAAAGCTCTGAGGAAAATTGCTGGGCCTGCCTCCCTTTTAATGCTGGCCAAACAGCATACAATTTTCTTATTAAATCTCCTCTAGATTTACATTCAACTGTGTAGTACAAGGGCCTGCCTGATTGCATACAAATTGAAAGTGTTTAGATTTGACCTCATATTATATGGTTTTGGTGAAATCTATAAACAAAACGTGTATAATGTATGGCCAGCCTTAGACGTGATTTCCTATTGGGAGAATGTTACCAAAAATCTAATTTGTTGCAGGAGATGTCTGATATCTGACTTAATTCTTAGTGCAGACTTCTGGGAAAATCGGTGAGCCAATCGCTCAATCAGTAAATTATGTTTCTTGGGGGCGTTCTGTATACCATCTGTTTTTACCCTCTCTATCCCTGCGATATAAAAAAAAATTGTAGGGTGACCATCGCTAGATAATAAAATGGTAAACCAGGCCACATCCCAAAATGAAAAAAAGGAGAAGAGGGAATGCCCCGGGAATTTTATGGGCTGACGTTATCCCTGCGATATAGGGAATACACGTGAATGGTTGCCAGCCAATCATGAGAGCTGTTGAACAAAGTTTCGGAAATTCCTACAAAATTGAATTCCTCTTCATACAGTAGCAGCTCTAGTTCTCCCATCTTGTTCACCAGACTCCTGGCATTGGTGAACATGCCACGTAGTTTAGACTGAGGTTGAACCTAAACCCCCCCCTTCTCCTCCCCCATAACCGACGAACTGCCAAACTCTGCTAATCTCATACATATGCATCGTACAAATAATATGATTACAACTTGTTCTACAACAACTATCTTCAATCCTCAGTAGGATACCATTTATTCACCTGAAGGATAACATTATTAACAGGGGCGGGGGCAGACAAAGGTCCAGTTATAAATCAGCAGAGCTGCATGTAGAAAAAAGACCCGTTCAACCTCACTTACAAATTAGCTACATCAGACCACAGTTGTCGATGAGTCCAGCCATGCCTGCCAAATTCCTGTAAACTTTTTTGCACAGCCTCTTGCCCTGTTAGTAGCCATATAAAGTAGGGCTGTGGAAGTGAAAGAGGGGGTTCACTCTTAAAACCACTTTCTCCCATCCCATCCAGCATACTGGCGTCAGCGCCAGTATGCTGTCTTTTTTTTATTTTTATCGGTGTACTTACCTCTTAATAGATAATTTTATTTTCGTCCTACCGCGGGGGTATGGCGCCGCTATATCGCGTCACGCCTTCCGAAAACAGCCGACTAGCACTCGGCTGTTCTCGGCGCCTGCGCACAGACCCAGGAGCTGACTGCGCAGGCGCCGTATACAGCCGAGTCCTATTTCGGCTTTTTTCGGAGGGCGTGGCGCGGCTATATACGGCGCCTGCGCAGTCAGCTCCTAGGTCTGTGCTCAGGCGCCGAGAACAGCCGAGTGCTAGTCGGCTGTTTTCGGAAGGCGTGACGCTATATAGCGGCACCATACACCGCGGTAGGACGAAAATTTAATTATCTATTAAGAGGTAAGTACACCGATAAAAAAAAAAAGACCGCATGCTGACGCCAGTATGCTGGATGGGATGGGAGAAAGTGGTTTTAAGGGTGAACCCCCTCTTTAACTATTAATTCATTGATTATTCTTTAATTTTTTGGATCGATCAAAATTCTTTTAAATGGGACTCACCTCTCCGCCGGCTTTGGTCATTCAGGGAGTTCCGTCGGAGATCCGGTGACGTCATGGACACCGGTGGGGCTTGCCGTGTCCATCTGAAGGGCTCTTTTGCTGTGCCTTCATATCTGCATGCCGGCGGGACCTTACTATCTGCCACAAGCAAGGGCTGTTACACTTCCCTCTGTCAACCTGGGATTCTACAACCATCCGCTGGGAGTTGATAGTTCCCTTCATGGGACATCTACATGCCGACGGACTGATGTTAACCTCTCCTAATCTGGATTCAGCAGTGGTATCATTGTACACATTTTTATACCAGTATCATACCGAGCTACATGTTTTTATTACTGCCTTTGCTACCGTTTGGTATTACTCGCACCATTTTTACAGTTTATGTAGCTCCATCGATTTTATCTCCAGTGCAATATTTATTTGGTTACCTACGTGAAGACTATAAAAGTGTCAATGCTTTTCCCATCGAGCGCTGCCTTTGTGAGTGAGTGAAAAACGTATAGTTTTTATAGCGCAGCACATGCAAACTTAATCGCCTCTGGGCGCTCGTGCGCTTTGTGTGTTTTTTGTATCCTGCTAGCCATTTTTCCAGTGGTTGGAGCTGCACTGGGAATCGGCCTGCAAGGAGATCAGCTAAAAGTAGTATCTGTATTTGCGTTATAATTAATCAAAATTAATCGATTAAAAAAAAAATTGATTAATCGAACACAAAAATTTTGATCAGTAACAGCCCTAATATAAAGATGTATCACAGAATTGACCAATCCCTTCCAGAATGATAGCATGGGGGCTTTGTAATTCTTTCATTTCAACAAGATAGACTTTCTGCCGTAAAATAACCCAATATTCCTGGAACGTGCGGTGCGCCAGGGATGGAACTACCTCCTCCACCAACCCTATGAGGCAAACCCTAGCAGTCAGAGGGACCGGAATGCCAAGCACCGCCGACAGGCACCCCACTACCTCAGACCAGAAAGCTTGAATTTGTGGGCAGGTCCAGAAAATCTGTTCTGAATCTGCCGGGGAATGTGTGCACCTCCAACATAGACTACTAGCAGATGGGTAGATACGACACGGCCTGACATGGGTGAAATAAATGCGGTGCCGAAATTTGAACTGTATTCAACGGTCCCTAGCGGAGACCAAATGTTTGAAGGGGTGATCCCACATATCCTCCCCCTGAATGTCCAGGATTTCCCTCTCCCACCGCTCCTTACATGTAGATACCCCTAGGGGTGTCTTTTTTAACCACTTGATACCCTATGTTCCTGACAGCACGTCATATGATGTCCTGTCATTTAAAGCAGCTAGGGGCGCGCGCGCGCACCCGTCGCGTCACGGAGAACACCGTGCGTGTGCCCGGCGGCCATCGCACACGCGATTGCCGACAATTGAGCTGGGACGTGCAGCTCTGTGTGTAAACACAAGGCTGCACGTCCCTGTCAGGGAGAGAGAAGACCAATTGTGTCCCTTGTACATAGGGACACAATCGGTCACCCCCCTCCCCCTACAGTTAGAACACATTTAACCCCTTCCCCACCCCCTAGTGGTTAACCCCTTCCCTGCCAGTTAACTGCTTGCGGACCCTGCACTGTGTATATATACGTCCTATTTTTAAAGATGGATATCTCAGTAACGGCGGCAGCAGCTGCTGCCACAACCGAGATATCCATTTCTTCAGTGCAGGGTCCTGTACACAATAACGGCAGTCTCCGCGGCGGATTCGCTGCAAGATCGCCGTTATCGGTGGCGGGAGAGGTGCCTCCCGCCGCTTTCCCGTGCCCTCCGCCACTGACCGTTGCTGTCGGTAGCGGCGGAGGCGATCGGGTCTGTGCGGCTCCTCAGCTGGGCTGCGAGTGAGGGAAAAATGTCCCTCAACCGACCCCATAGCAGCGCTGGGCGGAAGTGACGTCAAAACGATCCATCCTATATATAGGCTCACTATGCAAGCCAATTAGGGCCCCCCAAACTACTAGAGGCCCCGCCTGGTAAGAAGACATCGTCGGCCCCTCACCCCACTTTCTCAACTTGCTGGCTGCATGGGGGAAGAGGTAAGAAGTCAGCACCTCCCACTTCTCACTTTAATGTAATATGTCATTTCCGACAGCAGAACACCCCCTCCCCCCGCTTCTCAACTCTAATCTTTAATGTGACATGTCACTGTCGGCAGTGCAAACTCCCCCCCCCCCCCCGTCTGCTTCTCAACTTTAATGTGACATGTCATTTTTGGCAGGCCCCCCCCCCCACTTCTCAACTTTAATGTAACAGGTCATTTTGCTTAGCGCCCCAGGGAGGTCAGGATCAGCACTATGGCAGTAGTTTAGAAAGGATGAGAGTAGGTTTACATCCACTTTAAGTACCCCCTCCCAGCATGCACCAATTGTATCGGGTGTACGAGGCTAGTAAATTTTTGCCAGACAATGGTCAGTACACAAATCTGTCACTTAAAAGTTGAAAGTGCAAACACGCATGCTCGGAATCAATGCTCACCAAACACGAAATTGGCAGAGGGGCCCAAAGGGTAGTGCTCAAGAGCTGAAATTCCTCGTAGTACATCACTATGTTCGTGTTTGTTGCACGAAAATGTGTTTACCGTTGGTATGCAAGACAAGATCCTGGCACACGCTCTGAAGACAAAAATCTGACGCTCGGTTCGCCAACAATCGGATTGCGTGTATGAGGCTTTAGAAGCAGGTTTTATTTTTTGACAAATAATGGGTATTTTTTTTACTGGTTATACATTAATTGTGCAGCTTTTTCTTCTGCATCTTCCAGGTTCTCATTTGTACTTTGCAGATTCTTCCTCCTTGATGTATATCTGTTTAAACAGAAAAAAAAACAGTGTTACATGTAACAGGGACCTATAACCAGGTACATAAGCTTTGACATTCACAAAGTTTCATTTCATTTTATAAGGTTAGCTGCACGATTGGCCCACCTCTGTCTGACCGCACAGCTATTTTTATCAAAGGGTAAGGGGAACAAGGGGATGTGCAAGTATCCACCGATGTACTGGCGATGTGTGTCGCCACCTGTACTGGATCATATACCTAATTAGGTGATGTTGCTGTAACCATGAATATAATGCAAAAAGAGGAGGGAAAGGGAATGGTCGGCCAGCAGGGGGCTTAAAGGGGTTACTTTGAGCAACAAAAATAATGATCTAAAAATAATTATGATACAAAACTGTGTTTATTGATTGGTATCAAAATTTTTGACCACACAGCTAGCAATGAATAAAACATGAAAATTGATGGACGGTGCTTCTCTCCAGGTTCCATGCACATACCAGAGACCATGCAAGGGGAGCATGTCACATAGCTTGCCTTACAGAACATACATTACCATTAATAATTATTCTACCAAAATGAGTGTGTGCTGTAAATTGCCTGTTTATTCTTGCTGAAGGCGGTAATTTTTCCCAAGCCCAAACCTGAGCAGCAGTAAATCTTTAGACTGTCGGCAGATTGGCCCCTACGTTTTCGGCACTGTGCCAGAAAAAAGAGAGCAACTGAGCATGTGCAGAACAGGGTGAGACAGTATTACTGGATTTTAACCACAAGTGAGTTTTGATTGGTTGCTAAGGGTTAGTGCTTCTTTCAGCCATCAGTAGCCAATCACAGTTCACTTCACTGGACTTTAGCAAAAAATAATTCTAATTGGTTGCCAGGGGTAACTGCCCTGATGTTGGTTGCCAGGAGAACCTGCCATGTTGTTGGTTGCTAAGGGGACACCAGAGGACGGGGGCCCCCCAGTGACACCAGTGGAGGGAGGGCCCCAGTGGCACCAGCAGAGTGGAGGGAGGGCCCCAGTGGCACCAGCAGAGTGGAGGGGGGACCCCAGCAGAGTGGAGAAGGGGGACCCCCAGTGACACCGGAGAGGAGGGGGGACCCCTGTGACACTGTTGTGGAGAGGAGGGAGACTACGGTGATGCTAGATTAATGATAGTGATTAGGGGGCAAGCGAACATCTTGTTACACCCAACGGAGTTTTAGATTCAGTTATTTGCAACACAAAATGGAGCTTATGTGCTTAAAGTTGATGTAAACCCCAAAAAAAAAAAAAATTAATGTCACAATGTAGAGTATAATATTTCCTATCATCTGTGCCCAGTCTTGCCACACAGAGTTAATCCAGCGCTGAGTAATCCTCTTTTAATGTTCAGTGAGAATTAACAGAATTCCAGATAAAAACTTGCCAAATTATAAAGTCCGTTTCTCTGTTATTGCTTTCAGTAACAGGTTATTTACATATCTAGCTTGGACATGTTTATCACAACAAGAGGTGATCCAAAGTTCATTGTATATTACTAGGATGTGTTATGATGTTATATCACCTCATGTTATGATAAACAAAACATAACATATGATAAACATGTCCAAGCTAGATATGTAAATAACCTGTCACTCAAAGCAAGAAGAGAGAAAACTTTTTATTTGGGCAGGTTTTTATCTGGAAGGCTGTTCATTTAACTGAACATTAAAAGAGGATTTCTCAGATCTGGATTAACTCTGTGTGGCAAGACTGGGCACAGATGATAGGAAATCTTATACTCTACATTGTGACATCAACAAAAAAAATTTTTTTTTGGGGGGGGTTTACATCCACTTTAAATACAGTATATGTAAATCTGACGGACTGTTACATGTTAAATTTTGAAAGCCGCAGCAAACCTTCCATGTTTGCTAATGTGACAGAACACCTCTGATTTTCAAACATGTAAGGTTTGCTGCGGCTTTTGTAAACAGTCCGTCAGATTTACATATTCTGTATTTAAGCACATAAGCTACATTTTGTGTTGAAAATAACTGAATCTAAAACTCTGTTGGGTGCAACAAGATTAGTCTTTTTTTTTTTCTTTTTTGCTGATCCGAAAAATGATCCGATCCGTTGTACTCCTAGTAGGGATTGGTGGAGAGGGGTGGCAGACACTGAGCACTTAGTAAAGTAGATGAGTCTGGCAGCAGAATACATGTTAGGCTGCGTACACACGATCAAATCTGTCTGCTGGAAACGGTCTGCGTTTCAGCAGACAGATTCGATCGTGTGTACGGGTGGACAGACAGATTTGGCCAGCTGACAGATTTTAAAGCATGCTTTAAAATCTGTCTGCTGGGAATCCGTCCGTCCGACATGTCTGCTGGTTAATACGCTAACCAGCAGACATATCTGCCTGCACATGCGTCGAATGGATTAGACGCATGCGTGGAAGTATTTTACTTCCTGGTGCGGAGATGTGGCGGCGTCAACATCACCACCACGTCAGCGCGCTGTCTGCCGGCGGGGATTTTGGTTTGATCGTGTGTACAGCGATCAAACCAATACATCCCAGCAGACAGATCTGTTCAAATCGTTCTGCCAGACCGATTTGAACAGATGTATTTGGTCGTGTGTACGCGGCCTTAGACTGAAGAGGGGATCGCCTATGGAGAGGTAAACCTATGAGAAGGGAGTTGCAATAGTCAAGGCGAGAGATAACAAGGGAGTGAATGAGTAACTAGGCGGTTTCATTCGATAAAAAGGGGAAAAATTATATAGATTTATGTCACACTGTATTTTCCCAGAGGTCTTTCAAATGCAATTTTTGGGGAACAAATATGCTTCAATGAATAAAAAAAAACGTAAAGTTAGCCCAGTTGTTTTGTGAAAGATGATGTTACGCCGCAAGAATTGTGAGAGAATCGTGATTTATCGTCTAAGCCAAAAAATAGAATTTTTTTGTACTCGCCGTAAAATCCTTTTCTCTGTTGTGCATGGACGGACACGGCACCATAAATCTTGACAAGTGGCTTATGTTCCTGTTCACAGAAGAAGTCCTCTCCTGTGAACAGGAACATAACCCACTTGTCAAGACTTGAGAAGGCTGTGTCCGTCCATGGACGATAAGAGAATAGGATTTTTTGTGCTCACCGTAAAATCCTTTTCTGTTGTCATCCATGGACGGACACAGCCTTCTCAAGTCTTGACAAGTGGGTTATGTTCCTGTTCACAGGAGAGGACATCTTCTGTGAAGAGGAACCTAACCCACTTGTCAAGATTTATGGAGCTGTGTCCGTCCATGAAGGATAAGAGAAAAAATGTGATTCTCATTTTAGCCGGAATCGTGCAGCTCTACTAAGCGCATGAACAAGAGCCCAACAACACAAACCCTAAAATAATCACAGTATAGCGGAATGTTCTGAACAGAATTAGTACAACCCGAGCCTATTAAACTCACATTACTCTCTCTGTTAGTTGGACACCTCAGTGTTTGCTGTCTGTGTGTTAGGCACAGCCAATATATCTTCATAATTAATTCTAAATAAAGTTCCTTGATTGAGAATAGCAGCATCCCGAAAAGTCTGACGGTCGCAGTGTCATTTTATTTGCTTATCTCCAGCTGTTCATTTATCCGCAATCTGCATGAAAATAAAGGCTTCAGGATAAAATTAAAGAGGACATTGTAGTTCCATTCGCTGCTGATTTTTCTTCAGGAATCGTTTTGTTAGGATGAATGTCTATTAATGCAACATAAAATGAACCATTACATTGATAGGCTTTGACAGTAATGTGTCTTAGCGGGAACATCATCTTTTTTAACAAATTTGTAAGTGTACATTAACTGCTTGCCGACTGCGCGCCGTCGTTTTACGGCGGCAGGTCGGCTCTCCTGGACGAGAGCCTGTAGCTCTACGTCGGCAGTTTAGCGGCCACTAGGGGGCGCGTGCACGCCGGTGGTGGCTGGCACGCTCGCCCCCCGAGTCCCGTGCGCATGCCTGGCGGGCACAATCGCCGCCGGGCACATGCGATTGCTCGGTACAGAGCGAGGACCGGGAGCTATGTGTCTAAACACAAAGCTCCCGGTCCTGTCAGAGGAGAAATGCTGATCTTCTGTTCATACAATGTATGAACAGCAAATCAGTGATTTGCCCTAGTGAGGCCACCCCCCCATACAGTTAGAACACACCCAGGAACATGCTTAACCTCTTCCCTGCCCCCTAGTGTTAACCTCTTCACTGCCAATGGCATTTTTATAGTAATCCAACGCATTTTTATAGCACTGATCGCTATAAAAATGCCAATGGTCCCAAAAATGTGTCAAAAGTGTCCGCCATAATGTCGCAGTACTGAAAAAAAAACACTAATCGCCGCCATTACTAGTAAAAAATAAAATGCCATAGAACTACCCACTATTTTGTAAACGCTATAACTTTTGCGCAAACCAATCAATAAACGCTTATTGCGATTTTTTTTTTTACGAAAAATAGGTAGAAGAATACGTATCGCCATAAACTAAGGGAAAAAAATGTTTTTATATATTTTTGGGGGATATTTATTATAGCAAAAAGTAAAAAATATTAATTTTTTTTCAAAATAGTCGCTCTATTTTTGTTTATAGCGCAAAATGTAAAAACCGCAGAGATGATCAAATACCACCAAAAGAAAGCTCTATTTGTGGGAAAAAAAGGACGCCAATTTTGTTTGGGAGCCACATCGCACGGCCGCGTAATTGTCACTGAAAGCAACGCAGTGCCGAATCACAAAAAGTGCTCTGGTCATTGGGCAGCAATATGGTCCGGGGGTTAAGTGGTTAAAGAGCGCAGCTTGATGTCAGCCAAAATGTATTTATTTTTTTGTACAGTAAAACCTTGGATTGCGAGCATAATTTGTTCCAGAAACATGCTTGTAATCCAAAGCACTTGTATATCAAAGCAAATTTCCCCATAAGCAATAATTGTAACGCAAATAATTTGTTCCACAACCATTTATTCATAGGTCCCTCCGTTTATAGTCCATATATAAAGATTTTAACAATATGATGGGCTATGTAACCTTAAAATGTCCATCCACAAGGGGATTAGAAGCAAAATCCAGCAGGAGCCACAGAGTATAGAGGAGAAGAGAGGCGTCTCTAAGTGTAGCAATATGTTGCTAAATGTTGTACCTTCATTAAATGTAACCATTTTGCTACACTTAGAGGCTCCTCTCTTCTCTTTTAGGCCCTTCACACGGGGCGGATCAGTAATGATCCGCACCGTGAACCTCCGCTTGCTCAGCGGGATCGCTCCGTTGATCCCCGCTGATCCCTGTCTTTTCTCCATTCTCCTCCTTGGATGAACACGGACCGCCTGTCTGTGTTCATCCGATCCGCAGACGGATGGAAAATGAGGAATGCGGAATCGGGCGAGATCAGGTGTCAGCGGATGTTTATCCGCTGACACCCGCGATCTCATAGGGACCAATGTATGTCCCTTTTCCAGCCGTACACGGATGGATAAAAAAAGCGGAAATCTGGCCCGTGTGAACATGGACAGGCGTTTTTAAGCTGCAAAAAACGCTCAGAAAAGTGGCTGTAAAAACGCCAGTGGAAATGAGCCCTTATTCCAGAACCATTTCCATAGCCCATAAAACGCGTTGGATTGTTATCTTTGGACTTCTGCGTTAAATACTCTTGGACCCTTATGCCTTTTTCTTTGGCGCTCTTATTTGCCTTTAAGCGGTTGTATAGTCAAAAAAAAATTGTATTTCTTTTTTGTGCCATAATGAGCTAGTACGCAATGCATACTAGCTCATAATGAATGAATGAGTGAAAAACGTAAATAGCGCTGCAAATGCGAATTGAATCGCCTCAAGGCACTTGGTGTCCATTTCTTTCTAATTTTAGCCTTCAGAATAGGTGGGTCTTGAGTTTTTTCCTGAAGGCCAGGTGATTCATTTCCGTTCGGATATTGGTTGGTAATGCGATCCACAGCCGGGGTCCTTGGACTGCAAATCTCCGTTCTCCTTTTGTCTTATAATGGGCCTTGGGGATTTGAAGTAGATTTTGGTTAGTTGACCTGAGAACGCGATTGGTGTTGTGGTATTTTATTTTCTCACACAGATATTGGGGAGCGATTCCTTGAACACATGTATGAAATACTTACCTTAGAACGAGGCATCGGTATCTCTGCTGGTCCACGCCGAGGGAAATGACATTTCCCCCTCGGCGTGTCGCGGCTTCAGCGCTGTGAGTGGCTGGAGCCCCGATGTCGTCACTCCTGCGCATGCAAGGTTTAGGAGATTTTTTTTTTACCTACAGGTACCGTATTTGCCGGCGTATAAGGCAACTGGGCGTATAAGATAACCCCCTAATTTTCCAGCTAAAATGTTGTTTTTGGGATATACTCTCCATATAAGACGAACCCCCCTCCCCCTCACTGTGCCATTGCCTCACCTCGCCTCACTGTGCCATTGCCTCGCCTCACTGTGCCATTGCCTCACTGTGCCATTGCCTCGGCTCACTGTCCCATTGCCTCACTGTGCCATTGCCTCGGCTCACTGTGCCATTGCCTCACCTCGCCTCACTGTGCCATTGCCTCACCTCACTGTGCCATTGCCTCACCTCGCCTCACTGTGCCATTGCCTCACCTCGCCTCACTGTGCCATTGCCTCACCTCACTGTGCCATTGCCTCACCTCACCTCACTGTGTCTTGCCTCGCCTCACTGTGCCATTGCCTCACCTCGCCTCACTGTGCCTTGCCTCACCTCGCCTCACTGTGCCATTGCCTCGCCTCACTGTGCCATTGCCTCACCTCACCTCACTGTGCCATTGCCTCACCTCGCCTCACTGTGCCATTGCCTCGCCTCACTGTGCCATTGCCTCGCCTCACTGTGCCATTGCCTCGCCTCACTGTGCCATTGCCTCGCCTCACTGTGCCATTGCCTCACCTCACTGTGCCATTGCCTCACCTCACCTCACTGTGCCATTGCCTCACCTCGCCTCACTGTGCCATTGCCTCGCCTCACTGTGCCATTGCCTCACCTCGCCTCACTGTGCCATTGCCTCGCCTCACTGTGCCATTGCCTCGCCTCACTGTGCCATTGCCTCGCCTCACTGTGCCATTGCCTCGCCTCACTGTGCCATTGCCTCGCCTCACTGTGCCATGCCTCGCCTCACTGTGCCATTCCCTCGCCTCGCCTCACTGTGCCATTGCCTCGCCTCACTGTGCCATTGCCTCGCCTCACTGTGCCATTGGCTCACCTCGCCTCACTGTGCCATTGGCTTACCTCAATTCGCCGTTCTTCATTCCTATCATGATGTCCGTGTTTGGCGGAACACTAAACACAGGCTCTGCTGGGAAACTGAGTGTTCCGACCTATCACGGAACACCACGAGGAGGCGCAGCTTTTAAAAAATGGACGCCCGCAGTCTGCATCCGGCGTATAAGACAACCCCTGATTTTTAAGTGTAAAAGGTCATATTATACGCCGGCAAATACGGTAAGCCTTATTATAGGCTTACCTGTAGATAAAAGTAAAAAATTTGACTATACAAACACTTTAATTGTAAATGGTATAAAAAGTGAGGACTAATGCCCAAGTTAGATGTGCTTGGAGAGGAGACTGCAGCAAGAGGCAGAGAAACAGCAGCACACTGATCTTCCCATTGAAGACTAAGGGATGTGTTTCTTTGCCTGTAAAACCTGTAAAGGTGACCTATCCCCCAACCCCATCGTCCATCCCCGCTGTACTTACCTGATGCCATCCTGAGTTGTCAAGGCTCCCACAAGCTGCTCCACCGGTCCGGGGGATTTGAACTCCTAAACAGGACTTAGGTTGTGATGCTTTGATTTGGGTGCAGCAAAAATATATCCTTCTGAATAGGGGTGCCCAGCAAATTGTGCTGATGGGGCGTTTAAGGGGTCAAAACAGTTGGTGAGGAGGCAGTATAAGACCCCCCCCCCCCTAACTGCCTGTTAAAGGTGTTGTAAAGGTAATTTTTTTCCCCCCTAAATAGCTTCCTTTACCTTAGTGCAGTCCTCCTTCACTTACCTCATTCTTCCATTTTGCTTTTAAATGTCCTTATTTCTTCTGAGAAATCCTCACTTCCTGTTCTTCTGTCTGTAACTCACCACAGTAATGCAAGGCTTTCTCCCTGGTGTGGAGAAAGCCTCTTGAGGGGGAGGGGGGAGGGTCAGGACGCTCTCTACTTTGCAGATAGAGAAAGGAGCTGTGTGTTAGTGGGTATCCTGACTCTCCTGTAGTCCAAGGGAGGGGGCGAGCACGACACTCCACACCAGGGAGAAAGCCTCACATTACTGTGTGGAGTTACAGACAGAAGAACAGGAAGTGAGGATTTCTCAGAAGAAATAAGGACATTTAAAAGCAAAATGGAAGGATGAGTGATGGACGACTGCACTAAGGTAAAGGAAGCTATTTAGAGAAAAAAAATGTTTTCCTTTACAACCCCTTTTAAATGTGCGCTGAAGAGCAATCCAACACAGATCATGCTTCAAAGGACAATGCAGAGGCAAATGTATTACTGGTCAGATCAACAGTTGAAAACAAACAAGCAAAAATGTGCATCTAATCTAAAGATTGGTAAATTGTTATAGATTACATTTTGTTTTTTAGGTTTAGATATGCTTTATCTATAGAAATGTAAAATGGTAACCGCAGAAAAGGACATGCTGTGTTTTTTTTTTTTTTATCTGAAACCACTTGTGATTTATTTATGTAACTTCCTCGCAACCATGGCGACAGTATTCAATTGATAGACTCAATGATTCTTCCATCTGTAGCTGAGGGGCTCGCTGCCTCTCTGACATATGCGCAGAGTCTGAGGTCACTGTTGCTGTACTCGGCCAGGACTGTTATATGCTTCCTATTACATCTGTTATGAGATCACATACACCCAAGTGCATAGCAGGTATGAACAAAATCTTCTTGGGTTGTTTGTTTTTAAATCTTGCTTAACCACTTGCCACCCGCCATATAGCAAAATGACGGCGGCAAAGTGGTTTCAATAAACTGACTGGACATCATATGATGTCTTCAGGATATTGAGCTGCCGGGGGCGCGCGTTGCGGCGATCGTTGTTGCAGGGTGTCAGTCTGACACCCCGCAACACCGATCTAGGTAAAGAGTTTCTGACGGAGGCTCTTTACCATGTGATCAGTCGTGTCCAATCACGGCTGATCATGATGTAAACAGGAATATCGTGTAATCGTTTTTTCTCACTCGCTTCTGTCAGACGCGAGTAGAGGAGAGCCAATCGGCTCGATTATCAGCACAGCCCCCCAAGGTTGCCCACACTGGACCACCAGGAATGCCACCAGACCACCAGGGATGCCCACCACAGGTATGCCACCCTAGACCACCAGGGATGCCAATCAGAAATGTATAATGGATGCCAATCAGTGCCCACAATGGATGCCGATCAGTGCCCACAATGGGCATCACTGATTGGCAGGCATTATTGTTTGGCACAGATTACCATTCATTAGTACAACACATTACAGTACATCCATGCCCATCTGTGATGCCTATCAGTGCCCATCCATGCTGCCTATCCGTGCCCATTCATGCCACATATCTGTGCCACCTATCAGTGCCCATTAGTGCCACCTCATCAGTGCCCGTCAGTGCCCATCAGTGAAGGAGAAAACATACTTACTGTATTTACAATCTTTTGTAACTGAAACAAAACAAATTTATTCGATTTTATTTTTTTAGCAGAAAAAAAAAATCACAGAGGTGATCAAATACCACCAAAAGAAAGCTCTATTTGTGGGAACAAAATGATACAAATTTAGTTTGGGTACAGTGTAGCACGACCGCGCAATTGTCATTCAAATTGCAACAGCGCTGAAAGCTAAAAATTGGTCTGGGCGGGAGGGTGTATAAGTGCCCGGTATGGAAGTGGTTAACATTGCAGCAGGGGAGAATCTTAATACATTTGTAGGTCTAATAAACACGCTAATGTCAAACAAAAGGAATGGGAAGCCAGGCACTGCCATGGGGAACATCTTTTAAAGTTGTCCATTCCTTTAGCCACCTGCCGATTGGAGGCTATAGCACGGACGGCTAGTTCTGGGAGACCACTATATGACGGCCAGCCGTGATCGCGCCCACTGCGGGGCACGCAGTGCCCATCAGTGATGCCTATCAGTGCCCATAAAGGTTGCCTATAAATGCCCATCAGTGCTGCATATTAGTGCCACCTCACCAGTGCCTGTCAGTGCAGCCTCATCTGTGCATATCAGTGAAAGGAGAAAACTTACTTGGTTACAACATCTTCTAAAAGACAAACTTTTTTTATTTTTCAACATTTTCTGACTCTTTTCATTTATTTAGCAAAAAATAAAAGAAGAGTGGTGATTAAATACCACAAAAACAAAGCTTTATCTGTCTAAAAAAAAAAAAGGTAAAAGTTTTGTTTGGGTACAGCGTTGCATGACCGCACAATTATCAGGTCATATAGGTGTAAGTACAGTCCTCATTCGTACTAAAATTAAATGTCTGATTTTTAATGTCTTGCTTGCTATTCCTAATACTTTTGTATAGGAAAGGGAAGGAAACCTTCATTTGTATTGCCCCCACTAGTGTTTGCTTGGACAGAAAATGAGAGAAAAATCTCTCCATGATGGAAAAGGTCATTTATTTTTTTGTTATCACCTGTAGCACCCCGGTAACAAATTTAGCTTGCTAGGTGGTAACTAGCCTGGCTGATTGATGGCTTTTCCCTAACTCTGTATTTTATGCACCTCTCTCTTCTGTCACCAGGTGGCATTGGTGCCTGTGGCATTTAGAATGACTAGGGCATAGTGAATTCAGACTAGAAGTGGATGGCTTGTCTCAGACAATTTGCAGGGGTTTCTCTAGTCCCTTGGCCTGTTGGGAGAGCCTATTTATTAGAGAGGTTCTGTGCCACCCGGACAGCTGTCTGGGTGGGCGTGTGTCACAAGGCTCTGGGTTGCTAGGCTTGAGGCCTATGACAGGACAGGAGCACCTGTCTGATAGGCTGTCAGAGGCCTTTCCTGGTTTAAGAGAAGCAGTGTGGGGTTGGGGCTTTCAGCTGGAAGCCCAACCAAGTTGTGGAGGTTCCACTGGATGGGGAACCGCAGCATTGCCAGCAGTGAGGGAGAAGCAGTTGCCACATCGGACGACCACTCCTGTTACCAAAGGCAAGTGCGGATTAGGGTCGGAGATAAAGGAGACACAGTTGCCATTAAGGGAAAACCACTCTGGTTATCAGAGGCCAGTGTATGGAAGTCTGAAGTAGTGCCTTTTTCACAAGACTGGGACGGTGAAGAATTGGGAAAGCTTCAGCGGAGTGCCAAGCCAGGGGCCCAGCAGGTTAGCAGGGGTGACGCTTGAGAATACAGTGAGGTAGCTGTGGACCAGCCCAGGGGATCCAGCGACGACTGGGATCTTGATGTCTAGTGAGAGACCGGGCGCTCAGTGAGTGAAGATCTACAGTGAAGCCCCATACACACTATGGGCCAGATTCAGAATGGCGAGCGGTTCTTTATTCTGGCGTAACGTTGCTCATTTACGTTACTCCGCTGAAACTTTAGGAGAAAGTACTGTATTCACAAAGCACTTGCTCTTAAAGTTGCGACGGCGTAGCGAAAATGGGCCAGCGGAATTCAAATTGGGCGGGTAGGGGGCGTGTAGTATTTAAAATAGGCGCGATCCCGCGGCGAACGTACAGCGCATGCGCCGGCTGTCAATGTATCCCAGTGCGCATGCTCCAAATTATGACGGTGTTTTGGAAGTGAACGTCAATGACGTCAATCCCCATTCACGGACGAGTTACGCAAACGACGTAAAACTTTTTCAATTCGACGCCGATACAACGGCCATACTTAACATAGGATGCGCCTGCTTTTTGTTGCTTTATCTTTACGCCGGGAGAACCCTTACGTAAACGTCGTAAAGTGACTGCGTCGGGCTCGCGTACGTTCCTGAATTGCCGTATCTCGCTGATTTACATATTCTCAGCGTAAATCAGCGGGAACGCCCCTAGCGACCATTTTAAAATTGCGGTTCCGATACGACGGCAAAATACAATGACGCCGCTCGTATCTGAACTAAATCCCGGCGTATCTTGTTTTCTGAATACAGAAAACAGATACGCCGTCGTAGGTTAGAAGTTACGCGGCTTATCTAGAGATAAGCCGCGTAACTTCTACCTGAATCTGGCCCTATCAGTTTTCCTGACGGTTTTCTCATCAGGTTTACCAAAACCATGTAGTACAAGGGCCTGCCTGATTGCATACAAATTGAAACTCTTGAGGTTTGACCTCATATTAGATGGTTTTGGTAAACCTGAAGAGAAAACCGTCAGGAAAACTGATAGGCCGCGTACACACGACCAAGAACCTCGTCGGGCTAAGCCCATCGTTCCGTCCGACGAGGTTCACGGCCGGCCATCGAGTTTGTCGACCAGGCTGTCGAAAAAGGCGTCTAGCCATTAGTCCCGATGGCCCGTCGAGCAAATAGAGTGTGTACGCGGCCATAGTGTGTATGGGGCTTAAGATACTGGGAGATGTGAGAAAATATCTATAACGCGTTACTGTGAGTTACATGTATGGATCTCTATTGACTGTTCAAATTCCGTTGCCATAGAAGACAGCAGTTCTAAAAATACAGTTCCTGCATCTAGCTAAAGTCCCTGTATAGCTGCCTCCATATTTTTGCCTCTGAGTCTACCAATTGCTATTTCATCTGCCTGAAGCCCCGTACACACGGCAGAGAACCTCGACGGGCAGAACACATCGTTCCGCCCGTCGAGGTTCTCTGCCGTCCGTCAGAATCGGCGACCCGCCCGTCGGGAAAGGCGACCAGCCATTCATCCCGACGGGCCGTCGAGCAAATAGTGAACCGGTTCTCTATTTGCTCAACGGGTTTCCCGACGGGCGGGGCGAGCAGAGAGCGTACACACAGCCGAGGTTCTCGGCAGAATGCGGCTCCCAGCGAGGTTCTCGCTGGTTTCTGCCGAGAACCTCGGCCGTGTGTACGGGGCTTAAGGGTGTCCTGCCCCTAACCCTCTCTCCCTTGTTAAGAGACAATAAATCTCTTTTGCTCGCATCCAAAAAGTGACTGCCACCCATGTTTTCAACTTGCATTACACCCCCCATGCCTAGTAACCCATACTTCGAGGAAAGATGACAGCTCTCCCTAACTCTGAGGTCACCATTAGACCTTTGGTGGTCGGGGATGCCGCTACATACCTCTGTCAGGTATTGCTTTAGGATGGGCAGGATGGGAAGTGATAGAAAATCTCCCCAGCGGGAATCTGGGTTGGAAAAAAACAACAAGGCTTCCTAGTTTGCATAAGCAGATAAAGCAATGACTGAACTTGCACTTTATTACATGAAAAGTCACTATATCAACTTACTTAGATCGGGGGAGGTCTGTCCTGGATATGTAGAGCAAACAGAGGAAAAGGAACACAGAAAAAGCAGCAAGGCCAACCCAGACTGCAATCACAATGGAATCTGCAAACACATAAAACACATGGACGTGAGTGATGTCATAGTCAGCCTTACCTTTCATTATGTCATTTTTTCAGAATTTAACATGTCATTGTAGGCTAGTGACATATCTCCGGACTGTCCCTGATTTGGAGCAATGTCCCTCTGTCCCTCATTCCTCCTAATTTGTCCCTCATTTTGTTCTGATTTATATAGTTGTATATAAATTGCACTTTTTATCTATCAAAAAGTGTTTCCCAGTGCTAAACATTTCATCCGATTTCTAAATTGCTGCATTTTGCAAATTTTAAAAGCCAATACAAAGGAATCGTAGTGGTTAAAAAAAAAAAAGCACTTGTGATTTTAATTAACTTTTTTTTTTGTTAATTCTCCTTTAAGGGGGTGTGGCAGGGGGTGTGTCCTATCCCTTCATACATTTGCTAGTAGGTGTCCCTCATTCCCATATCAAAGTGTTGGGAGGTATCGGCTGTATTTGAAGTGATTGTAAAGATTTTTTTTTTTCTTTTTAATAACAAACATGTTATGCTTACCTCCACAGTGCAGTTTGTTTTGCACGGTGGCCCCATTCCTGCTGTTCTGGGCTCCCAGCTAATGCTAACCCCCAGTGGCGTAACCAGAGTTATGGGCGCCCGGGGCAGAATTTTTTTTTCGCCCCCCCCCCCCCCCCCCCTTGTATAATCATCCACTCTGGTTATAAGGATCTGTAATGTATCCCTCTCAGGGCTTTCAGCATGTAAGGGGTAAATTATTGCAGGATTAATCATTTAACCCCTTACTGTAAGGGATTAACAGACTGACCCCCCCCCCACAACCACAGATCCCCCATCACAGACTGACCCCCCCACAATCACAGATCCCCCATCACAGACTGACCCCCTAAATAACAGACCTCTCATCACAGATGGATCCCCCCAATCACAGATAGACCCCCCACAATCACAGACCCCCTATGCAGACCTCAGACAGTAACCCCCACCATAGTGCAGACCTCAGACAGTAACCCCCAGTAGTGCAGACCCAGACAGTAACCCCCATAGTGCAGACCTCAGACAGTAACCCCCAGTAGTGCAGACCTCAGACAGTAACCCCCAGTAGTGCAGACCTCAGACAGTAACCCCCAGTAGTGCAGACCTCAGACAGTAACCCCCAGTAGTGCAGACCTCAGACAGTAACCCCCAGTAGTGCAGACCTCAGACAGTAACCCCCAGTAACCCCCATAGTGCAGACCTCAGACAGTAACCCCCACAATAGTGCAGACCTCAGACAGTAACCCCCACAATAGTGCAGACCTCAGACAGACAGTAACCTCAGACAGTAACCCCCATAATAGTGCAGACCTCAGACAGTAACCCCCATAATAGTGCAGACCTCAGACAGTAACCCCCATAATAGTGCAGACCTCAGACAGTAACCCCCATAATAGTGCAGACCTCAGACAGTAACCCCCATAATAGTGCAGACCTCAGACAGTAACCCCCATAACCCCCAAATAGTGCAGACCTCAGACAGTAACCCCCAATAGTGCAGACCTCAGACAGTAACCCCCAATAGTGCAGACCTAAGACATTAACCCCCAATAGTGCAGACCTCAGACATTAACCCCCAGTAGTGCAGACCTAACCCCCAATAGAGACATTAACCCCCAATAGTGCAGACCTCAGACATTAACCCCCAAGTAGTGCAGACCTCAGACATTAACCCCCAGTAGTGCAGACCTCAGACAGTAACCCCCAATAGTGCAGACCTCAGACATTAACCCCCAATAGTGCAGACCTCAGACATTAACCCCCAGTAGTGCAGACCTCAGACAGTAACCCCCAGTAGTGCAGACCTCAGACAATTAACAGTAGTGCAGACCCAGACAATAGTGCAGACCTCAGACAATTAACCCCCAGTAGTGCAGACCTCAGACAATAACCCCCAGTAGTGCAGACCTCAGACAATAACCCCCAGTAGTGCAGACCTCAGACAATAACCCCCAGTAGTGCAGACCTCAGACAATAACCCCCAGTAGTGCAGACCTCAGACAGTAACCCCCAGTAGTGCAGACCTCAGACAATAACCCCCAGTAGTGCAGACCTCAGACAATAACCCCCAGTAGTGCAGACCTCAGACAATAACCCCCAGTAGTGCAGACCTCAGACAATAACCCCCAGTAGTGCAGACCTCAGACAATAACCCCCAGTAGTGCAGACCTCAGACAGTAACCCCCAGTAGTGCAGACCTCAGACAGCGGCGTGTGTGGTTTCCCTCAAGCGCGGGCTCCTCCTCCTCTGTGGGTGTGAACAGAGAGGAGGGCCGCCGCCGGGTGTACCAAGATGGCCGCCGCTCCGGAGCTAGGCCGAAGCCGGGGACTTTCCTAGGCCGAGGCTCCGGAGCGCTCCGCGGAGCCGGTGGATGGATTCGCCCCCCCCCCATTTTTCGCCCGGTGCGACAGCCCCCCCTGCCCCCCCCCGCTACGCAAGTGCTAACCCCCTCTGGGAGGTTCTTTCCCAAGGAGTTTAGCTTGAGGGTGTGCTCCTGTATCATACACTTGGCGTCCATAGACGCCAAGTGTATGACTCAGTCCCGCCCCTCTGGCGGCCACGGCATTGGATGTGATTGACAGCAGCAGGAGCCAATGGCTGCGCTGCTATCAATCTATCCAATCAACGGCCAGACTCCGTGGAGAAGAGGAAGCCGGGGGACGCGCACAGCAGGTAAACTGGCTTAGGTAAGTAAAAGGGGGCTGGGGGCCCATGACAGCCCATGAAAGCACACAGCTTTAAAACCCCTTTAAAGCGGAGCTCCACCCAGGAAAACAACATTTTCCCATGTTGTTTAAAAAAAAACTGAAAAAAAAAAAAAATACTCACCCGAAATACCTGTTGCTATGCGGAAGTCCGTAATCTGCCTCTTCCACTGCGCGGTGCCTTTTCTTCTTGTCCTTCTCCTTGTGAATGGGGCGCGCTGCTTTCTGGGAACTGTGTGTGTTCTCAGAGAGCAGCGCGCCCATTCACAAGCCAGCGTGAGACTCGCGCAGGCGCAGTAGGAAATGGGCAGTGAAGCCGTACGGCTTCACTGCCTGTTTCCCATAGTGTGAATGGCGGCGCGGGACCCGGAGCGATCGTGGGACCGGCATCGGGGGGGGGGGGGGGGGGGCCGTCAGCGCGGGCGCCTAGGATAGGTAAGTGTCCTTATTTAAAGTCAGCAGCTACACTGTTAGTAGCTGCTGACTTTAAAAAAAAAAAATTGCGGCTGGAGCTCCGCTTTAAGTAGTGTTAAACACCAAACCAAAACATTTGATATATTGCAGCTTACATCAATCATCGGATGTGGTGCCATTCGTTTTCTTTTTTTTTTCTGGTCTTTTTTCCTGTTTTCACCTGGTGATCTGGCCACTAACACGTGTCCTGTATTACAGCGTCTCCACCACAGGTATGCGCAGCCTATTTCATTAGGGTGTGCACCCCAAAGCTCAAACACACACCACCGATCACTTACGATGTTCATTCAGAAAGGGAAGGGGCCAGTAAATTACATATTTACCGTCTCATTCCCCCTTATTCACATACCTCCCAACTGTCCCGGATTCCGCGGTCCCACGATCAGGGCTCGACTCTGATCCGCGCCCCCCCGCCACCCGCTCAACAACTCAGATCCTTAAACCCCCCCCTCCCCGCTCAACATTGATCCGATCGGCACCCCCCCACTCAACAACTCCCATCTGCGGCACACCCGCCCCGCTCAACAACTTTGATCCGATCGGCACCCCGCTCCCCTGCTCAACAGAAAAATGAGGTATGCCTACATGCATTTGATAGTAGCTGTCCCTCATTCCAATCTCAAAATGTTGGGAGGTGTGTGCCCACTCATCCTGAAGACTCCCCGCAGAAACAGACGATGGAAGGGGAGAGGAGGTAAGCCGCCGGAAGCGATGTGGGGGGAAGGAGGGGGGAACCAGGATCGTAGGGGAAATCTGTGCTACACAGGGTGATTAGGGTGTGCCTGGGCACACCTGGCACACCCTGTGCGCACGCCTATGGTCCCCACTGTGGATGAAGGAGCACAGGGGGCACCTTTGGACAGCAGAATTGGCTGAATCTCTGGAGGGGGGTGTTGGATGTACTAGCAATTTAGATACACTAACACAATGAAGCTGAACTCCAGCTAACACTTTGTAAGCATTTACAACAGTTTTGCTCCTTTTGAGATAAATCCTTTACATAAATAAACAAACGCTGGTCATTGTAAGCACCCCTGTCAGTGGTAAATGGTTTGTCTTGGCGCTACTTCCTATATGTGCAGAAGAGTTTATTCTGTTGAAAAGCAACAGACTTGCTGACCAGATCACCAGGTGAAAAAAAGGAAAGGAAGCTTGAAAAAGAAAAGGAATTCAGCCATCACATCTATAAAATGATACCTGCAATATAATGTTTGCTTTTTGCATTTAATACTGCTTTGGAGTATATAAATTATACAGTATATTTGGTCTAAAGTCTCTATTGTTTTCTACATTCACTGGTAATAGTCACAACCTATATAGATCTATGTAGTGTGCATTACATATGTTGTTCACATTTTATATTGTAGTTTAGGCTGTCATACACAATTATACAATGTATAATATTACACATACTGTGCTCTGATATATATATATATAATCGGTACTGAAAAATTCCTGTTTTTGTACTTTACACTCTCTCTAATTATGTCATTTGAGATTTTTATTTTTATTCCACAGTAATTTGAGATTTACCAATTTGTACGGTAACATTTTGTATATATAATTATGTTCCTGGTAATAATCATAATTATGTTACTATTTATATGCTGTATATAGATGTGATTCTGTTTGCATTTAACCTAATGTTCCATTATATATTTTATGTCATTTCTATGTGATGTAGAGAATACTGGTAAAAATTTGCGCTTGCTGCTTTTTGGTATTTTGCCGTACTTCCAGTGTGTCATGCATCCAGGACTCGGCACAAGGTACTTTGAGGGGAATATACTAAAAGTGCAACACACAGAATTTGGTGCTATTGTGTAACCAATCAGCTTCTACGTTTTTATTGTCAAAGCTTAACCACTTCAATGCCGGGTACTTTCACCCCCTTCCTGCCCAGGCCAACACTGTGCCCAAATTACATTTTTATAATTATTATTTTTTTGTTCAGACAGGTAAAGCTTTCTCTTGACAGTATTTATTTGCCACGTTTTTTTTTGCTAAACACACAAACAAAAAATACCAAAATTATATAAAAATAAATAAATACCAAAATTATCAAAAAAAAAAAAAAATTCCTTAGTGTCTGTTATAAAATGTTGCAAAACATTTAAATTTCTTCTTCACTGATGGGCACTGACGGATATGCTGCACTCATTGGCACTGATAACCTGCACTGATCTGTGCCGGCACTGCCCTGATTAGCCATAGGCTTCAAAATAGGGTGGTCTTGGAGCGCAGAGCATTGTGCCATGAAACCACCCAGGTTTTTACAACAGCAAAAAAAACATTCGCTGTTGTAACACTGATCCTCAATCCGGTCAAACAGAAGCAGGTCTGAGACCTGTTTTCCGATTTGTCCAAAAAGAGAAGACTCTTGATTGGCAAGTGAGTGACATGTGACATAGATGAGTGAGTGAGTGACATAGATAATAGAGATAGAATGAGGGACAGAGATATTTGGGTGCAAATAAGGGAGAGAGAGAGAAATTCAAGACCAAATTGAATAAAGATTAAATTAAAGTGGAGTTCCAGCCACAATTAGCATTTTTTAAATGTACGTCCTTTCATCATGCGTTTTTATACTATAAATCCAGTCACTTACTATTTTACAATCCGCCGCCGCTCCGCATAGTTATTCAAAAAAGATAGTTTATAAAACTATGTCCACACCATTATCATTTTGCATGTGGGCATTGTGAAGCCTACAAGCACTTCCTGGAAGTCTTGGATGGGGAGCGATAATTGGGTAGCGCACTGCATCCTGGGAAATTATGACACACATTTCCCAGGAGCATTAGAGGGAGATGATGTCAGAATCCTAGGTGATTTCAAAGGCAGATTTTGTGGAACCGCATAGCAACAGGCATTTCCAGATGAGTAAAAAAAATTAAAAAAAAATATTTTTCTTTTTTAGGTCTAATGAGCGCAATAATGAAAAACAAATTTTGGGATGGAAACTCCACTTTAAGGACAAAGGTAATTGGGGAAAAATGAGAGATAAGGCGATTTGGGACCAAATGAATGAAGCTGGGGAATTTTGGAAAAAAAATAAGAGCCAAAGCAATTTGGCATGGAGGAATTCAGGGCCGGATAAACGATGGGGGGGGGGGGGTTGAAATCAAATGAGGGAAAGAGGGAAATCAGGACCAAATAAGAGAGAGATTTGGGACCAATTTCTTACATAATTGGGATAAAATGAGGGACAGAGGGATTTGGGACCAAATAAGGGAGAGAGAAAAAGACCTGGGATCAAATCAGGCACTTGGGATCAAATTAGGGAGTAAAGTAATTTGGAAAAAATAGGCGATGGAGGTTTTTAGACCAAATTAAGGAGTGGAGGGATTTGGAACCAAATTAGGGACAAAAGCAATTGGGAAGAAATTAGAGACCAAGCAGTGATGGGAGTCACTTTGGGCAGGGGGCCGGTGGAACCCAGAATCCCTTGGAGAGGTTGGGAAACCTTTGCTTCAGCTTCCTATGCACCTCATATGTCTAAGTTAACCTGTGTCTATTAGGGGAACAGGGTGACCAAGAAAATAATGAACACTATGGGCCAGATTCTCAGAGGCGCTACGACGGGGTATCTCAGATACCCCGTCGTAGCGCCGTTTTTTTCCCCGGGTATCTATGCGAGTGATTCCTAGAATCACTTAGGCATAGATACCGGTGAAGATCCGACAAGTGTAATACAATTACACTTGCGGATCGTAGATGTAATGACAACTCCGGCCACTAGGTGGCCTTTACGTTGTTTTCTCATTTGCCTATGCAAATGAGGCTACTACGCAGATTCCCGAACGCTTTTACGCCGCCCCGTTGTCGCTTACGTCGTTTTCGTACGCGTAAGGTTACCCCTGCTAATATGTGAAGTAACCTTACGCAGTACCGTCGGATGCCGTCGGGTGCCGTCGGATGCCATGTTAAGTATGGCGTCGGGTCAGCGTCGGCTTTTTCAGTCGGTTACGTCGTTTTACTAAGTCGCTAGCGAATAGGGCATTGCGTAAATGCCAATCACGTTGTTTTGACGTCGGTTTCAACTACGTTTTCCGACGTGAGCTGGAGCATGCGCACTGGGCCTTTTCCCCGGCCGGCGCATGCGCAGTTCGATCGACGCGGGGGCGCACTTAATTTAAATACAAGCCGCCCCCTTTGAATTACGCGGCCTTGCGCTGGGCCATTTACACTACGCCTCCGCAAACTACGGAGCAAGTGCTTGGAGAATACGGCACTTGCTCTGTTAAGTTGCGGCGGCGTAGTGTAAATGGATTACGCTACGCCAGCGCTAATCTATGAGAATCTGGCCCTAAGAATGTGGCTTGGATTACATAAAATGGAACAGTAATATTTATCCACAATGTCAGGAAATATACAAAGACTATTTCTGGTTTGTTTGATTCTGAACTATACATGTTAATTGAAAGAGCTGGTCACCTTGGCCTCTGGAGCCGGATAGTCTGCTACTGGGGACTCCTGCTATTGTTCCTTTAATAAGGTGTCCTGTGTTTATACTTATGATAATGTAGATTTTATCTTCTGAGCTAGAAGACAAGGCTGACCTGAAAGGTTAAACCTTGGAGTCACCTTGGCTGCTTTAAGTGACTTGTTAATTAGCTATGTTAATTTTGCTTCTGGTTACAGTTTGTATTGCTAGGGTAATAGGATCAGAAGGGGGGGGTGTCCTCCTGGTGTATATATTTGTGTGAGTTTGTTCCAATAAACATTCCGGCCCAGATTCAGATAGAATTAGATTCTCGTAGCGTATCAGAAATACACTACGCCGACGTTTCTTACCTGGCTCTACGTGGAATCCAGGTAGATTTTGTCCAGTAAACGACGGCGGCGTAGTGTATTTCTCCCGTCGCAATCCATCTACGCGAGTAGGGGGCGTGAAGCATTTAAAATAGGCGCGTTCCCGCGGCGATCGAACTGCGCATGCTCCGTTCGCAAATTTCCCGCCGTGCATTGCGCGAAATCACGTCGTTACGTCATTTTTTCTTGAGTAGCGTCGTTTACGGAGATTCCTATTCCCAAAAGAGTTACGTAAAAAAAAAAAAAACATTTTTAATTCGACGCGGGAACGACGGCCATACTTAACATGGGCTACGCACCGTTAGACCAGCAAAAAGCTGGTCTAACAGTACGTAAAAAAAAACAGACGTAAGCGATTGCGAAGACCGCTCGTATCTTCGTGGATCGCCGTAAAAACTCATTTGCATATCCCGACGCATGAAAACGACGCGAACTCCTCCCAGCGGCCGCAAAAATATCGCAGCGTAGATCCGAAGGCTTACGAAGACGTAAGCCTCTCGGATCGAAGCCCGAAGCCGCCGTATCATGGTTTGAGGATTCAAACTAGTGATACGGCGCACGAAATTTGAAATTACTCCTGTCTAACACCAGTTAGACAGGTGTAATTGCTCTGTGAATCTGGGCCTCCATGTTCAAGCTGTGTAACTGAGCTGGTCTCGTGTGGTTTTTAGTTACAATATGTGGCTGTGATATCTGATGATCAGACTGTAGGTGGATGTGAACTCAGTGCGACGGGGTTCCGTTACACAAGCATTTTAGGATGGAGAGATTCGGGACCAAATGAAAGATGGGGGATTTGGGATCACATGAGAGGTAGAATTAGATTTGGACCAAGACTTAACAAAAAAAGAACGGTATAAAGTGATGAGGGACAGAGGGATTTGGAAGCAAATGAGGGACAGAAGGAACCGGGACCTAGTAGGGGGGAAAGATAGAGATCTAGGACAAAATGATGGATGGGGGAATTGGGGGGGGGGGGGATGAGGGACAGTGATCGGAGACAAAAAGAGTGACAGAAGGATTTAGGATCAAATGAGGAATGGGGGAAATTAGGGTCATATTAGGAACAGACGGAATTGGGAAAAACAAGAGACAGAAGGTTTCAGGATCAAATGAGAGAAGGAAATATTTGGAATACAATAACAAAAAAATAAATACAAATATTACTCACATTTGTTGGCCTTCAGTTGGCTTTCATCAAACGAGACGGGATCGACATAATCAAAGTAATATTCGTATGTCACTGTATAGTTGTCTGTTTTATTTTCCAAGTTTTCCATTTTGGCGCCCACTGCTCACATTATGTACCAGTTCTGTGCCCGTGAATGTTCCTGGTCCGCCGTCAGTTCCTGCAGTAACTAGAAAGAATACTGTATGTTATTTTGTGAGTTTACTTAGACCGCAGAGCTCTTGAACAGTTATTTACTTTCTACCCCTCCCCCCCCTCCCCCCACTGCATAGATACAAATCTAAGATAAACACAGGGAATGGGTCAATGTTATAGAAGAAATACCAGGGTACATAGTGATCTCATGTCAATGCACAAATCATAAAATAAGTCGAGGGACATTATGAATGATCAGAAAATGACAAAATATACATGTTTTATAATTGGTCATTTATTTTAGATATGAGAAAATACAGCTAGGTTTCTTAAAGCCATTCATTCCTTTAAATCAATGGTCTCCAAACTGCGGCCGAGGGCCAGATGCGGCCCTTTGCTTCCATACAAGACACTATTCTGGCATCTGACACCGACAGTGGAGCACCATTTCTCCAACTGACACCACTAATGGGGCACTATTCCTCCCTATGATACCAACGATGGGGCACTATTTCTCCCCCCAATATCAGATGTTTAGTCCCAGTGATGGCAGGAAAATTTCCACCCCAGCTGGCCAAAGTCCGGCCCTCCAAGAGTCTGAGGACAATAAACTGGCCCTTTGTTTAGAATGTTTGGAGACCCCTGCTTTAAATGACACTATGAACAAAAGACATCCCAACAAAGAAGATAGTAAATAATTACCACTTCTTCTGCCCACACCAACCATTGCCAATGTACCAATACAAGACACAGTAGTGACATAGGGACTAGTGGGAGGGATTGCTGAGTATAGATGGGGGACAGAAGATTGACACTTCTGGTATGTGTCCATCCAGAACTGATGTGTGAGCATAGGGTAGCCTGTCCAGCATGGCAGTGCTCGGGGGAGGGGCCCCTCCTCTTCCTGACATGAGAGTTCTAGTTTTCAGTGGCTGCTGAGTGCTGATGTGCAGGAATGAATTCCTAACACTGGGAGTCTTGGATCCAGCACTGACTCCACCAACTTCAGTTGGAATACCTCCCACTCCCATCTCTATCTCAGGCTGCACAGAGAGAGAATCGAGGTGAGAATCGAGGTGAGTCACAGTGAGTCACAGTGTTCAGTGTGCTGTGAGCTGGGGGATCCCCAGCATCCCTTTACACATGCTCTGGGCTGCCCCTGTTCTAGATATTTTATGGCATGATAGATTGTATAGGAAACACAGCCCCTGCCCATTTCTGCACCTACTCCATCTACAGATGTGATATATAATGAGATGTAAAGGGGAAGAGTTAGTAAAATGACAACACCCATGTGTGGGCGCCAGAAATATTTCTGCACCCAGGCGCCTGTGACCCTAGGATAGGCCCTGCCACAGTGTTTTCCACAGGGAATTTTCCCGGGAAAAAAGACCGCCAGGAACCGCGGCAGGTAAAAAGAAAACGTGTTCTCATTTTTCCTGTCATGTCCTGTCATGGAGCATATACACGGCCAGTTTTCCCGGCCAAAAGCTGTCATGGCAGTTTTCCAGATGGTAAAACTGGTCGTGTGTACGAGGCATAAGGGTTTACAACCACTTTAATGAATAGAGTTTAGTAAGTTGACTATATCGGGTTTCAGTGTATTTAGACTACACGGATTGGAGGTGGAGTTGAGAACAGAACCCAAAAGAACAGATACAGTGTGGTGGTCTAGGGTCTAGGGTAGTGGTATTGATACGGTTATAAATTATTCCAAACCTTAAATAAAAAATAGTAAAAAAAACTTTTTATACTCGTACATTATGGGAACACAAAACATGTATTACAATCTAGGAGGACGGCACATATGGCTGGGTGTCACTGGGGGTTCTCTACAGCAGAATTGGTGGTCCTGTGGGGAATGAGGGAGAAACTATGAGGGATTGGGTCGCTGGAGGGGGCTTTCTTGGATGCTTGGGTTTTGCAGAGGTACTGTCAGAGATCAGAGGGCAATGAGGAACACTGTTGGTGGCACTATGAGGGCTGCAGCAGCCTAGGGGGTATTGTGGCAGGTACTGGTGGTCTAGTGTACACAGAATGAAAGACAAAGGACTTGGCAAGTGTCCTCTTTATGTCCATTTTCCAGTTCCAGTTCCATTGTGTTCTCCATAACGTGGGATTTTCAGGTCACTTCCACTGATCACCAAAAACGAATCTCTCTTATTGACAAGTGTTTACTGTGTTGAGATAAGGCAGCTTCCTGTGTGTTGTAGAGCAAGCTCCAGTGTGATCTAGTCTTATGCCAGACCGAATTGGCTGAGAAAAGCCACAGACAGCTGCCTTGCTGCCTCTCCAATCCTTCTGCTGTGTTGGCGAAGAACCAGACGATGAATAATTGATTGTTTGTAGAACCTTGGTAAGATAAGGGATACAGACATTTAAATAGGCTGATTTACCAGAACTCCATACTGTATATCCTTCATAGGAATAATGGCCCAGATTCAGGTACATCTGCGCATTATTGGACCGGCGTAGCGCACCGCCTTTACGTTAGACTTGCGCAATTTTGCCGCGTAATCACCCTATTCTCGTAGCTTTTGCGCAGAAAATTGCGCATGCGTAACGTTATTTCAGAGGCGTAAGGCGGAGTAATACAAATTGGGAAGGACGTGGGCGTGTTACATTGAAATGAGCCGTGACCCCATGCAAATGAAGGGCCGGCCGGCTCGCGCATGCGCACTTGAAGGAGACCATGGTCAGCTCCGCTGTGAGCATGCTCACAACTCGGGAGCGGCGCAATCAGTGAAATTGGAAATGGAGTAGGGCAACGTTGTGAACTACACAAACAGCATAAATAGACAGACACAAACGCACTTGCATTGCAAAAGTACATCCCTTTGTCCCTTCCCATTTAACCAAGTGCTTTTGTCCTGTTGTTCGTTGCGTTGTGTTTTGTAGTTGTCAGATTAGTGTTCTGTGTGATCAAGTGTTTGTTAGTAGATCTTTGAAAGTGTTTTTTGATAAGTGTTTGAGAGACTGTTTGTTTGATATATTTCTGTTCGTTTGTTTTCTTGCTGATTTTTTGCTGTTTGTTTTTGTGACCGTTTCTTGCTGAGTGCTTGTGTGATTTTTTGGGTGTTAGTTTTTTCTTTGTGTGTGTTCTTGCTTGATTGGTTGTGCTTGTTTTTGTGAGTGATTTTTGTTGACTGGGAGTGAGTTTTTTTGGAAGTATGAGGCCTCGTACACACGAGGGGATATGTCCGCTGAAAACGGTCCGATGGACCGTTTCAGCAGACATCTCCGATCGTTTGTATGGGCTAGCGGACAGATTTGTCCACCCGACAGATTTCAAAGCATGCTTTGAAATCTATCCGGTGGGAATCTGTCCGCCCGACATGTCTGCTGGTTAGTACACTTACCAGCAGACATGTCGTCCCGCACCGCCGCCGCGCCGCCACCGAATGGATTCGGCGCATGCGCGGAAGTGTTTTACTTCCTGGTGCGGTGACGTGGCGGTGACGTGGCGGCGTCAACGTCACCGCCGCGTCACCGACACGTCACCGCGCCGTCCGCCGGCGGGGAATTTGATCCGATGGTGTGTACACGCCATCGGATCAAACTCCAGATCGGACATATCCGATGGAAATGGTCCGCGGACCGTTTTCATCGGATATGTCCGATCGTGTGTACGAGGCCTGACAGAGAGAAAGCGAAAGCTCAATTTTACTGTGGGGGAAAAAAGAATTCTTGCCCAGGCCATTAGCGATTATGGGCGTTTCCTCCACGGCCCAGACAGTGCCAACACCACCCCGGCCAGGAGGAGGGAGATTTTGGACCTCATCACTGAGCAGGTCAATTCAGCGGGGGAGGGGGAGACACGGACCCGGTCTGGGATTGACAAAAAAATTAATGACCTCCGGCGTCTGGTCAAACAGAAGCTGTCCAAAATGCATGCCCATGCCAGGGGCACAGGAGGGGGCCCACCATGCCGTATTAGGCTGACAGCGGAGGAGCGTGCGGTGGCCCTGACCTTTCATCGGCATGAAGTTGAGGGCCTGCCCGGCTTTGACTCAAGTCCGGAGCCCGTGGTGCCAGTTAAGTATTTTTTTTAATATCAGGTGTGTAGCATGTGTGGGGGAGGGGGTGAAAGGGAATATGTGGCAAGTGTGTGGATCCTCCAACCTGTGAATGTTTTGTGTCATCCACAGATGTGCAGGAGGGTGCAGGTCCATCTGGCCTGACCGCACCATCCCCAGGACAGCAGCCTAATGAGGCCCCCCCAACAAGGCCGGAGTCCGCGGAGGAGGTTCAAGAGGAGGAGGAGAATCATGAGGAGGAGGAGTCCATGTCAGGCACTGGACGTTTGGTTTTTGAGGACTCTTCCCCTCTGGCTGGCAGCAGGCAGCCCTCCCTAAGGGGGAGCCCCCCCCCCTCCTCCCCCAACATGGCTCCCCTCCCAAGGGCCTCCCCTTCTCCCCGGCCACAAGCATCAGCTGGAGGCAGGATTTCATCCCAGAACACCAGGGGGTTGGCCGATCTCCTGCCCGCCACTCTGAGAAGGGACCAGGCCCTTCAGACCCGCCATCTGGGACAGGTCAGCCAGACATTGGTGCGGATGGAGGAGAGCCTGTCCTCCATCAAGGATACGCTAGGGAACCTACATCAGCAGGCGTTGGGCAGGATGTGAGGGCCCTCACCCAGGCTATCCAGGCCAACACGGCAACACTTGGTGCTGCCCTGGACAGAATAGCCGTGGCCTTGGAGGGCAGGCCGCCAGGTGGGCAGAGATCAGGGGCTGCTCCTCCTTCCCCGGTTTTGCCCCTCCCCATGTGTCTCCCCTTAGAAGCCGGGGCCGTGGCCGGGGGCACCCCAGGCGTGGCTCACGTAAAGGGCAATAATTTTTTTCCCCCCCTTTTATTTTTTATTTTTTTTATTGCTGGAAATTTTTTGATTTTGCTGGTAATTTTTTTTTTTTTTTTGGGTTGTGAATGCTGTTTGAATGTGGGGGTGACATTCCTGCCGGAAAAGGGGTGTCACCCTCAATTTTGGTGGAGAAGGGTTCCCCAGGACCAGGGAGAAGTGATCCCCAGGTCCGTGTGAATGGTGTATGAATGTACAGTGACATAATTGGAGCCTTGGCGTGGCGTTGCTGCTCACAAGTCCTGCATGGTGGACTGGTGCCAATCCAATTTGATGAGGATGTGGGGTGTGTGTGCTAGGGACCACAGTGGTGTGCATGCATGCATTCTCATTGTGCCATGATTAATGTGTGTGTTTAACGTGGAAAGATGCCCAATGTGAGCTGTCTCCTGGCTGCTCTTCCCTCAGAAGACGGGGGACCCTCAGTTAGGGGGGGATTGTCTGGTTCAGGGGTCATGTCATCACGTAGGTCAATCTGCAGGCCCTTTCTTTCTGCGAAGTTGTGCAGCATGCAACATGCACCGATGATCTGGCACACGAAGTTTGGCGAATACAAGAGGGTACCCCCAGACTTATCCAGGCATCGGAAACGTGACTTTAGGAGGCCAAAGGTGCGCTCCACCACTGCTCGTGTTTGGGCATGTGCTTGATTGTATCTTTCCTCTCCTGGGGTTTGGGGGTTCCGGATAGGAGTCATGAGATGGGGTCCCAGTGGATATGCAGAGTCACCTGTAAGGGAAAAGACATGAGGATGTTAGTCATGCATGTGCCCCTTGTGATGTGTGCATCATGGGAGAGGATAGTCATGCCTGACTCCCATGTCACTCACCAACCAGCCAGGTGTCCCCATACACGTTCTGATCGAATTCCATTCGGATGTGGCATTGATTGTATATGTAGCTGTCATGGCTGGACCCTGGGTGTTTGGCACGGACGTGCCATATGAGGCCTTGGGCATCGACTATCACCTGTACGTTGATGGAATGCCAATGCTTCCGATTGCGGTACATGTGCTCTGTCTCATGGGGGGGCTGGAGTGCCACATGTGTGCAATCAATGGCCCCCACGGTGCGTGGGAATCTGGCAATTCTGTAGAAATCTGTCATTGCCTTCAGCCGCAGCTCCTCAGTGGTGGGTTTGATGATTTGGTTGGCCATGCGTCTAAGGATTGCAGGGACAACCTGGTGCACACATCTGCTCATGGAGGATTGTGACATCCCAGCCACCACTCCACTTGTTCTTTGAAAAGAGCCACTGGCAAGGAAATGGAGTGTTGCCATGACCTTGACCAGTGGCTGCACTGCATGTGAGCGTTGTGTTGGGCTGGTGATGTCCTCCTGCAGGGTTGAGGAAAGCCCGGAGTGACATGACAAAAAAGACAAATAACGGAGGGCTGGGCATGACTGTGTGAGGAGTAGTGCAACAAAGGGTTAAGGAAGGAAGGAGTGGCTGTAGGAGCTCTGGTGACTGGGTAGGAGGAACCCCCTTTATAAAGGGGGGTGGGGGCACACGTGGTACATTCAAGGAAGTGTAGCACGCTGGGAGGCAGGTTTTCCCACCCACCCTCCCTGTTTTTGTGGTATGTTTGGTGTTGTGCGTCTGTTTTCTTTTCTTTCAGATTCGGAAGAGGGGTCATCACGACAGTGTTGGCGGTGTCCTTCGGTCTTTGATGGTAGCGGTTAACAGATGGAATGGAAATGGTGGGGGGGGGGCTCATCGGTGGGATGGCCCCCCTTATGGTGTTATTCCAGTGGAACGGTGTCCGCTGGAATATGGTTATGGTACACTGGTAAAAAGGGGGTGTCTCCGAGCTGGAGTCGGCTGGGGGCCGGAGATGGTAATGATAACGCAGTGTAACGGAAAATAAAAAAGGTTTACGTGGGGGTGCTACCCAACCTCCCGTTTTGTGGTATTTTGGTGTTGTGCGTCTGTTTTCTTTTCTTTCAGGTTCTGAAGAAAGGTTGTCATGACAGTGTTGGCGGTGTCCTTTGGTCTTTGATGGTGACAGTTAACAGATGGAATGGAAATGGTGGGGGGCTCATCGGTGGGATGGCCCCCGTATGGTGTTATTCCAATGGAACGGTGTCCGCTGGAATACGGTTATGGTACACTGTAAAAAGGGGGTGTCTCCGAGCTGGAGTCGGCTGGGGGCCGGATATGGTAATGGTAACGCAGTGTAATGGAAAATAAAAAGGTTTAAGTGGGGTTGCTGTCAAAGACCAAATTGGACGGGTGTTAATAAAGTTATTTGGGTTAAATGTTAATGAATAAAGTTTTGTTTACTTGGAATTAGTTAATTGGATTTAAATATTTAATTTGGTTTGAAAAAATAAATAGGCTGTCGTGGCCGAGTTTACTCCAACTCCTGTGTCTATCTCGTTAATGGGTAAATGGAAAAATGTTTAAAGAATTTGGGGGGTTCTAAAGGTGGGGAGTAAAAGGTTGGACTATCTAATCTACACTAGTCATGGTTAATTCCAGGATGACATGAGGGGTGAATCTGAAGATGCGATACACCTCAGAATCACTCATGCCAAACAGGTCTATGCGGGTGCGGTATATCCTCTCCCGTGCCATCCTCCGTGCCATCCTCCGTGCCCTCATCCTTCTTTGTTCATCTAAAGTCAGTAGTATAGCTATGTGCGACGATGCCCCTGGCATGTTGGCATACAGATTGTTGTGCAACACGTGTGACTGCTGAGCTCCTCGCTAACAGTGTTGCTTTATCTAACAAGTAGACTTTTTTTCTCTTTTTAGACCAGCTTTTATATGGTCTAATTTTAGACAGGACATTTTGCTGTTGCGCACACTGCGTAGCCTGCGCTGCTCCAACGTTCTTTTGTGGATCCCCGTAAGTCCCTCATTAGCATATTTGACTAGCAAATCAATGGTCTGTCTAGCGCACTTTTGCACGGACGGATGCGGCAGTCTAACGAAATTACGCTGGACAAAAAAAAGTAGATTTTTTGCGTATCTCGTTCTGGGGATGCCGTGCATCGAAACGCACGCGCACATTTCGACTTACGCCATGCATCTCCTGATGCGCAGGCGTAATCGCTCTGTGAATCTGGGCCAATGACTCTAGTACCATAATGCAATATTTGCTCAGAGTGACTGCTTAACACTAGGGATGAGCCGAACACCCCTGGGCTCGGTTCGCACCAGAACCTGCGAACAGACCAAAAGTTTGTGTGAACTTTAGAACCCTGTTAAAGTCTATGGGACTCGAACGTTTGAAATCTAAAGTACTAATTTTAAAGGCTAATATGCAAGTTATTGTCCTAAAAAGTGTTTGGGGACCCGGTCCTGCCCCAGGGGACATGTATCAATGCAAAAAAAGTTTTAAAAAACTGACGTTTTTCAGGAGCAGTGATTTTAATAATGCTTAAAGTGAAACAATAAAATTGAAATATTACTTTAAATTTCATAGCTAGGGGGGTGTATAGTATGCCTGTAAAGTAGCGCTTGTTTCCTGTGCTTAGAACTGTCCCTGCACAAAGTGTAATTTCTGAAGGAAAAAAGTCATTTAAAATCACTCACCTTAGGGTCTGGTATGGATATTAAGGGGAACCCTGCGTCAAATTAAAAAAAATGATGTGGAGTTCCCCCCAAATATCCATTCCAGACCCTTCAGGTCTGGTATAGATTTTAAGGGGAACTCCACCCCAAATTTAAAAAAAAAATGCCGTGGACCCCCACACATTTTTTTTTTTTTATGAATGACTTTTCTCTGTATTGCCGGGAACCGACAATTCATTATAGTCGCGAGTGATTTTAAATTACTTTTTTTCCTTCAGACTTTGAGCAGGGACAGTTCTAAGCATGGGAAACGAGCGCTACTTTACAGGCATACTATACACCCCCCCCCTAGTTACAAAATTTAAACGAATATTTAACTTTTATTGTTTCACTTAAAGGAATTATTAAAATCACTGCTGCCCAAAAAACTGCAGTTTTTAAAACTTTTTTTTGCATTGATACATGTCCCCTGGGGCAGGACCCGGGTCCCCAAACACTTTTTAGGACAATAAGCATATTAGCCTTTAAAATTAGCACTTTAGATTTCAAACGTTCGAGTCCCATAGACTTTAACAGGGTTCTAAAGTTCACACGAACCTGCCGCGAACACCCCAAATAGTTCGCTGTTTGGCGAACAGGCAATGTTCGAGTCGAACATGAGTTCTGCTCGAACTCGAAGCTCATCCCTACTTAGCACAAAATCTTGTGCCTGATACACTCATAAGCATCCAAACTTCTCCCCTTCTACTATGTTATGATGTTTGACATCGCAGCTTACACAGGAGCAGAGGACGGAAAACCTAAAACTGAACACTGGTGTCCTGCCGAGAATTGTCCCCCAGCGGATAATGCCCGCTCTGTACTGCGCAGGCGCCGCACTTGTGCAGTACAGAGCTCAACGTACCTCCGAAAATCCCCGAAGATAAACACAGATGTGACTCATCTGTACATGGCGGATGCGCAATGTGCAGCACACGCTGCATGCTCCCGATGCTCACTCCACTCTGCAAGGGGCGGATGTGTATTATTATTATATAGCGTAAGGGGCGAATTTGTATTACTATTATATAGTGTAAGGGGCGGGTGCCTACAGCAACGGGCAGATGTATTATTAGGGTTGTTTTATCAAGAAACTACATGTTTTTGCGGGTCATGTTCAAACAAATGAAGGGCAGGTTTTGCAGTGTCTATAACCATCAATTTAAAATACGGCCTCTTCACCCTTAATTTGTTTTAGCGTTTGAGGACCGCTGCACGCAGATATACGTCTGCAGAATGGCACGGCTGGGCACAAGGGCGTACATGTACTTCCCCTTTAAGTTCCCAGCCGTGGGTCGCGAGCACGCCACTGGCGGCGCGCTCGCGACCTGGTCCACTTCTCCGTGAGTCCGTCCCCGTGGGAACAGCGGACGCGATCGCCGCCATTGCCCCGCGATCAGGTCGCAGAGAGGAAGAACGGGGAGAGGTGAGTAAACAAACCTCTCCTGTGCTTCCTAGTGAGCCTGTCACTGATCGTCTTTTCCCTGCCACCCCCCCCCCCCCCACAGTAAGAATCACTCCCTTAGGGCACACTTAACTCCTACAGCGCCCCTCCTGGTTAACCCCACAGGTTTTCATTGTTCACCTTTACGACCTTCTAGCTCCCGGGTCAACCAATGACGTTAACCCACCTCACACTTCATTAGACTTCTACATATGCGTTAATCTTTCAAAGGTAACTGACTATAGTCTACCCTATTGATGGTGAACCGTGGCACCCCAGATGTTTTGGAACTACATTTCCAATGATGCTCCTGCACTCTGCAGTGTAGTTGAGCATCATGGGAAATGTAGTTCCAAAACATCTGGGGTGCCAAGGTTCGCCATCACTGGTCTATCCTATTGCAATTAAGTAAGGCAAAATTACTGAAACAGCCAGGATGATTGACCCAAATATTGCCCTGTAGGACGAGAGCCATTTAATCTAGGGCAGGACTTGAGACTAGATCTATCTTGTTAGGGTTTATGAATTGTCAGTTGGATTATTACTGTACTTTTGCCTAGTTCTACCTATTGTCACTGTACAATTTCTGTTCAAACTACGTGTACACTACTTTGTTATTTCACAAATAAAAACATTTGTGATAAAAAAAAAAAGAAAAAAGAATAAATCACCTCTAACGTTGGATATCTCGTGTGTGGATGTTGCATCATGTAAAACTATTAGAATCGTTTTCTACATTTTAGAATTTTACAATTTTACAAGACTGTCCATAATTTTAAAGGGTGCCTTGACTGAAAAAAAGGTTGAGAAACAATCACTGTGCTAGGGTGTGCACCCCAAATCTCAAAAACATGTGTATGTGTGTAGTGCTACCCCCGAAGGAGCCGCTGGTTGATTTCGGGTAGGCGTATTAAGTTACCAATTACACTTGTCTAGGGGTGAATACTTGTGGAAAGTGAATAAAGCGAGTGTCCAGACATCGGAGTGCGTTTTCAACGTTTTAATTCCAAGGCCCAACATGGCCAACATCAACATGGCACACTATAGAGAAAGGTTGATGAGCGAACTGCAGTATCAGGCCTTGGATATTATAGAGAGCAGCTTGCTCTCAGTACAGTCACATTTAAATGTCGCCACTCCCGTCGGAGTGGGTAAAGTGCCCCGGACAGGCGTTTAACTTGGGCCTGGCAGCCGAAAGGTCACTTGCAATAGTCACTGGGAGGAATCAGGGCCTCTGCCACAGGCCTGAGGAATTTCCATACTTTTCAAAGGGGTAGAACTAATGGATCCTCCCAGTAAGTCACTTCTCTAGAGTCATCAGAGGACAGTTGAAGTGTACCTGTCATGTAGTGATGACCGGATCCCTGGTGGTTCACCTAGACCTCGCGGACAACCTCTGCCTTTGGGTCTCCCGAGCCAATCCCCCACCGTACAGCTCCCAGCTTAGGATCTGGGACCCAGCAAGCCGCTGGGGCCCCTTTCGATGTCAGTGTGAAGCTCCGCTTGGTGCGTAGCTTCGACCAGGCAGGCCTCGATGGCGGGGCCCATGGATGGGCGCACATTGAAGGTGGATGCCGCACCTGGAACGCAGGCCCCGCATAGAATGTGTCAGGGAACTCCTGTGAGACATTTTGCACACAGACGTGCGCAAGCGCATAACCTTTGCCATAGAATGGCACGCATGCGCGCAAATGTGCGCCAGAGCTTGCAATTGCGGGCAATTGCGTGCGCACATACGAGCCTAATCCCGTTTGGCGCCAGACAGCCTATTTAAAGGGAGTCTGGGCTCTTGTGCCTTGCTGACTGATCTTCAGCTATGTTCCTGAATCGTGCTCTGATCCTGTGTGTCTTCCCAGTATTCTGACCCGGCTTGCTCTTGATCTTGGCTCTGTTTTCTGTTCCTGTACTGTTGCCCATCCCTGACCCGGCTCCGTTCCTGACTCTGGCTCGGTCTATGCTTTGGTACCTCACTGCCCGCTTGCTGACAAACCTGGCTATCCCTGAGACCTTACTCCTGTCCATGTTCCTGGTTGCTGTTAACCCTCGGTTACCTGCCTGGCTGTTACCTGGTCCTGCACAGCTTATCATAGTCTGCTTCAGGCCTCTGAACCCTACCAAGCTGTTCTCCCGGGACCTCCTGCTCCAGGCACTCATGTCCCTCTTGTCCTTCGGCTTCCTCTGTCTCACCTTCAGCAGAGCCAGGACAGGAGATATAAGAGAGGCCAACCTCATCAAATCAGTCTCCCACCTGATCCCTGACAGAACGTTGCACCCTTCTCTCAGGCGTCTGCCACAGATATACTCTCCCGCCAGCATGTCCAGAGGGAAAATCCTCCTCTGATTGGCTGTGGGTCTGTCAGAACCCCTTCTAGCACCAACTGTCACCCAGGGGTAAAACACCTCTAAACTTACAGCTACCTGAACTTAACCAATTTGTGAGTGGGAGCAACTTAACTCTCCCATTCCCCACTAACTTTAGCGCAACGCCTCGCCAAATAGGGAGGGGGGGGGCACTACATGTGTGTATATATATATATATATATATATATATATATATATTAGGGTTGTGGAAATTAAAGATTAATTCCTCGATTAATTGTGAATTTTTTTGATCGATCAAAATTCTTTTGATCGGTACTAGTGGTACAAGGGATCGTAAATGATCCGTGATCCGAACGGGTCACCATATGCGGATCGGCACACCATGTGATCTGCGGAGCTCCCCTGCTGCCTCGGCCATAGGAAAGGCCGCGGCTTTGGCCTAGCTCCCAGAGCGGTGGCTGTCTCGGTCCACCCGGCGGCCGCCTAGGCGAGCCTAGAGTGTTCTGTCGGCTTTTCTGGTAAGACTAAGCAAGCACTAATCTTCCTATACAGTGGAGAGATGTGGACCATATTACAGTGGGGGAGATGTCTGTGGATATTACAGTGGGGGAGATGTCTGTGGATATTACAGTGGGGGAGATGTCTGTGGATATTACAGTGGGGGAGATGTCTGTGGATATTACAGTGGGGGAGATGTCTGTAGATAATACAGTGGGGGAGACGTCTGTGGATATTACAGTGGGGGGAGACGTCTGTGGATATTACAGTGGGGGAGATGTCTGTGGATATTACAGTGGGGGAGATGTCTGTGGATATTACAGTGGGGGAGATGTCTGTGGATATTACAGTGGGGGGAGATGTCTGTGGATATTACAGTGGGGGGAGATGTCTGTGGATATTACAGTGGGGGAGATGTCTGTGGATATTACAGTGGGGGAGATGTCTGTGGATATTACAGTGGGGGGAGATGTCTGTGGATATTACAGTGGGGGGAGATGTCTGTGGATATTACAGTGGGGGGAGATGTCTGTGGATATTACAGTGGGGAAGATGTCTGTGGATATTACAGTGGGGGAGATGTCTGTGGATATTACAGTGGGGGGAGATGTCTGTGGATATTACAGTGGGGGGGCTGTCTGTGGATAATACAGTGGGGAAGATGTCTGTGGATATTACAGTGGGGGGAGATGTCTGTGGATCTTACCGTGGTGGGAGGTGTCTGTGGATATTACAGTGGGGGGAGATGTCTGTGGATATTCCAGTGGGGGAGATGTCTGTGGATATTACAGTGGGGGAGATGTCTGTAGATAATACAGTGGGGGGGACGTCTGTGGATATTACAGTGGGGGGAGACGTCTGTGGATATTACAGTGGGGGAGATGTCTGTGGATATTACAGTGGGGGAAATGTCTGTGGATATTACAGTGGGGGGGAGATGTCTGTGGATATTACAGTGGGGGAGATGTCTGTGGATATTACAGTGGGGGAGATGTCTGTGGATATTACAGTGGGGGGAGATGTCTGTGGATATTACAGTGGGGGGAGATGTCTGTGGATATTACAGTGGGGGGAGATGTCTGTGGATATTACAGTGGGGGGGCTGTCTGTGGATAATACAGTGGGGAAGATGTCTGTGGATATTACAGTGGGGGGAGATGTCTGTGGATATTACAGTGGGGGAGATGTCTGTGGATATTACAGTGGGGGAGATGTCTGTAGATAATACAGTGGGGGAGACGTCTGTGGATATTACAGTGGGGGAGACGTCTGTGGATATTACAGTGGGGGAGATGTCTGTGGATATTACAGTGGGGGAGATGTCTGTGGATATTACAGTGGGGGGAGATGTCTGTGCATATTATAGTGGGAAGATGTCTGTGGATATTACAGTGGGGGAGATGTCTGTGGATATTACAGTGGGGAAGATGTCTGTGGATATTACAGTGGGGGAGATGTCTGTGGATATTACAGTGGGGGAGATGTCTGTGGATATTACAGTGGGGAAGATGTCTGTGGATATTACAGTGGAGGACTATATATGGTGGTGATCTGAAAAATGTATATGCGTTATAATTAATCAAAATTAGTCGATTAAGCCATTAAAAAAAAAAAATCGATTAATCGAACACGAAAATTTTAATCAGTAACAGCCCCAATATATATAGAAATAATGGCCCGGATTCACAAAGCACTTATGCCGACGTATCTCCAGATACGCCACGTAAGTACAAATATGCGCCGTCGTATCTGTGCACTGGACCCACAAACTTAGATACGCCTAAAAACTGACTATATCCCACCGACGTAACTTGCCTATGCCGGCGTAGAGTGGGTGCATATTTACGCTGGATGCATGTGGCGCTTCCATTGATTTTCTATTCAAATATGCAAATAAGGGAGATACGCTGTTTCGCGAACGTACTTGCGCCGGCACATGATTTAAGCGGTTTGCGTACGTTTTACGTTTGGCGTAAAGTTATTCCCCATAGATGAGGCACAACCCATGCAAAAGGTATGGACCAGGGAATACAAGCCTACGTATTGTACGTTGGACGTCTGTGAATATGGACCGACCTGGGTCTGGCTTGCCGTAGGTTAAGTTCACGGCATACACAGTGATCCGGCGTATGTTAGGCAGCTGTTCCGACATGGTTGTGCGCATTCGCACGGGCATACGTCCACGTCTTGACCCATGCGCAGTTTGTTTTAAGTACTTGTCTGGCGCCCGGCCCATCATTTGCATGGGGTCACACTTCATTGGCATGGATCACGCCCACTTCCAGCCCACTTCCACTTACGCCTACGAAATATACGCCACGCTGGTGCAACGTTGGGAGCATTTGCTTTGTGAATTCCATGCTTGCCTCTCTGCGATGCGTCAACCTAGCGTAAAAGAGATACACTATGGTGGCATAAATGTGCGCCCATGTCTAAGAATCTGGGCCATACTGTATATATGGAGTATTTTAGGGTTTTTTTTGTCCACTTTTATTGAAAAAAGTAGATTCACACCAGAACAATTTGCCTCTCAGGGGTTCTCACAATCAATGTGTCAAAACAAACAGTACTTCACCTCATGGCTCTTCTCTGCAGTATCTCTGGTTAGGCCTCCTACCTTGGTCATCCAGACCGTCAAACACACAGTCCCCAATGCTGGTGAACTAAATGCCGAACCTTCCTCAGCTCTGACTGTTCCTCCTACAGCTCTCTGCTGCCACATCCCTACAGGTCTGGCCTTTCACTGTCCCAGCATGGACAGTATGAAGCACCACGCTCCGAACACACACTCTTATAAAGGAATGTAGAAAAATATCAGAGTAGTAAAACATGGACGACGTCAGTAGGACAGTGGACCAGTCATCAGAGCAGTGTATGTGTCGGTAGAGCAGAGGCTGGTGTCAGTAGTTTTTATTTTTGTTTTATTTTTTATAATTTATTTAAGTTTAATTTTCGGAGCCCCATTAAGGGTCTTTGGTGAAATATGAAGGGGTCTAAACAGACACCTGATGTCTCCCTTTGGTGACAGAGAAAGGCCCCGAGGACAGAGATTCCCCAGTCCCTTTCTGGGCTTTAGCTGCACTGGAGAATAAATGAAAGGGAAGTGTTCTGTGCTGAGCGGCTTCCTGTTCAGTCACAAACTGAAGCATAGCAAACACAGTAGTGATCTGTACCGCGTTCATCCAAAAAAGGAAGGTGCTGACATACCGGCCGCTTCTCCCACTCTCCATCCAGAAACATCCCCTGCAGCGACCGGCAGGAGAGGAGGGAATCCAGAAGCGCTGGGGGGCCTAGGCAGCAGGGGCACTGTCCAGTCTGAACAATGGGTTTCAGGCAGTCTAAAACTGGAACACGTGCTTCAAAGCCTGGTCTGCCCTGGTGAATCCCAGACGGTTGACAACCCTACCTGGAGGCTCAGCATCACCGGTGTGCATTACCTACAGTGGTCTGCATGTACATACAGTCTGCCTAGGACCACCCAATCCCGCAGACTGACATCCACCCACCAAGGCATTTTGATATTTACATAACCTCTTCCAAGAGCCACCCAGGGGCAGACTGGGCTAGGTGGAAAGGTGGATATTTCCCCCCAGGCCGCTTACATTATCTTTAAAAGGGCCGCGGTACAAGCTGTCTGTATTTTTTTTTTTTTTTTTGTAGAACTCGGCCGCGGAGGCTGCCGATTGGCTGGCTGGCTGCTGCTGCACAGGCTGCACTGCATTGTGGGAGTTGTAGTTTGGCCGTGCTAAAGTTAAGGAACTTATCAGTGCAGCAAACTACAACTCCCACCTCCAAGGAGCCTTAGGGCGAGGCAGGCAACTCCCCCCCCATCAGCCCCCCTCTCTGTGAGCAACCCTCCCTGTCAGCAACAACCCCCTGTCAGCAAGCCCCCCTCTGTCAGCAACCTCCCATGTCAGCACCCCTCCATGTCAGCAAGCCCCCCTCTGTGTCAGCAACCCCCCTGTCAGCCCCCTCCCTGTCAGCAAGCCCCCTTATGTGTTAGCAACCAACCCCCCTGTCAGCAAGCCCCCTCTGTGTCAGAAAGCCCCCCTCTGTGTTAGCAACCTCCCTTGTCAGCAACCCCTTCTCTGTCAGCAGCCTGCCCCTCTCTGTAAGCCACCCTTCTCTTTAAGCCACACCCCTCTGTAAGCCCGCCCTCCTCTGTAAGCCAACCCACTGTCAGCCCCCTCTCTATGAGAAACCCCCCCTGTCAGCAACAATCTCGTGTCAGCCCCCTCTCTGTCAGCAAGCCCCCTTCTGTGTCTGCAACCCCCGTGTCAGCCCCCCTCTCTGTCAGCAACCTCCTCTGTCAGCACCCCCCTGTCAGCAGCCCCCCTCTGTCAACAACCCCCCCTGTCAGCCCCTCTCTGTCAACAACACCCCCTGTCAGCCCCCCTCTGTCAGCGACCCCACCTGTCAGCCCCCTCTGTCAGCAGCCCCCCCTTCTGTCAGCCTGCCCCTCTCTGTAAGCCACCCCCCTCTGTCAGCCTGCCCCTCTCTATAAGCCACCCCCCTCTGTCAGCCCACCCTTCTCTGTAAGCCACCCCCTCTGTCAGCAACCCACCCCTGTCAGCCCACCCTTCTCTGTAAGCCACTCCCCTCTGTCAGCAACCCCCCTCTCTGTCAGTAACCCCCCCTGTCAGCCTCCCTCTCTGCCTCTGTCAGCACCCCTCTCTATCAGCAGCCCCCCTCTCCGTCAGCAACCCACCTTCCTCTGTCAACCCGCCCCTCTCTGTAAGACACCCCCTCCCCTCTGTCGCCTACCCCCTCCTCTGTCAGCTACCCCCCCTTCTATCAGCTACCCCCAAATGGCATGCAAACCCCTCCTTTCTTCCCCCGCTCCAGCAGGGCTAATGTCCTGCAGCCAGGTCACACTGCACTGTCTGTCTGTGCACTCTCTCTCTCCCACCCAGCTGCCGGCACCGATGCCACCAGAGACAGTGAATGGAGGGCCACTGGACCATGTCCTAGCAACCAGCGATGCTTTTGCAGGAGAAAGCGTGGTATTACAGACCCCGCCCACTAACAGGTTCACACACACATCTTTGCGGCTCCTGGAAGGTAAGGTTTTTTTTGTCTCGCTGTAATGGAGGTCTCTATTGGGGGGGCACAGGCACTGTGATATTTAATCTGTTGTGGGTTGCCTGTGGATTGCTTTGAATTTTTTTTGGAATTAAAATGCTGCTGACACCGTCCACTGCTCTACTGACACCGTCCACTGTCCTACTGACACCGTCCACTGCCCTACTGACACCGTCCACTGCCCTAATGACACCGTCCACTACTCTACTGACACCGTCCACTGCTCTACTGACACCGTCCACTGCTCTACTGACACCGTCCACTGCTCTACTGACACCGTCCACTGCCCTAATGACACCGTCCACTACTCTACTGACACCGTCCACTGCTCTACTGACACCGTCCACTACTCTACTGACACAGTCCACTACTCTACTGACACAGTCCACTGCTCTACTGACACCGTCCACTGCTCTACTGACACCGTCCACTGCTCTACTGACACCGTCCACTGCTCTACTGACACCGTCCACTGCTCTAATGACACCGTCCACTACTCTAATGACACCGTCCACTACTCTACTGACACCGTCCACTGCTCTACTGACACTGTCCACTGCCCTACTGACACCGTCCTCTGACCTACTGGCTGACAGTGTCCACTTTTATAGTAGGCTTAAAAAAATAGCTGTGTGCCGCGAAAGTGTTCGGGTTTGGCTTGAAGAAAAGGTGGCAACCCTACCACCAGCAGACTCAGCCAACAATGGGCCACTTGACTGGACTTGCCCCCCAGGCCTAAGGCTGCCAGTCCTCCCCTGGAGCCACCCCACTTCTCTGGGCTAATGTCTCTTGAGAAGAATACAGAGGAGGATGCTGGGATGATTTCAGAAACCTATGTACAGTAACTGGCCAGCCCCTCCTATCGGCCATGATCTGCCTGCATTGTATAGAGTAGCACAGAGACCCCACATGGATGATGTCAATGGGTAAAAAATATGGAATATAATGAATAGGAAAAAGTTTTGTTTAAAAACACCATCAGCATGAAAATGGAGAAGGGGGGGGGGGGGGGGCAGGGAAGGCTAAACATAAGCATATTACACTTTAGCTTTAGTTGTGTCGTCAATTCCTCACTGCTTTAGAGCTGCTCAGTGGTATCATGCTGAGTAACATGCGGGATGGTTATATAAAGATGCATTTACAGTTCTTCACATGCACCTGGCAGATAGTGTTCTGCTTGTCACCTGTGCTATAAATCACATCTGGATAGAACAAAAAATGCCTAAAGAAAGACATTCTCATAGATTTGCATTTTTTTCTTCAGGTGTAGCGTGTCCCATTTACGCTACGCCTCCGCAGCTTTCACGGGCAAGTGGTGTATTCTCAAAGCACTTGCTCCGTAACTTGCGGCGGTGTAGCGTAAATGGGCCGGCGTAAGCCTGCGTAATTCAAAGTAGGAAGGAGGTGGGCGTCTTGTATTTAAATTAAGCGCGCCCCCACGCCAAACGAACTGCGCATGCGCCAGCCGTAAACGTAGCCCAATGCACATGCTCCAAATCATGTCGCAAAAAGTCAATGAAACCGACGTGAACGTCACTTACGCAAAGCTCTATTCGAGAACGAGTTACGCAAACGACGGAAAAACACGACGCTGTCCCGACGTCCATACTTAACATGGCGTACGCCGAACCTACGCAAGGTTACCCCTCATATAGCAGGGGTAACCTTACGCAAACAACGTAAACTACGGCGTCGGGGCGCAAATAAGTTTGGGAATCGGCGTATCTAGCTCATTTGCATATTCGACGCCGAAATCTATGGAAACGCCACCTAGCGGCCAGTGTAACATTGCAACTTAGATACGACGGTGTAAGTGACTTACGCCAGTCGAATCTACGCCAAATCTATGCGTAACTGATTCTAAGAATCAGTCGCATAGATAGGACGCCTCAGAAACAGAGATAAGACGGTTTATCTGGAGATACGCCGTTGTATCTCTTCTGAGAATATGGCCCAAGGAATAAGAAAGTGTCAATAAAGCGTTCCTACAGTGTCAATGTATAAGCGTTACTTATTGCACCTCTCCTGCTGGTCCAAACCCCTTACACCGAGGGATTGGTCATGTGACCTCTGCTGCTAACGTAGCCTAATGCCACATACACACGATCGGAATTTCCGACAAGAAAAGTTCGATGTGAGCTTTTGGTTGGAAATTCCGACCGTGTGTAGGCCCCATCTGACATTTCTGTTGGAATTTCCAACAGTAAAAATTTAAGAGCTGGTTTTCAAATTTTCTGACAGGAAAAGTTCTTGACGGAAATTCCAATCGTCTGTATGCAATTCCGACACACAAAAATCCTACGCATGCTCGGAATCATTGAACTTTTTTTTCGGCTCGTCATAGTGGTGTACGTCACCCCGTTCTTGATGGTCGGAATTTCCCACCACATTTGTGTGACCGTGTGTATGCAAGACGAGTTTGAGCCAACATTCTGTCGGAAAAAAAATAATTCACGGTTTTCTTGTCAGAAATTTCCGATCGTGTGTGTGCGGCATTACTGTCCAAATCCTAGTTGCTCATGATGTTTGTTTGTTACCCCAACATTTCATATTCCTGATATGTGCCTGCTGTATCATGTACTTGTATGAAGCAGTGTCCTGTTATCTTTGTTATCTTTGTATTGGTTCCTTTATGTGAAATCTCTGGTGTTCCTGCAAGTCTCCTTGCTTTCCTATTATATACTGACCACACTAAGCACAGTGGTCAGTTCTTTAGATGTGCTGGAAACTCACCCTGCTCTCCTCCAATGATCAGACTTGTCCTGACACCCCCCTCCAGCCAGAGGTGTATCTAGTGAAAATAGCGCCTATGGCAAGCACTAAAACTGCGCCCCTGTCGAAACATTTTGAAACCCACCTTTCAGATGACCTTAACAAAAAAAACAGCTAACACAACTAGTGATATTTATCATCCCTTGTGATACCTTTGGTAGTGACATATCCTCTTTATGGAGAAATCTGGGTTTATTAGACCCCTGATCCCTCCTCTGCCCTTCAAGGCCAGGTAAATGCAGAACCAATACTGGAAGTGATGACATTTCAATTTTCACAGAGGAGAGGGGAGAAATTGATGTTCCTCCATCTTTGTGCGCTGCCAATCCGACCAGATGGAATATGAGAGCCTGGGAGAACAGGGGAGGGCTGTTGCTGAATGCAGCAGTGATAGCGTTGCTTGCCATAGTCCATTAGCAAAGGTGCTGAAAAGGAGATCCTGCCTATGCTTGGGAGGAGGGAAGAAGAGACCCTCAGACCCTGGTAAGTGCCTTGCTGCCCAGACACTCAACAGTGCCCCCTTCATCTGGCGCCCATGGCACTTGCCATGGCTGCCATACCCTAGATACGCCACTGCCTCCAGCTCCCCCACCTGCTGCACAGCCACTTACTGGCATGCTCAGTGTTCTGCTGCTTCTCCTCCCCCAGCTCTTATGCAGCTGAGAACATGTGATCACTTATAAAAAAAATGGAGAAAAGTATTTATTTATATCTTTACAAGAGTTGTAATGCCGCGTACACACAACCATTTTTCGGGTTGTAAAAAATAAAAATTTTAATGGTCTAGAAAAAACAAAGTTTTTTTCAACCCGATCGTTAAAACATCCTTGCCTACACACGATCGTGAAAAAAAAAATGCTCTAGCAAAGCGTGGCGACGTACAACACGTACGACAGCGCTATAAAGGGGAAGTTCCATTTGGATGGCGCCACCCTTTGGGCTGCTTTTGCTGATTCCATGTTAGTAAAAGATGATTTGCGCTTTTCTGTCTGTTACAGCGTGATGAATGTGCTTACTCTATTAGGAACGGAAGTTTTACCAGAACGAGGGCTCCCGTCTCATAACTTGCTTCTGAGCATGCGCGTTTTTTTCACGTTGCTAAAGCCCACACACAACCATTTTTTACAACGTTAAAAAACGACAACGTTAAAAACGGCATGAAAAATTAGAGCATGTTCGAAATTTGTAATGCCCATTTTATACATCGTGAAAAATGCTCTGGAGCCCACACACGATCGTTTTTAATTACATAAAAAAAAAAAACGTAATTTTTTACAACCCGAAAAATGGTCGTGTGTACGCAGCATTAGGGTTTACAATAATTTTAGGCCCAGTTCAGGGCCAGTGCTACCACTAGGCAAACTAGGCAGCTGCCCAGCCAGAAACAAGTGTCCCCATGAGAAGATTTCCCCTATAATCCTGCTCAGGTGGCAACTAATAACGATGCACCTGCGATTGCTCGTTACAGAGCGGGGAACTGGAGGTATGTGTGTAAACACAAAGCTCCCGGTCCTGTCAGGGAGAGAAATGCTGATCTTCTGTTCATACAGTTAGAACACACCCAGGAACATACTTAACCCCTTCCCCGCCCCCTAGTGTTAACCCCTTCACTGCCAATGGCATTTTTCTAGTAATCGATGCATTTTTATAGCACTGATCGCTAAAAAAATGCCAATGGTCCCAAAAATGTGTCAAAAGTGTCCGCCATAATGTCGCAGTACTGAAAAAAATGCTGATCGCCACCATTACTAGTAAAAAAAAAAATATTAACAAAAATGCCATAAAACGACCCCCTTTTTTGTAAATGCTATAACTTTTGCGAAAACCAATCAATAAACGCTAATTGCGATTTTTTTTTTTTTTAAATATGTAGAAGAATACGTATCGGCCTAAACTGAGGAAACAACATTTTTTTATATATTTTTTTGGGGATTTTTATTATAGCAAAATGTAAAAAATATTGAATTTTTTTCAAAATAGTCGTCCTATTTTTGTTTATAGCGCAAAAAATAAAAACCGCAGAGATGATCAAAAACCACCAAAAGAAAGCTCTATTTGTGGGAAAAAAAGGATGGCAATTTTGTTTGGGAGCCACGTCGCACGACTGCGCAATTGTCAGTTAAAGCGACGCAGTGCCGAATCACAAAAAGTGCTCTGGTCATTGGACAGCAATATGGCCCGGGGGCTAAGTGGTCAAAAAGAGTCCGTCTCTCTAATGAGGACACAGACAGCAATAAAAAACTGACAAACGCTCTATCCTCTCACCAGTCTATTTAACATTTAAAAAAAAATGTCTTTAGTTACACTTTGATTATCTATAATGGAATTTTCATGCTATGGTAGGACTCTGACACATTTGTCTGTAACACATAACTGTCCAGCAGGGGGTGCTGTAGAATCACATTTTACAGTCTCAGATTATGAGTGCTTATTATTTAACTGGGAGCAGGAAATTTCCATGGAAATGATCTATAGAGTATTCCTAGCCGTAGACATCAGGGGTGTCTCATCTGATCATCTGAGGTTGTTCAGCTTTAGAAGTTAAAGTAAATTGTTGGAATGCTCGAGTGATTATGTGTATGTAGAAATTGGCAGTATATGGTAATAATGATCACCTTTATGCCTAAAGCAGAGCTTACAGACCAATTTAACCCACAGGGAAGCCTAAATCAAGGCTTACCTGGTAGGTGCAACAAGTATCTCCTAAACCTACATGGTTTAGGTGATATTTGCAAAATAAAGACACCGATGTCTACGGCGAATGCACCATAGACAACGGCGCGCAGGCGCACTGAGCGTGCCGTTACTAACGACGATCATGCCGTTAGTGGCGGCACCCGCAGGAGTGACATCATTGCGGCTCCGGCCAGTGACAGCACCGGAGCAGCGATATGCAGAAGTGAATCATGCAGAGATGGCGCAGACGAAGGAGGTGACCGAGCACCGCTACGGGGGCTTCGATCTCAGGTATGTACCTAATAATGAGCTAGTATACTATGCATACTAGCTCATTATGCCTTTGCCGTGCAGGGTGTTTTTTTTTTTTTAAAGAGGGTTTACTTCCACTTTAACCCTTTAAAATAAGTTTCCTCATCTCGTTTTTCTTTTTTTTTAGAGCATAGCGGCAAGCTATTAAAAAAAATAAAAAAAATACATGGTATGCTGAACACTGCCATGGGGCGCATGTACCAATGCCAACACATGCCAACATTTAAAAAAAAAAATGTATAGTGGGAAGAGGGTCCCTTTTATGCACCATTGAGGGCTCACATCACATGCTTGGAGGATGCTCTGAAGCTGTTTTTTTTTATCTTAATTCAATCTATACATTAAGATAAAAACCTTCTGTTTGCAGCGCCCCTTCTCAGCCACCCTAATACTTACCTGAGCCATATTGTGATACAGCGATGTTGCACAAGATTCTCGGCTGCTCAGGACCCTCTTCAATGGCTGAGACAGAAGGGGGTGCCATTAACTCCCGCTGCTGTCGATCAAATTCAGTGAGCCAATGAGGAGTGAAAGGGGGCAGGGCCAAACCGCAGCTCTGTGTCTGAATGACCACACAGAGCAGCAGTTTGGCTTGGGTGAGCCCATAGCAAGCTGCTTGCTATTGGGGCACACAGCAGGAGGGAGGGGCCAGGAGCGCCAGCGGGGGATCCGAGAAGGGGAAGATCTGGGCTGCTCTGTGCAAAACCACCACACAGATCAGGTGAGTATGTTTGCTTGTTATTTTTATAGAAAAAAAAAAAAACGAGACTTTAATATCACATTAAGCCCTGATGAAGAGGCGCGAAGTGAGACCTCCGAGACGCTTTAAAATGCTATCATTTCAGTGTGGTGCTCCAATTCTTTAAGCCCAAAAAAACAAAAAACAATTGCAGCCTCACTGTGCCCATCAAACGCAGCCACTGTGCCCATCAAACGCAGCCACTGTGCCCATCAAACGCAGCCACTGTGCCCATCAAACGCAGCCACTGTGCCCATCAAACGCAGCCACTGTGCCTATCAATTGCCGCCACTGTGCCCATCAAACGCAGCCACTGTGCCCATCAATTGTCATCACTGTGCCCTATCAAATGCAGCCACTGTGCCCATCAATTGTCGCCACTGTGCCCATCAATTGTCGTCACTGTGCCATCAATTGTCACCACTGTGCCAGGCCATCAATTGTCGCCACTGTACCATGCCATCAATTGTCGCCATTGTGCCGTGCCATCAATTCTCACCACTGTGCCATGCCATCAATTGTCGCCACTGTGCCATGCCATCAAATGCAGCCACTGTGCCATCAATTGTCACCACTGTGCCATGCCATTAAACGCAGCCACTGTGCCATCAATTGTCACCACTGTGTCCATCAATTGTCGCCACTGTGCCATGCCATCAAACACAGCCACTGTGCCCATCAATTGTCACCACTGTGTCCATTAATTGTCGCCACTGTGCCATGCCATCAATTGTCGCCGTTGGCTCTGATAGACACTTTCAAAGCCAACCAACTGCTGTTATTCAGATGGCAATGCATGGATCTATGTATTGTTGACTTCAGTGGCGCTACAGGAGAGAGAGGGAGCGGCGCTCCTGCGCCCACTATTGACGCACCGCCACTGGAGCCAATCAATATACACATTCACTTTAATAGGCTGCCATACATGCAACAAACACAGCATAGAAGCTCATGCCCCCTTCTGAACTTCGAGCTTCCTGCGTTTCTTCAACCAAGCTTTTTTTTCTGCCCTCTCGCATGTGTAGTTCCTGCTTGGTGCGTTTTGGGTGCTAATAACAATGAATAGCACCACAAACACAACGGGCCAGATTCAGATAGCCTTTACGTCGGCGTATCTATAGATACGCCGCGTAAAGTCTATTCTGCGCCGGCGTATCTTTTTTCTGTATTCAGGAGGCAAGATACGCCGGAATTCAGCTAAGATATGAGCGGCGTAAGTCTGTTACACCGTTGTATATTAGTTGCATATTTACGCTGGCCACTAGGTGGCGGTTCCGTCGATTTACGCATCGAATATGTAAATTAGGGAGATATGCCGATTCATGAACGTACTTGCGGCCGGGTGTCGTAGTTTAGGTCGTTTGCGTAAGCGTTAGTCCGGCATAAAGTTACCCCAGCCAATGTTAAGTATGGACGTCGGGACAGCTTTGAATTGTACGTCGTTTACATCGTTTTGCGGAAATGGTTCGGAAATGGGGCTGGACGTAAATTACGTTCACGACGTTTACATTAACATCTTGCGACGTGATTTTACGCATGCGCACTGGGATACGTCCACGGACGGCGCATGCTCCGTTCAGAAAAAACGTAAATTATGTGTCACACCCCCACATGACTAATTTGAATTAGGCGCCCATACGCCGGCCACTTTACGCTACGCCGCCGCAACTTATGGAGTAAGTGCTTTCTGAATAAGGCACTTGCCCATACAGGTTGCGGAGGCATAGCGTAAAGAGCATACGCTACGCCCACACAAAATTACGCCCCCTTCTCTGAATCTGGCCCATTATGTGTTTTTGTTCTACGCTAGTGTAAATGTAGGCAGAAGCCAAAACTTTTTCAAGATTTGGATTATTGACGAGGGAACACCTGTTTTTATTGCTGCCCATGTCCTCATTGGGGGGATTCTCACGCTCCTGTGGTCCTTAACACCATGATTTAAAATGAGGATCAATCCAAGATTTTAAGAATAGAAATAGAGGTTATGGGGTAGATTCACATAGAACTGCCTATCTATAGGCATGCCTAGTGTCTAGCTTTTAAACTAGGCCGCCGCAACTTTTTCAGGCAAGTGCTTTATTCTCAAAGCACTTGCCTGTAAAGTTGAGGCGGCGTAGCGTAAAAGAGCCGGCCGAATTCAAATGCGCATGCTCCAAATCTCGACATCATTTCGACGTGTAAACGACGTGAACGGCACTTACGCAAAACCCTATTCGCGAACGTTTCACGTAAACGACGGGAAAAAAAGCGTCGGCACGCCGTCCATACTTAACATTGCCTGCGCCTCATATAGCAGGCATAACATTACGATGGTACTACGCTAACGCAAACGACGTAATTGAATAGCGCCGGCCGCGCGTACATTCGGGAATCGGTGTATAGGCTCATTTACATATTTTAGACGGGAACGCCACCTAGCAGCCAGCCTAAAATATTAAAATAAGATTAGACAGCAAAATAGATTTACGCTTTTCTGATCTAAGGAAAATCTATGCCTAACTGATTTTAGGAATCAGTGGCATAGATTAGGCGCTTAAAACAGCTCAGCGAAGCTGGCCCCCCTACAATCAGCACAAATAAAAACTCAAGTGTGTTTCTTTAGTGCTACGTTTGTGCTGTTTTGTGCCGCAAAAAATTACGTTTGTGCTGCTTTTATTTTGAAGATATTAGCAATTGTTTTTTCCAGACTATGACATCATCTAGCCCCCCTACAAGCCCAAATGACACAAAACTGGTCTCATTAGTTAGTGCTACGTTTGTGCTGTTTTGTGCTGCTAATATTTCCGTTCTATCTTTTATCGTTTTTGCGTTATTAATGATTTATTAAAGGTCACCAAAGGTCACACAGCCCCCTACAAGCCCAAATGACACAAAACTGGTCTGGTTGGTTAGTGCCACGTTTGTGCTGTTTTGTGCTGCTAATATTTCCGTTCTATCTTTTATCGTTTTTGCCTTATTAATGATTTATTAAAGGTCACCAAAGGTCACACAGCCCCCCTACAAGCCCAATGACACGAAACTGGTCTGGTTGGTTAGTGCTACGTTTGTGCTGTTTTGTGCTGCTAATATTTCCGTTCTATCTTTTATCGTTTTTGCGTTATTAATGATTTATTAAAGGTCACCAAAGGTCAATCAGCCCCCCTACAACGCCCAAATGACACGAAACTGGTCTCATTGGTTAGTGCTACGTTTGTGCTGGTTTGTGCTGCTAATATTTTTATTTGTGCTGTTATGGTTTTAAAGTTATAACAGTTTATTTATTTTTTTCAAACCCCACTCACTTTGCCCACCTTACAATCAGCACAAATAAAACTCAAGTGTGTTTCTTTAGTGCTATGTTTGTGCTGTTTTGTGCTGTTTACATTTCCTTTTCTATCTTTTATTGTTTTTGCGTTATTAATGATTTATTAAAGGTCACCAAAGGTCACACAGCCCCCCTACAAGCCCAAATGACACAAAACTGGTCTCATTGGTTAGTGCTACGTTTGTGCTGTTTTGTGCTGCTAATATTTCCATTCTATCTTTTATCGTTTTTGCGTTATTAATGATTTATTAAAGGTCACCAAAGGTCACACAGCCCCCCTACAAGCCCAAATGAACGAAACTGGTCTCATTGGTTAGTGCTACGTTTGTGCTGTTTTGTGCTGCTAATATTTCCATTCTATCTTTTATCGTTTTTGCGTTATTAATGATTTATTAAAGGTCACCAAGGTCACACAGCCCCCCTACAAGCCCAAATGACACGAAACTGGTCTCATTGGTTAGTGCTACGTTTGTGCTGTTTTGTGCTGCTAATATTTCCGTTCTATCTTTTATCGTTTTTGCGTTATTAATGATTTATTAAAGGTCACCAAAGGTCACACAGCCCCCTACAAGCCCAAATGACACGAAACTGGTCTCATTGGTTAGTGCTACGTTTGTGCTGTTTTGTGCTGCTAATATTTCCGTTCTATCTTTTATCGTTTTTGCGTTATTAATGATTTATTAAAGAGCTCAGCGAAGCTGGCCCCCCTACAATCAGCACAAATAAAAACTCAAGTGTCTTTCTTTAGTGCTACGTTTGTGCTGTTTTGTGCCGCAAAAAATTACGTTTGTGCTGCTTTTATTTTGAAGATATTAGCAATGTTTTTTTTACAGACTATGACATCATCTAGCCCCCCTACAACACCCAAATGACACAAAACTGGTCTTGTTGGTTAGTGCTACGTTTGTGCTGGTTTGTGCTGCTAATATTTTTATTTGTGCTGTTATGCTTTTAAAGTCATAACAGTTTATTTTATTTTTTCAAACCCCACTCACTTTGCCCACCTTACAATCAGCACACATAAAAAACTCAAGTGTGTTTCTTTAGTGCTATGTTTGTGCTGTTTTGTACTGTTTAAATTTCCATTCTATCTTTTATTGTTTTTGTGTTAATGATTTATCAAAGGTCACCAAAGGTCACACAGCCCCCCTACAATGCCCAAATGACACAAAACTGGTCTCGTTGGTTAGTGCTACGTTTGTGCTGTTTTGTGCTGCTAAAAAAATATTTGTGCTGTTATGGTTTTTGAGTTATAACATTTTTTTTGTTTTTTTCAAATCCCACTCACTCCCCCCCCCCCCCCCCCTTACAATCAGCACAAATAAAAACTCAAATGTTTCTTTAGTGCTATGTTTGTGCTGCTAATATTTTTATTTGTGCCGTTATGGTTTTTAATATATAGCAGCTTGTTTTTATTTGATAATAACCCACTCACTTTGCCCCCATGTTATTAAATCTTAAAAACAAACATACTATTTGTTAGTGCTACTTTTGTCATAAAAATACACATTTGTGCTGCTTTTATTTTTAAGATAATAGCAATTTGTTTTTTCCCAGACAATGACATCACCCTGCCCTCCTGTCCCATACCTGGTTAGTGATCTCCTGGTTAGAAAGCAGCAATTGAAGCACAGCAAAGTATGAGTGCCTGTGATCAGTCCAATAGACTGCATGGTGGCACCAGTCAGCTGGTGGAGGATGTGACAACAGAACCGGCTGATGGCATATAAGCTGGCACTGAGCTTGGCTGGCGGCAGACTGTGGGTAAGCAGCTGGAAGCAGGAGACAGGAGAAAGCTTGCTGGACTGAAGAGCTGTAGCAGGATTCAGGGTCAGATGAGCCGGGTCCATAAAGGTCGGGCAGATCAGGCATAGACGGCAGACAACAGGATAGTTGGGTCACAAAGCCAAATCAGCAATGGGAGTTAGATCAGGCAAGAACAGAAGGCAGAATCCAACGGAGGTCAGGAGCAAGTGGGTTAGGATCAGAGTCAAACGCAGCAATCAGGAGCGAACACACAGAAGCTGCACACCAAACTGCAGCCTGTTTAAATAGTCTGTTGGCGCCAGCATTGAATGACAGGCTCACGCTCCTATGCCGGCCAGTTGCCACGTCTGCGC